>CM071877.1:15414830-15955699 GCA_036759885.1 Tetranychus piercei | reverse complement strand
CCTTCATTATAAGGTATTAACAATGTTTAAGGCGTAACACACCCTATCGATCGAGTTGTTTCGATCGATAGGATGATTTGTAAAGGATATAATAAGTTAAACATAAGAAATAAAGACAGTTCATCTCGAACTCCTTTTGAGTAAGGATAAATTCTTTACATATTTTTTCCACAATTTATAAACTAAAATTAAGTTCATTGTGGTAATCCCCAATGCACATAATAATAGTTCAAAAAGCAACCGATAGATTGCGCAACTTACACTTAAGTAATTCCAAGAGTTTATAGATGGCGCCACATTTGTCTCTTTCTTTTCTTTCATTTTTAAGCTTTCCTGAGTAGATTTAATAAAAAACATTAATTAGAAAACATTGAATATCGATAGAAAATAATGTTTGTTAAACATATTAATCTTAATTCCTTTCAATTTAGCTTGCATTGTTATTAATTAACTGACCATAGCTTTTCAAGCCTTTGTCAAAGGTATAAAAAGAAAGTTGATGATTGGTCAAGTCGCAGTCCTCAACTAAGCGTTAGCCCGTAAAGATCCACTTTTATTGATGAGACTGCAATAGGAAAATATCAATCTACTTGTTCGGTCAACTGATATTATCATTATTATTATTCCTGTTGTCCCTGTCTTCCTGTTGTTTTGTTTATCCTGATTTTTTCTGTTTCTCAGATTTTTGATTTTTCCTGATTTCCTGTTTATCCTGATTTTTTCCTGTTTTCCTGATTTTGAATTCTTCCTGATTAATAGTAAACTTTCCTTTTATCAGCCAGCTACCATCTTCGATGTCCAACGGAAGATCAACGGGCATCGCTGTATAAGTGTATAAGAAATATTACAATAATACTAATGATCCGCGAAATGCATCACAGTCAATGAGATTGTGCATCACAGTGAGATTTACCTGAATAAACGCCATTGATTGTTGTCCATCCAATTATAATTGCAAACACCGCCAACAAGAACATTGTTTTTATGGTTGAGACTGATGCTGGGTTGTTTCACCTGAATCGAAATCAAAATTGTTTTAAAACACAACTTTTGTAATCTTTCAATGCACTGAAATGATTTATGAAAACACCCTTGATACAAGAGAAATAACTCCTTTTCATTGCCTTTTTATATACTTGCAAACATACTGAGAGTTATCTTACATAGCCCACGAGCGGAAACTTACAAGGTTGGAATGATATGATAACCGAATTTCTCACAAAACCAGTTGATTGACTGAACGGTATGAAAACACTCATATCTTTTGATCTACATGAAGTGAAGAAGATAAAACAAACATCAGACAGTTTGAAAAAAGTTCTCTTATAAAAAATGACTTAAATGTGAGTACGAGGTCAAAAAACCAAGTTACCTTGTATGATACGCAGTGTTCGAGGTTATGGGTCTTCAATTTGCAAAAGCTCATGGTTCGAATCTGCGGTCTGTAGAATCAACCGTTCGTGAGTTATGACTATAAACAGGCATGCAAGATAACAAAGACGCCTTATATGCACTTAGCTATTTTTTTACTGATAAATATTTTGATGACATATTTGTTTAACTATTAATAACAAGGAGAATCCACGTGTGTCGATCAATAAGGCATGATTACTAAAGCATAGCATACGACTAAAGCATACGATTAAAAAAAGATTAAAACCAAATGCAATTTCGGTTCCCTTCAAAGCCGTCAAGAGCAAACTTTTAAACATAATGCCTCTAGTGGCCTGACACTTATGCGTTGAAAAATTTCAATAAATATATTTTATGAAATTAGTTAACAATGAATCAATCACGTGCTGTAAAATACGAAATAAAAATAGTGTAATTATCTGATTACGCTACCTCTAACGAAGCTCTGCATTCATGATGATCTTTTAAGAGTTTTGGTTTTAATGAAGATATCTCACGACTCACTTGTGACAGAATGATGGAACTTTCTCAGTATGATAATTTGACCTTGATAGGAAAGATTTCCGCAAAATGACCTTGTATGACCTTGACTTTGAAATATGACAATTGAGTATCTGCGAAATTATCTAGCTTCAAGGGCACTCAGGGGCCGTGTTAAAGCCGTTTTAAAATCGGAAAATTAGCTGAAATGCCCTGTATAATAATAAACATTTACATCTCAACTGTTTTCAGGATATGCATGTAACTACTACTTGTATGACTCGAGTTTATTTGGCTGGAATCGTCACTTAAGTGAGCAAGGAAATTATTATTTAGACAATCATTTGATACTGGTTGGACCTTCAGTTTTATTCAGAATTAATCAACACGAACGTTTCCGGGTAAGGGCTTTGCTAACTTTGAAGCGATTTTAGCGAACTTGAAACTCTAATAATTAATTCAATTTAAGAAAACTGGTCAAGATGAAGTTATCAGGGGCGTTAAACAGCACAGTGCAAGATCAGTACTTGATCTACATCTTTATGTGTGGTTTTATTACAAAGGTAACAGCAATGAAGGATTAAAAAGACCGATCCGGGTTTTGTTTGATGGTTAAGACTCAACGGAACGCGGTGGCAAAGAGGATATTTATTGGTTTGACCTTTTTGCCATTACTCGTGTTGACCAAAATTTTGATACTATTGTTACGGTGAGTAATATGATTGCACGCCTTTTTTATCCATTGTTTTATCAAGTAACTTTGGAATAGTTTGTGACAAGTACTTAGGTGGCGATTCAGCAAGTGCATCTTTTCCAAAATTAACTCAACATGCATTACATTTTATTTCCAAAACTGAAACTTGAAATGCTGGACCAGCGAAGAAAGAAGAAGTAAGCAGTGTTTTTGAATTCAAATGGTTAATAACAAAATTGATTTGTGCAGGTTTGTGCTGATGAAAAGTATCAAATCTTGAGAAAGTGGTAGTAAAAATACACAATAGAGCACACCAAACATTGACGCATACTATACATAAATGTATACCAATGAACCGTAGGTTGCTTCGTTTCTTAATTAATGCATTTGATAAATGATGGCTGATTTTGATTTCTTTATTACCCCGAAGCATAAACCTTAAATTAATGTTAATTTTAACGCTTTAAAAAATTAAGTACTAACAAATCTTTTAAATTTTGCAACAAAGTTTCAATATTTCTTCAATTAAATCATCTCTCTAGGTTATGACTGATCTTTAAAATAAGGAACAGAGTTTCAATATTCAAAAGTAATCAAGTCTTTCGTTCTTGAAATTGCTAATTGGAAATGAAGATCATAATCTAGAAAAAAATGCTTTAAATAACAAATCTTCTTCTCATTATTCAGATTATTTGTGATCTTGAAAATAAGTATAATAGAGGGTTGAAAATTCATTTCTACATCATTGTGCTCCACATCATTCTGGTCCTTAATTTGATTAGTTATCTTTTCTTGTTGTGTTTATATCAGTCGTATCACTTTCCTCATCAACCACCTCTTATCCTACTCTTAAAATTTAACCAACTCTTATCCAGCTCTTATCAGCTCACGGTTTTCATCAACATTTATAAAGTAAGTAAATTTTGGATATTATTTGAAATGATACTGGGTGACAAATGGGGTATGACTTTTTAGCACAAGGCTAGTTGCTAGGAAACAAGTAGTGACCTCTTCAACTATATACCATCGGAAACGGAAATAGTTGAAGCTTTGTTTGCACCAAAAAATTTCATCATATACAGTGTGTTCCATAAAATATGGGAAACCCTTTGTTCAACAAAAAATTGATTTAATCGAGTTTTATGTTAATGGCAAAAGCAAAGCGACAGCAATACGCAAAATGAAAACAAAATACGGAAAAGACCTCAATTTTTCCGACGCAACACTTGCAAGGTAAGAAATTCGCAAAATGAAAAATTTGTTTTTTGCCATTTTTTTCGTTTTTTATCCTGACTTTTTGTAATGTATTCTGTTATTGGTTATTTGTTTTTTTCTTCATTGTAGATACATTGAGAAGTTCATTACGACTGGTAGCATGGACGACCAAAGAACTTCAACCTGCACCAAGTTACACAGTTACTACTCCAGAAGTGTTTGATGTTGTGGAGAAACATTTTGAAGTAGTGTAGGGTAGGGTAGGGTAGGGTAGGGTAGGGTAGGGTAGGGTAGGGTAGGGTAAGGGAATGTAAGGTAGCGTAGGGGAGAGTAGAGTGATGAAACTGATGATCTTAAATAAAACAAATGTAACAATCTTTAATTTGTTAATGGTGTACCACACCCTATCGATCGAGCTGCTCGATCGATAGAGTGATTATTAGATGATAAGAATATAAAAGATAATACATTAAAGATTTAACCAGTTCCATTCTGGACTCTAACATGAAAAGGTTCAATAGTTCTTTTCAATTTGGAGGTTCCACCGAGATAGTATCGGTACCAAAGTTGAACATCTATTTTTTTTGTATATGTTCAAAAAGTTCATATTTTAAACTAATTTATCGAATTATATTCATATTGTAATTTCCTGTAATCTACTGTACTCTACTATATCGAGTGAAACCTGTGTAGTTAACTCCATTGTTGTTTATCATCTATATATCTGTGACTATTGACAAAACTAAACAACAATTTTAGCAGATTTAAATATTATTGAAATCAATCTTTTCTACCAGTTTTACCTTTAAAAATCAATATCTTTACCAGCGTTTACTCGATTACTCTGTGGTCTTGAGTTAGTCGACAGCTGGTACCTTCAAACCCCTCATCCTTGCGTTGTTGAGCACAACCGACTACCAATTTGTCTCCTGGCTCTTTACCCACCACATGCTGTTTCAACTTGGACAAATAATCCTCGGACTGACCACAATAAACACATTCAAAACGAAAAGGAAATTTTCTTCTCTCTTCAACAGCCTTTAGTTCCTTTTCCTCCAATGTTGCACCTTTATTTATCGAATCTTTGTGCCATGCGATGAACTCGTCCCATGGTTTAAAGTTTTTACTGTCACATTATGTAGACGGTTATCCTTGCACATCTCACGTCCATAAACCACTCTGTTGAACTTTACCCCATCTGAACTTATGGACCAACAAATGGTGCGACAAGGATAATCTTCAGCCAATTCTGAATTTATTTGAACGTGCTCCACAATTTTGGGAGTACTGACGCGACGTTTTCTCTGCTTCCGCTTTCGTTTCTCGATATCGATCAGGCAGCTTATCTCGCTTGATTTCAGGTTAGTTTGTTGCTCGGAATCATTCGATTGTCCACCATCTGCCTTATCATTCTCAGGTTGTATCTTAAGGTTCACCAGCTCAGAATCAGTTGGCTCATTTTCCGGATGCGAAGGGAAAAAATCAAGAGTAGTTGGTAATGCATAGTCCGGCGGGGTTATCGAGTCGTCATCAGTAAAATCATCGTGAAAAGTACCAGGGATCTGATTTTGTAAAAAAGTGTCCAATTATAATCATTTAAAATTACCTCGCAAAACTTCAATCATAACAGCTAAAATTTGAAATTGGTGCAAAACTCAGATAGTTTTAGTCGTCGAGTAGAGATAGCGCTTTAAAACAGAAAAATGGCGTGGGAGAGCCTTAGAGGGAGTCATTGGATTGCTGAAAGAGAGAAAGACAAAAAGAAAACAAGAAAACTGGTCTTACTGGTCGGAAAAGTGGACCAAATAAGAGAGATGATCATTAACCAACTGCCTGGCGACATTTTGTGTGATGAAAACAAAAAAAAATAATACTTGTAAAGATACACTGCGTTTCTTGGGATTACGGACACAAGTAAATTTCAAAAATCAGAATGTGATCGTTAAGTCAAATTTTTAGTTATTAGACAAAAATATGTAGAAATATTGTATTAATTTAGGTTTAAATCAAAAAATTAATTCATTCAACGGTAAACAGCGTTGCACGGAATTAAGGAAACTTCTTTAATTTGTTATTTAGATGGACTAATGATGAGTATTTCCTTCATTTTTTGCTATTACCTCAATCAAGCGATTCTCCATTGACATTATATTTGTTTCGATCATAATTTGATCAAGTCTTCTCCACTCATGGACGATAGATTACTTCAATTCATCAATTGAGTTATATTGTCGACCTTTATAATATATTTTTCTAGCTAAAATGTTAATTTTTTAATCTCTTAAGCTAAATTGTTAATTATTAATGCTGAAACAAACTCGCCATTCGCTTTGGATTATCAGCTAATGAAAAGAATTATTTAAATTGGATTAAATTCATTGATTCCAGCTAATTTGCTGGTGTCCGTAATACCAAGAAACGCAGTGTATGAAACAAACAAAAAGATATAAAACTAAACAAAATTTATACTATGTATGTTGCTGTTAGCACGGGTTTACTTCACCATATGATTGAAAACAGGGACCGTTTCCGGCTTTATTGCACATTAGCCCCCGACTTTAATCTTGATGAAACTTTGTGTATATACTTATTTTGGCGCGAGATTTTGATTTATGAAGTCCCGCATTGCGAAAATTCTTACTTCCGGAGATACCGAATGCTATCTAGCGATGTACATCAGATACATGCACACATGGTACAGCACTTGATAGAAGACAATGAGTTCTATACACGCATGAATTTTCATGCATTTGTGCGCATGCGCAGTAGAGTTAAATTGGAAAAACCATTGAAAACATTGATGATCTTTTAAGAGTTTTGATTTGAATGAAGACATCTCACGGCTCACTTGTGGCAGAATGATGAAACTTTCTCAGAATGAGCATTTTACCTTGCAAATTATGATTTGACTTTATTTTGACCTCTAATATTGATAGGAACGATTTCCGCTAAATGACCTTGTATGACCTTGACTTTGCCATATGACAATTGAGTATCCGCGAAATTTTCATAAAAAGATTATCTAGCTTCAAGGGCACTCAGGGGCGAGTAATAGCCGTTATTGAAACGGGGAAACGCCCGGTATTGAAGACTATACGCAATTTGATAAGTTTCTGATAGGGTTTTCTATTTTACTATTAATAGTAGCAGTATTGTTATATCACCTTTATACAAGTATTTTATAATAGTAGAAGAGATTATTCAGAAAGCGTTCAAGTTGCGATATTCATTTACTTAGGTTGCAAAAGACCTCAAAGCTATTAGAAAGCATAACATTTACCATAACAGTTTCATAAGTTTTGCTACAATATTGTAATGAATGAATTAATGAGCTTTCGCACTGTGTAACAATTCATTTCAAACAAAATTGAATAAAGCCCTGTTGGGATCAGTGTTCAGGATTGTGTGAAAATAAAAGAAAAGCATATAAATTTGAATTGGTTTAAAATCTATTAGCGTTTGGACAAACTAAATTGAATAAAATTCCCTTGAGCAGTCGCAGTTGAGAAAATGTAATTAAAAATGGTCAATTTTATCAATATCAAATGGATCAATCGGTTGACTCTTCTCGACTTGTTAACTTGTTTCTGTTATTGGATTAGATCTTCATTTCTTCAATACTAGCAACTCTAAAAATAGGAATTATTTAGGTATTTAAAATGCAAAATTGCATCGAAACTTAATTCCAAAATACATACAAAAAACTTTGCCTGTTACTCTTTTCAATGGATTCATTTCTTGTTTCTTTCAATCACAATATAAAACTATTATGATATCCTTAAAATGCGCTGTAAAATTAAAGCAGATGTTAATTTCCGTATTTCATTCATGTAATACACAACGATCAAAGAGAAGACTAAATGTTTCAGTGAGAAATAAAGATAATTTCATCTGATTCAATTGAAAATTTGAATACAACTCAGTTAACCATGAAATTTATTAGTTTAACTGGAAAGGCTTCTCTTTTTCATGCAATGAAACAAATTGAAGTTCTCATTCTTGTCATTAGATACATAAGCTGACTCGAAGAAAGGGCAAAAGAAAGGAAAGAAATGTGAAAAAATTGATAAACCAATATAATCAAGGGTAATTTTTAGGTTGAATCTGAATAATGGGCTGACTCGATGATCATTTGATGAAAAATTCATTATTCACTATAATTATCAAGCTTCTCTTTCGATTCTCTCCGTTTATCATCATTTCGACTAACAGTTGTTTAAACCAAGGTAAACAAAGACGAGTTAATGCAAGGGAAAAACATTTAATTTTGCGTAAAATTTTAATGACATGCTATTATATTTGAAATATAGGTGAATCGCATCAATGTGACTCTGTTAAAAGAGAGAAGAAAAAAATCTGAAACATTTTTTCTCTCAGTTGTGACAAGTGAGTTACATTGCTTGTATAACAGTGACAATAGAAACCAGGTAAAGTTGCAATGAAAATGAATAATTGACGGAATCTAAAGCATAAAAAGGTTAAAATGTAATGGGTAAAGGTTAAACAAGATTACTTTGTATTGAATAGAAAGAGGATACAAGATGAAAAGCCAACATAGTATTATTATTAAGAAGAAAAATGAGAAAACAAAAAGTCTTGAAATGAAAAAAAAAGATTTTCTACTTGATGAGTGTTCAGGGAGTGCAAAAAGTACCCCGGCAATACGAAATATAAAATGAATAAGTTTTTCTTGTCTTCACATTTTGCTTGTGCTTTTTGGTAACCATTTGCTCCACTCTTTTGTTCAAGTATACGAGTTGCATGTAAACGCATATTCACTTTGTCATTTATTTGATCAAAAGTCATCTTATATAATATGTAATATATTTTCACTCCCTTGACTCACTCCAACAACTTAAACATTTGTTTGTTATTGCATAAAAATTTATCATTGCTATATAAAAGTTTCTCGCTGTTTTCCCTGCTTCTTATTTCATTCAACTCCCTTATTCTGTGGATAACATTTACTTTCATCTTGTTGTATTTATCACTTTCTCTTGTATCGATGAATCTCTTCCTTCTTTTCCTCTTTAATCTCTACACTTTTACTCAACGAAATCGTTCTAGATTCTAGTCTTGGACTAAACATAATGTTGAAATGAATTTAGCTAACAATTTGTTTGATGATGCTTTTAAGGTTTTGTAGCAATAGGGTTGAACTCCCATAAGTACATGAATGAATTTGTATACCAAAAGTAATTTGGTCCAAAATGAGCTTGTAGGTTATTTGGGTAACTTGAAATTATAATTATGTTAATTTGTTTCTTGATTAGAACATGAAAGCGACTGAATGGAGTCAAATGAAAGGGAAAAGGAGAAAATCATGTTTATACAACTGAACAGAACAAGAGTTTAATGCTGCCCTGGGCCACGGAGTGAAAATGAAGAAGCAAAAGAAGAGAAAAAAACTTGCTAAATACAGTTCAAGTTTTCAGAGTAAAGTGCAAGTTGAAAGTTGATGCATTATGATGGGAAGGAAAATGAAGGATGATAATGTTGACGAAGAATGGAAGAGGGAGAAAGAGAGAGAGAGAGCTTGCAGGGAAAGAGAAACAGACAGACTGGGAGAACTACTAATAAGCAGTATGGTATTGGGAGAGGTAAACATGATGAATGAAGATTGAGATGTTTTTCTGCCTCCAAAGAATTAATGCAAAATTTTTCTTCTCTTTTTTTCAGGTGGGAACACGAGATCGAATGAGATTTAGAATCAAAGTATATGTAATATTATATACATACATGAGGGGTTAAAGATGATGAGAAACATGAATAGAGAGTGAATAACAGGGAGCTGTGAGAGCCAAGATGAGGTCAAAGAAGTGAAAGGCGGAAGAGATGCTTATAATGCTCGAGGAAAAAAATTTTCCTCTTGATTGATGACTTTCTTATTCTTTCGTGTTTTTTTCTCCTTTCTTCTTCTTTTTCTTCACTTTCGAGTTTTTGCTTCGTTCCTAAAGTTGCTGAACAATTCCTTGAGTAAAATTTCGTCCTTGGTTGTTGGATGAAAAAAAGAGATTTATCAGCCATTTGATGCTTTGAAGTTGAGTTTTTTTTCTTCGTTGCTTTCGTTTTCTCTCCTCATGAACCTATTTTGCATCGAGTGAAATAAATACAATCATCATGGGGAATACATTGGAATGATGTGATATTTCTTAGTTTTGATAGTTTCATGTCATTTACAGGAGAGTAAGAAGATTTTTTTCTGTATCATGCATAGTCACAAATTGCATTGCATTCCAATGATGAAGTTGGATCGGCAATATTTTCTTTTCAATTTTGCAGTATTCAAGTTTGTTTGCTTAGCAAAAAGGGAATAAAATTTGTGTTGATAGAAAATCAGCTCACGCGAAGCATTTATTCATGCTTAGCCTTTTCAACATTCTATTACTATAACTGGATATATCCTCAAGTTTGTTGAATTTTGTGATCATAAAGTCTCAATTATTTCCAAGTCAATGGCAACAAAAACTCGAATAGCATGAGTTTTACGTGATTTTTCGATTGAGTAGTCTTCTTCAACCGCAAATTTATTGAATTGATTTTCAATAAAGAATCTATCGAAAGTTAACTTTAGCTAAATTTCATTATTTTCAAGCTAAGAAATCAGGTTGAACGGTTTTATATCAATATTAATAATTAAAGACATTTGAGAAACATTTAAATTTCGCTGCATCAAGTGCATAGACAGATGAGAAACCAAGCTGAAGATTGACTTTTTGATACTTTTGATTACATTTTGTAATCCATTCTGTGAAATTGATTTATGGTCAGAGTCGAATGTTTCTTATCTCGAGAAACTGTGCAAGAGTTTCACTCAAGATGCACTGAAAACTTGATCTGGTATCACTTGAAGTCGCTCAAGTTCTTTCAAGTCTTTTTCCAGTCAAAAGATGGCCCTACTAGTTTTGCTTTTCATCAGTTTTGACTTTGAGTCTGTTATACGAATCAATAGATGGCTCTTAAGTACCTGCCTAAACTCAGTCTTTTTAAAACACAAAAAATTCTGTGAATCGTTGCACGAACTTTTTCGCGTTAACTTTCATTCCTTACCGAAAAATAATAGAGCCTAGGGAATGCAGAAAGATAATTTGCATTTTCGAGAGCTTCTCATGAAACGTAGCGGTTGAGGTTCATTTTTAATCATTGATTGCAGCAAAATCTCACCTTTTGTATGATTTTAACGAGACTAGACTTAAATGAATGCTTGCATAGAAACTTACCAAGTGCATTTGTTTGCAACAAACGTATTTATAATTCACAGAATATTCAATGCGAAAAAGAAAAAAGATTTAATGAAAGCCGAAATATTTGCCCATCCATTGTGACTAGTGAGTATTCATGAATGAATCAGCACTTCCAATCTAAGACAGGAGAACCCCTTTAAGCCTTAAACTTCCCTCGCTATCTATTAACTTAACTTTGAACAAATACTCATCTTAAAAGAGTTTTTCATTGAACCCATCAAACATTGCATTGAAAATGAAAAAAAGTCACACTGATTAGCACTTTTATTGGGTATTGCTATCAAGTAAATTATTCAAATAGTTCAGGCAATTACATAAATATTGAATCAAAAAAGAAAGCAGCTAAAGATGAATAGAGCTAAAGCCATTAGCAAAATTCAAAAAGTGAGTTGAGGTTAGTCTGAATGCATTAAAAGCCTCTTTATACTTTTTAATGACACTGACCATTAACTAATGACAATAATAACAATATCATCAACATAAACATAAACATATCTCTTTCTGCCACACCATTATCAACCCTCTTTCAATCTCATCTCTTTCCATTATCATCTTCAGATGCACACCCATAACTTCACACTCCTCCTTCCTATTATTATCATGACAATCATTTCAATCGCAATATTCCATTGCATTCCTGGATCGACTTTGCAGTTTTCCAGTTTACTGTTTACTTTTTGCCTCTTTTCTCTCTCTTTCTTTTCCATGATAATATTTGATTATCCATTTCAAAAAACCTTTAACACTGCTTATTACCATCAGACCATTATCATTGCCATTATAGTTATCCTCATCTTTATCATCATCATCATCATTAATGATTATTTCATCAAGTAGGCGTTTGCCCAAAAAAGATTTGAGGTCATTTTTATTTCATTCCTTATTTATTATCATTACTGTTTTTGTTCGGACTCTTTTTTATGCCCATTATTATTACGGATTTCCGATAGCAAATTGTGTTCATCTTGAGACTTTACTATTATCTTATTGTTATTGCATTCATACTTGCTGTTCAAAAAATGTTCATTTCAAAGCGAAATAATATCAGTTTGAAATTGATTGAGAAAACTTTGTAGTACATTTTGTACTTTTTTACTTCTCCTTTTGTTTCCATTTCTAGTTATTTTCAATTGTGATTTTCCTTCTTCTGTCCGATGCCGTCATTAATCACTTGCACTTGAAAAATATGAGTCAACAGGATCAAGAAAGGCGGAGATTCAAAATGAATCTTTACCTGGTTATTGTTGTCTTCATCTTTTTGTGTCTAAAGATCTCTCAAGTGGTCACTGTCTCAATGCGATTGACCACCAATGAGTTTAGAGTAAATATACACTTTCCTTTTGCTGTCCATTTAAGCATTAATAATAGTTATTTTGGTTTATCTACTGAACAACGCACCATAACCAAACACAAAAAAGTTTCGCCTTTTGTCTATTCATGGCTTCATTTCTTGATTTTCATAGTAAATATTATAATAGTTTCATTAACTTTCGATCAAGTGACTCGTTGCTATGTTTAGGGCATAACAAAAGTTGCAATCAAGACTTGCGTTTCTAATTGTAATGATTACTTTATCCATTCACAACTCAAACTTCAATCCAATGAATTAAGTTTTTAGCAACAATTTTCTTCCTGGCAAGCAATCACTGACTGATTGATTGGGATTTCTTTCTTTGACAATTCATCAATAAAACTCCAATCTCATGTCTGGAAATCATGAAAAAGGAAAGTTTTTCGCCAATAAATATTTTAAAATCTTCCTGAAATGTTATTAAAATTTTTTCGCTAAAAAAATAACATGATTGTGAGGCCAAGGAAAAAACAATTAACTCATTTAGCAATTTACAATCAAGTCATTAAACTTGATATTCACAGGTTCTTTTGCCCAACAATTTGTCACGAAAAGTTGATATTGATTTCACATTTTCATTCAAACGCATTTATTATCAAGGGTTGCCTTACTCTTCCATAGATGGCAGTGAAGGAATCGTAATCAGTCAAGTTCATTTGGGCAACAATTTGATAACAATCTCGACATTATTAACTATACTTTACCTTTACTTCTGAAGACTTGTTAATGACTATTTAATTAGATTTTTCATTTACATAATTTATAAGCCTTCAGTACACCAAAGTAAAAAAGAAGGTAAAAAAGCATCAAAGCAAAGTTATAGACTGAAAGAAAAAAATGATTTCATGCAAAAGTGAATAGAAAGAAGAGAAAAAAATTGCTTCAAAATTTCCATTGAATCACATTCAACCAGTTCAATTCCCATTTCTAATCAATCAAGAGTGAAAAAAATCTCAAACAATATCAAGACAGAAATACAAAAAAAAGTTGATGATCAACTCGACAAAATTCACTTTCATACAAAATTGACCAACTTTAATCGAAAAACTTTTACTGGACACTTTTACAGTCTTTGGAAACACGCAATTTCGCCTTTTCTCAAGGTAAACATCCAGATAAAGATGAATGTAGAAATGATCATTTTCAAAGTGATGCGGGTTATAAATAGGTTAATAAGGTGTGCGTGTGCTTGACTTGGCTTTGCTGTAATTACGATAATTAGTGTTGATCGTTTAACTTTTTGTTGTTTTATTTCTCAAAAGGTGTTGCTAAAGATCAACCTTTTGTTTATCATTTATTGACATTTTAAAAGGTTCATATTGATAAGTAACAAAAGGTAAAAAAGGTAAACGGAAAACGGAAAAATGTTGAAAAGTGAGTTGAAACGTTACTCTGAATGAGGGTTTTAACAATCTCTTTTGCTTTGCTCTTTACATTCATTATGGTAATAATTAGCTAAAATGACAATGGAATCTATTTAACTAACTGTGAATTGAATTAACGTGATCATTATAATTATATTGGTAATACAATAACTGAATAGTACTACAAATTACAAAGCACCAATTAACTATCCATTAGCATTGTCACTCCATTATTACCTGCTTGAAGAACTGGCCAATTTTACAGTAATCATTGAAATTCAAATTGCTATTAGCAATGGTCAACAACTTTGTCTATTAGTTATGGAAAAAGTTTCCATTTTCAGAGCGAAATATGCTTTTTGAACTTTTATCAATCAGATATGAATATTAACAAGGAAATTCTGAATCTTCAAAGGTTGAATTTCGATCAAATTTGAATTTTAACTTTGTTCGCAATCGGTTCGCTTCTTTACTTAGCTTTGACGATCAGTTTCGGCAACTAGTAGTTTTAATGTCTGATTCTTGATGAGAAATTAATTTTTTCTTAATTTTCATTCTTTTGACTTTGTTGGTATGGTTTGGTTGATGGTTTTTGTCTGGGAACAGTTCAAAGCTCATCAATATGTAAAGTTAATCGATTCAAGTTGAAGCTTTAAAACTCTACAATTATCACTGAAAGAGTAACAAACAGTAATAAACAGAATGAAAGTTGAATACACAATCACAATATGAATAACATTACATGAACTTGGAAAGTGAAAAGTAGACTTTCTCAGCCTCACCTTTACTTGTCTTTAGACTAGCATTTGATTGGTTAAGGCTACTACTTCTAGTTGAGGTAAGGAAACACGCGTAGGCATTGCGGGTTGATCAGAATGATTATGATGGTAATGGGAAAGACATCACGAGAAGCTCTTAAATTGTTATTATCCTCACAAATGAATAATCATTATTATGAAAAAAAACAGAAATGTAGAGTAAAGAGAATGAAAGAGAATGAACAAGAGAAGAAAAAATGGAAACTCCAATTTGTAACAACAATGAAAAGAGAAAAGCAAATGAAAGATGTGCTCCAGGCCAATGTGAATAATGTTCATATCATACAAGATAAACTACAATAATGTTGAGTTATCTTATTACAAAATTTGATGTTACCAAAAAATAGAAGAAGCAAGAGAAAAGTGAAACATTTCATTTTCACATTGCATTTCACCTTTCCGAGTCTCTTTCAAGTTGCATCAATACATGCTTGTTGCAAGTAACCAAAGGAAAGGAAACATGAAAAAATGAATAAATTACAGTGTGCAACATTGAACAAGCATTCCGTGCCAAGATGCAACTTTCTGTTGAATCAAACTGGCCGCTTCAATTTGACAATCGACCTTTCAACAATAACTCTGGTATCGCTCGAGGCCTTTTTCACATTTTCCCCTTTTCTCTTCTTTTTTAACCTTTTTGAACCTTACCTTACTAGTCAACTTTTTAGTTTCAACAAAAGTTGAATTTTGTAAAAAAACTCAGTTAGCATCACTATTGAGAGAAAAAAGTGCTTTTAGCCAAAATATCTAAAGAAATATGAAGACACAACTAGATCTCAACTAACAAGTTTGTCTGCTTAGTTTTTACTAGTAGTTCATTAAAGGCTAAGCTTTGACGATATACTTCGATTGGAAAGCAGAAGCAAAATATTTAGAATAAAATATTAGAATCGATTGAAGTAACAGTGCTAATAAAATTCTGGTAGAGCATAAGGTCGACCTGCAAAGAAGGTTTTAATTTCTAAAAATCAGAGAAACGCCTCGGACGAAATTGTGAATAGATCTATTATTAAAACTTAATTTCATTGAACAACCAAAAGCCATTCCATTCAGATTTACTGTTCCGACAAATTAACAGTCAGCATCAATATCCTTTTATAAAATGCGTTTTAATAGAGAAAACTCACAATTTGCATTGCATTAAGGTAAAGCTAAAAGCTTTACAAGAAATGTTGAGATTTTATCAGCTTAAAATTGCATTTTAATATTGAAATTGTTACTTCCTGATGATGGTAAATCCATCACTTCATTTGAAAAGAAACAATTCTTGTGGTGGCCAATTCAAAGGTTGAAATAACAAGGTGAAAAGAATGGAATTAATGAAAACAAAGAGACAATTGTAGACCGAAATTGATTCGAGATCAAGTTTGAAGAGCAAATGAAAAGGTAAAATATTTATTCAATTGAAAACTCAAAAATAACCAAAATTTAAACCATTTATCAAGCAGAGAGAGAGAGAGAAAAGGAAAGAAGCAAGTTCAAGTATTAGACAACATTTGAAAAGCAAAACAAAACTAAACAAGAATTTGTTTCTTCTTGTTATTAAATATTAATGTTTCTTATTGTAACTGTAATGCTATTACAAATTTGATCACTTTTTTTATTCTTACAATTCTTTTCAATCATCTAATCTTGGATTACAATTAGCTTACATACCTGGACCTAAAAAAGTTGCTGTTATTCATCATCGTTTTTTGTATTCCATCTCATCATCCTTAACCTTCTTATCCTCTTTACTTCATCTTCAGCTTTTGCCATTTGCTTTTTCCTTATTATTCCAGTCTTTCAATTGACTCCCACCGCTCTCAATGATTTAAACAGTTAAATGATTGATAAAAGCGATAATAGTGACAATGATAATAATGATGATCCATTTGGTAGCCACTTGAGGAGTCAATGTTAATCTTTAAGGTGTACCTTTTTCGCGTTGACCTTTTCTTTTTCTGCTTTCAATAACTTTTCTTTTTTTCTTGGGAAACTAAGAAAAGACCAAAAATCATGTTGATAATGATTATCATCTTGAGGATGAGATGGGACATAAGGAGCAGGCAGTTTGTGGCTATTGATCGAGTTGACCTAAAGGCACAAAGGTATTGTCCATTAAAGGTACAGAGGGTGAAGCCCTTGAGGAATAAGTTGAAAATGTAACTGAGAATGAAAAAAAAGAAGCTTCACATTTCTTGCAATAAATGGAAAGAATTGAGTGGAAAGAGAAAACTTATTCAAATCTTGCATTTCAAATGCAAAATCAAACTTGTACACTTGAGCCATTCCAAATGAATCCAGACTGTCTTTGTTGAGGCAAAAAAAACAACATTTACTGCCATTTGGATACTTTGGTCCAGTTGAATAGGTTCATTTGTTGGTAACTTAAAGAGGAAGAAGACTGTAAAAGTGATTATTCATTTGAATACAAGTATTGTAACTTAAAATTCAATTGAATACAACATTAGTTTGTTGGTTTGCCGAGAAAAAAAAACTCATTCAAGTGCTAATTAAATGTAACATTTTTTCTTCTCAATTCATTTTTGATACTTTGATTTTCTTTTTTTACCTTGCTTTTCACCTTCACTCAATTGAACAGTTTACTTAACATCTTTTGGTGAAAAGAAATTTTAAACTTGAAATTGGTTGATAATTGGTGTTAAATAAAGCAACATTTTGTTACCTTTTGCATTCAAAGGTGAAGTTGTTTGGTAAACATTGAAACAAAATTGTTCTCATCTTTTATCTCAATTCATTTGGAAACTTTTGCACTTTTTAAATTTGTCATTTGCATTGATTTCTGCATTCAAAGTTTTTCGGGAAAAAGTTGTTGCTTTTGGAATTCCGCTTTTCGATTTTGTTTTCTAGAACTATCAACAAAGTCTAAGTTGCTAAGAAGCTGGCAATTGATCAACCTGTTTAGTTTCACTCATCACTAATGGCCATAAAGATTATTGTTGGATGAAATATGAAGCCTCAAGTGATTCATATAATGGACTTGATAGCAATGATTGTTGTGTTCATCACCTATTAAATTGAGATAATAATAGTAAAGAAAAAAAGAATCGTCAGTTTAAAGTTGCGTGTTTACGAATCACGATTACAATGATTTTCTCGTTGTTTATCTGTTTCAATTGTTGGTGTAATGCAACACGTTTACTTGGCTCATCTTACTGAAAGGTTTAAATCACCTGAAGAAGAAAAACTTAATCTAAAAGAGTAGAAAATGATTTCATCTCATGAAACACAAAGTGACAATTAAATGAACACACAGAAAGGAGGGAAGGAAATTAAAGAAAACTATCGAGATAATTTGAGCAAACATTTAAATCATTTAAGCAACAATTGCAGATGCAATCAAAAATACTAATAATTGCAAAAAGAATCTAAAAATTCAATTCATTTCCGTAGCAAAATTGTTAACTTTTAATGAAACCGGAAAAAAAGTAAAATGAAAAATGAAGTTTAAGTTGAACATTTTTCTTTTACTAAAGGCAAACAGAAACGGAAAGGATTGCATTCATTGGCTTTTTACCCGCTTGTCATTGAGCTTTGCATTTTGTTGAATGATTGCTCTGAAATGAGATAGAATGGCAAGAAAAAGGTAAACATTTAATGCACTGGAAAAGGTGGAAAAAGGTAAAAAGAGAAATAAAAAATGTTTGGATAAACGTGTTTTTCAACTTTTGTGTGTGATTCAATTTGATTCATTTCCATCAGTAACCTAAAACGCCTTGAACAAGGGTGGATATTTAAAGCCCATTTTGCCCCATCTTGTGCACTTGATATATATATATGTATTTATTTATACAATTGCAATTTTTGTTTGGTTCCTTGTTACGTTTACCAAGTTTCGTGAGTTTCATTTAATACCATTTACCTGGGCTGTTCATCAACAGATTTCTGCCCTTTTCTTGCTCTCTCTTCATCTCATTGCTTCTGAGTCTGTAAATAGAGAGACAAGGTAAACAGATCCTCTTGAACCTTCATTACTTGAAAAAACGCGCAACGCTGATGCTGATGGACCCATTTAATTAAAGCTACAATTTTATCTTTTTTCACATTTTGTTAACTTGTTTATTGCTCAAACAATGTTCAACCTTTTTGTTGTTGTTGTCATGCTTTACCTTTGCTTTTCCACTTTAATGGAAAAAAAGGTAAGAGAGAAAAGAGAATTAAATAATTGTTTCTTTTCTCATTTTCAATTCTGCTATTTCCGGCGTTGAGGCAGGATAAATTGATGTTCCTCTTTTCTCTCTGGTTCCTTCTCTTTCTTGTGTGAGAATCTATAAATTATAAATGATAATGTTATTAATTGCAATTTTAAAGCGTAATTTGGCAAAAAAAAAGCAATCATCAAAATCTTCTAATTGTGCTCATTCAATCTGTAAACCTATTATTAGTGCTATTTGTTTCTATTAGTTTCAAGACAATGTTACATAACATTAGAAATAATGTTAAACTCAATGTTAATTCACTTTCAATTATCATTTTGAATTTTATCGACTGAGTATTAGTGAAAGCGCCTTTAACTCTACTTGAAGATTTTATGAAAATCTTTTAAAGGCGATGCTTAAAATCAGTAGCAAACCTTGAAATTCAAATGATCAAGAATTTAGAAAATTTCTAACTCAAGCGAACTTGATGGCTGCAGTTTATTTTGCGAAATAATCGCAACTTGAAATTGAAAGTTTATTTTTGCGAAAAATTGAAACTAGGAATTGCAATGTTTTTTTTGCAAAAGTGAACCAAAAAAGAAAAGTTGAATCCATCTTTGAGTAGCGTTTTCTTGGCTTGACTTTGTCTCGTTGGCGGTCAGGTCTGTAGGTGGTTATTGCCTGGAAAACAAAAGGTGAGAATAGCATGATGAATGTTTTTTTTTCTCTCCTTTCTTATTCTTTTTTGCTTTTTCTGTGTTTGTTTGACTAGTTATTATGTCAGAAATGGGAAGAGGAGAGCAAAGAAACTCATGGATGAATGAAATTTGTTCAGAGTGAATCTTCAGTTTGTGGTTTTCTCTCTGTGGGTTACATGGGAAACAAAACTAAAGCTCAAAGTGTTTACGTATGAAAGCAGAAAAAAATAAACATAATACAGTCTAAGGTAGTACAAGGTGAAAAGGAAGAAAAAAAAGAGAGGAAAATAAACTCACCACAAAGAATAAGCCATCTAAGCATTAAAATTAGCATCCAAAGTTTTCTTGCTCCTATCAACATCATCTCATCCTTGTATCTGCTATTTTTTTCACCAAATCTTTCATTTTCTCTCTTCTGTTTATTTCAATTTAACACATGAAAAAACATGAGAGAAAAAAAGGTAACTCAAAGAGAGAAGCAAAAAATTGGCAAATTGAATAGGACCAGCTATTCGGACTGCTAGTCATATAACTTGTAATAATAGAGCAATAATATCATTAGGTTTGCACACTCGCATGACAATGGCGAAAGGTGATGATTACATAAAATTAAATTAAGTGAGAAAAAGTCATTAAATTTGATTTCGATTCAATTTTTTTCTTCATGTGAAGTTGACAGAAAACTATTGAAACTGCAAGAATGAATGAACATTGAAACTTACTGAGACTTATTGATTGACTATCGATAGTTGAATGAAACAAGTTTAAATCTTTCAAGATATTGACGAGGTTCAAAAGAGGAAAAGACTTTTTCTCGGTGAAAAACTTTTCCAATCAAACGTTGCTTCGTTTTTCTTTTCATTATTTTTCATGATTCTTCACTTGATCATCAATATCATCATTTATTACGTGAATTTACTGATTGATTTTTTGTAACAACAATGGTAATGATGGATCCGATTAGAGTTGAAGGAGTGCAAGGTAAGGATAAAGAAGGTATAAAAGATGAAAGTTGATCGTATAAAGGTTAACAGAGAAGTGGGTGAATCGCTGTTTCTTCATTTTCCACTCTTTTCTTTCTCTTCTTTTTGATTCTTCCTTTTCTTCCCTGAATGACCATTGGGCTAGTTGATTGGCTTGATGAAATGGAATCAAGAATGTTCAAGAGAGGCAAGAAATTTTTGAACGACAATGAAAATAGAAGAAGAAGATGAAGAAAAGGAGGAAATTTTTCTTCATCTTTCATTACATTCTATTTGTAACAATAATGAGAAGAGATGAAGAGGAACAATAAACAATCCAAAAGTGTATTATACTTTTTCTCTCCCTTTTACTATTCTCTGTTCATTATCATCATGGTAACTTTGATTTTTAGGTAAACTTTTGATTTTCAAGAAAAGATAATAATGTTTATGATAAAAGTTGCAATCACTTTTCAATCAATATTTTTCATTCAAGTGTTGCCTCAAGAGTTATCAGCCATTATTTCACTCGATTACTCTTCATTTTATTAACAACAATTCTCATAATAGATTCAGACTGTTGATGGACAATCAATCTTTTCAATTTTCATTCATCAACATTCAATTAATTGCTATTTATATCGACAATTCATCATGGACATTTGCGCTTTTTCTTTGTGAGCAAAAGCTAATTAGAAAAGATTCTTCTCTGTTTTGCTTCAATTTGTTGCATCCAAATGATTTCATATGTTAACTCTATTGGGTTAATAAGGAAAAAGATTTCATTCTTGTTCTGTTGAAGATCGTGCTCATGGAAAATTGGTTCACCAAGCAGAGAACAAAAAAGGGTTTCAATGTTCGCATTATGATATTATAAGTTGATCAAGTTGAAACAATGGGAATAAACTGATGAATTTGAGAGAAAAGAAGAAGATGAGAGAATAAAAAAGAATGAAGAAATTGATGATGATGAAGATTCAATTATCAACAGGGTTGAAGATGAAAAGGCTCATAAGGTATTGATATATTGCGTGAGAATCTTAAGAACACTTGATATAATAATATGATCATGGTTCAAGATTACTTCATCTTTTTTTTATTTCTTTTTCTTGTTAACCAATTTCAACTTACAATGAATATCATGGTTATAAGGGATGCTGAGGATGAGGTGGTTCAAGATGATAAGAAAAGAGAAGGAAAGAGAACAAAAAAGACTAAAAGTTAAGATGGAAATGAAGAAAAACTGTTAATCATCGAGATTAAAATAAATAGGCAAGAATATCATCTTGATATGAAAAGTATTTTTATTCATAAAATGATGCATGCCAATGATGAGATGGAAACAAAGAGGAGGAAAAAAATTGAACAGAAGGATTGACTCAGATTTCATGAGGATTATTTTGACTAAATTAGCTTTTTAAAAGGTAATCTCATTAGTCGAATTTCTTTGCTTTTCTTTTTTTCATTTTACCTCAAATTTTGTAATTTGAATAAACTCGAGCAGCTTGGTTGACTCGAGTCTATTGAGCGATCCAAATTGTCACCAGTCACACGTCAATGTTGCCCTTGATGGGACGATAATGAAAAGTAACGTCAAAATTTAAACAATGAAAGTAAATGAAAACAAATAAGTTTTTCTCGATGAATGATGAAGATGAAGCAAGATGAGTTTATATTGGATGATTAGCTTGATGAGGGGAAAACTGATGATATTAGTGTTTAGGAAAATATCATGTGAACAGGATTAGACTGAGAGAGCGAGTCAAGAGTCAAACGGATTTACAGCTTTTTTAGGTTAATAAACCTACTGAAAGTTTAGACTGTCAATGAAATTGAATCTTTCATCTTTTCCTCTCTCACTCATTTCATTGACAATATGTGCTCAGATTTTTGCTCTTTGTTTTGCCCTTTTTCTCCTCTTCTTTCTTATTTACTCTTGTCATCATCATCTTGCTCTTGTCACTTGATGATGAGGATGATGAAGTCTTTTCCCTTTAATATCCACATTATTTTGCTTCGCAGTTTTGCTCTTCTTGAACCAGATAGAGACTCACGCGTTTAGGATTAAAGCTGCAAGCTTAGCTTTACCCATGATTATTTAAACAGTCAACATTTTCTTGTTTCTTGACTAAGTCTTGTTTTTTTTCATGTTAAAATTAGGCACAAATGACCTGCAAAGTAAAACACTGCAAAAAAAGTGTAGAAACTGAGAATGAAAATAAGATTGATCAGGAAAGATTAACTTTCAACTTTTCTTTACATAATGTTTTTCCAACGTCATGGCATGTTGATTGACTTTGCAATGGAAATGAAATCAATTTTTTTGCTTCAATAATGTGATTCCAAAGCTTTTTTACCTTTCTTGTTGAATATTGAAAAGTTGAACCTTTTTCTTGTTTTTCACTTCAATTTGTATGCATTTACATTATCAACTTATAGCTTATTGGTTGATTGCAGTGCAGTGCTTAAAACGATATTTAATTTTTGCATCAGTTTCTTTCTTGAGTTGCTTGAAAACATGAGCTGTGATGTTTAGAGATGAGAAAAAAATGAGCAACTTTAAAATGGTCTAAGTGATACTTATCATTATCATTTATATTATCAGGGAGTAAACAGTTAGGGAAGCGAAAAAAAATGTTTTAAAACGATATTAAGATGATGAGATGAGCTGGTGGAGGAAGGAAAGCCAAGGAGGGGAGAAAAATGAAAACATAAACTGATGATGATTTAGTTGATACGGGTTTGTGAGTGAAACGAAAAGTTGAAGGGAAAATGTTTAAATTAATATACATTTATTCAGGTAAAAGTTTTGAACCGTTTTGGTATTGCAGGCAAATTAGCTTGTTTTGTTGGTGTAAAAGACGCATCTTGTTTATTTGAAGGGAAAACGAAAAGCCAATTTCAATTAATCTTTAAATCAACATGCAAAACCAGAAGTATCATTACATGGTGCCTAATGTGTTGAGTCTAAAGGAGCAGCTTTAAATAGACTCTAAATGATCCATTTGAAGAGTAAACAAACGATTGAACAAAGTGAACAGTTTGGATACTCGCAGATGTACGACGTTTAAATGGCCCTTTCTGCATTGACGTTAAATGACCATAGTTGACCAGCATTAGCGTTTAGCAACTTGTTTACTGGAAAAGCGAAAAAAGTTGATAAAAATGCTTTTCATTAGCATAACAGAAGCTGTGTGTCTTTTTGTTGTCACAAGAGTAGACAAAGTTTATTCTTTATCGTCTCCATTTATGTGGTCGTTTTAGGAAGGGATCAATTGTTGGCTTTTAGAGTGCATGGTAAAGTAAGGCAGCAAAAAAAGATAAATGAAATAATTTGTAAGCTAGTGTTTGAAAGGAAAAAAAGTTGCACTGAAAAAGGTTAAAGGGAAACTTGGATAGGTGGACCAAGAGCAGGTATGAAGAGTGATCAGTTATCGGATCAACCCTAGACTGATAAGGTAGACTTGGTGGTCACTTAGGGTTAACATTGAAGAGAGTTAATGGTTACATCCTTTTAGTTGAAAGTCATTAAGACAACGTTGAGGAACCTCCTGTCACACAAACACACATATAGCTAGGTAGAGATTCACACACGATTCAAGTGAAGACGCAAAACTGTAAATTAAAATTGTCAAGATTGATGCAGTGATAAATTAAAATGGCGTTGGTAGGAAACTACGTTCAAGTGCTATTGGAAAGTTTCAATGGAAAAAAAGGTTAGTACTCAGAATGTGGTCTTGTCTAGGGTGAGGGTCAAACAGAGCAGAATGTTTTACTCGGGATTCTTGGCCCTACCGCATTGACCTTTTTTGAGTTTATTCTTTCCGTTTTTTCTCTAACTCTTGATATCAAACGGAAGTGTGATTATGAGCAGATAGTTTAGAATAGTCAACAGCAGTTGATTTTGTCAATTTTGACCAGCTTGAGGTTGCATTTGTAGTTCTTGTTAATCTATACAATATATAAAGTCAAAACATGAAATTTTTGCGGGAAGATTGTGTCCAAACTGAGCGGGTTCTAAATAAAATTTTTACATAGAATGAAAGCCATGATTAAACTACAATCACGAAAAATAGTCAGGACTTTCTCGGAATTCAGGTTCATGAGAAATTCACGTTTGAACAGTGTGGGGGAAAAAATGCAGAATCCGTATTTTATAACATTGTATTTAGGGGAAAAGCTTTGGATATTTAGGTTTATTGTTGGATTAGGATTTTATGTAAAACTGCTTTTCAATTAAAGAGTTAAGAGTTGGTGAAATAACCTGGTGCTTCGACTTTAAAAAGGAGATTCAAGTTTCAACTTTGGACTCAATTTTATTGAAAAATACTGATCATAAAAATTTTATTTCATAAATGGCCTCAGTTTTTATACCACTACAAACCCTCAAAGTCCCAACTCTTAACTAAAAAGTCAAAGTTTTTGGCTATAGTTTTTTGGATAACATTGAATGTGTTCAGAATTAAAAACAATTTTGCGATCAGTCATGATCGCAGGCCCGCTTGTAACTATTAAAGGATAACTTATTATCTAAATATTTATTAAGACAAAAATGGTGAAAACAGTTACTGAAGATATTGATTATCGATTGTTGGCTTCAACTCAACATCTGAATGCAAATGTTTAAATGTTTTTCTGCTTTAGCATAGTTGGTTTTTGCGAAAAATGGTCGCTTGAAGTAAACTTTATTACAAAACTCTAATCACGCTCGACAGTTGGAATTATCATGTTATCATCCGATAAATTCTCGGATCCTATCAGTTAAACATATTTTCAATTTTGCTTTATCAATTCATTTTATTAATTTCATTTACACCTTCTTCATTAAAAGATGAAAGTTCATTAATCAAAGTCAGTCCAACTGCATAATCTAGAGTTTATATCAAGAGCAACTTGATCCCTTTGGTATTATATATTAGTTACTATATTAGTTACTCTCTAATAGCTATTAATTTTAAACGTTTTTTCTTTCCTTGGACTTTATTCTTAGACCCATGGAAAAGTGACGAATTTGCGATTGAAATTAATTAAGCGACTGACACAAGAATTGCAAATTATCCAATTTTTATTCTCAGTGAAACATTTACTTTTACCATTCTATTATCCATGAAATTTTACAGCAAATTTCTATAGAAGATAATTCAATTTTTTTCAGGTGAAAAGGCAATGAAAAATTTCATTATCATTCTTCTTTGATACATAAAAATGAAGCTAAATCATGATGAAACAATGAAATTCTTTCATTTTATATTCGTCATGAAAATATAAATCAATCAAATGGATAATTCAATTGGACTCTTATTTTGTGAATCTGACAATAATGAAAGTCACAAATCATTGAAGAAGCTTGTTATTTCTCTTTCAACTATTTTCTTATTCCTTTTTCATATTTGTGTCTTGTTAGCATTGAAATGAATTGTTCACTTATCAGTTATTCATGAAAATTTATGATAAATTTTTATGAGCTTCTGGTTAAATTGATTGAGAGTAGATGAAGAGTGTGTACAAGCAGAAAAAAAAGAAAGGATGAGAAAATTATGTGAGGAAAAAAAGTTTACTGCGAAAAAGAATGTAAATGTTGTTCTGTATCTCAGTAATGATGCTAATATTTCATGAAATTTTGGAACGCAATTATGCCAGAAAATGGTTATTATTAAACAAAATTTATAGTTTGAGAGCTGAAAAAGTTAAGAGACGTAAACTTTAATAAAGAAAACTTCGTCTGTTTTCATTCAGATATTCAGATGTACTTTTTTTGGAATAAAATCTTATCGGTTCATATCTCCTCACAAAAGAAGTAAATAAATGGTTCAGGTAAAAGTTGAAATTAAAAATATTAGTAATCATAGACCTTTAGATTTTAAACTTTACTTGCCAGTAACTGACTACCTTTTCAGACGATTTCTTACTGTGTTGGAAATCGCACTCAGTTATCAGGCGATAAGAACGAATTCAATGTGACCTCTGACACTTCAAATCCAAAGCAGCAATGAGCGCGGCGATTGATGCGCGACCTAAAAAAGAAGTTTAACCAATACCAATACAAATTTTGTTCACTTTGAAGCTAGTGCCATCATTTGCGCAATTTTAAACGTTATTAAAATACAAAAACTGTTAGAAAATTTAATAAGAATTGCAGAGGAACTTTAACATATCCAGACTATACGCACAAAAAAATTTCCTTTACATTTCGTTTGATTCTCTCCACAGCAATATTTAATCACAATAAAAGGAACTGAAGTAACAGCACTCTTCAATAAAAATGCAAAGGCATATTCGTAATACGCTCAGGATATACATGAAAAAATCATATTAGCACAAGTTACGAGCCTTTTGTTGAATCTTTTTTACAATAAATTTTGCAAAATATGAAGGACATCCAGCGTAACAATGCTAGATTTCAATGATGCGACCCGCATTTTAAATTCGTAAAGAAAGGCTAAGAAGTCTTTCGCTGATGTCTTCGCAACGAAATTCGAAATTTCAAGTGTATAATATAACAACTGTTAATATGTCAACTGTGTATATTTGATACCATTCTGAGTTCGGACCGTTTGAGTGCAATCAACAAAACAAAATACGCTCAAGTGCATTGAAATGATCAAGAGAATTTCAGATTTAAAGATGCTTGTTGTTGGATAATTAGATAAAAATATTTGAATATATCCATTGCTAATACTTGAACTATTAACATGAAATATATTTCAACAAGTGAGATTGGATATAATTCTCTGGTAATATAATTTTCCTGGTTAGATTATATTATAAGCCCAGTGAGAGTGAGCAAAGTGAGTAAGCAAAGTGAGAGTGAAAGTGAAAAAAAAATTCAGCCAATACATCAGAGAAAAGATTTTAGCGGACTATTGCAGGTCTAAAAAATGAACGATTTTCAATTCCTAAAGTGCTACAATAATTTTCTTTTACTTGAACCAACCTTGAATTCATCTTGCAACACAAGACTTACTTCTTACTCAATTTTTTGACTACTTATTTCTTCTCAATATGAATCATCCACCATGAAACTTTAATTTTTAACAATATTTTATTCATGAACCTTTCTTAACACAATCCTGAATTGCTTCAACTGCCTCACGCATTGTTTCAAACTCTTTTCTTAACTTCCTAATTCTTTTATTACATTAAATTAAAGTGACTCATTCTCAATTCATTTTCTCACATCTTCTAAGTAGCTTACAAATTATCACATTGCCAGCATCCATCAATGTTACATTCCAATCAATGAACAAATGAACTGGAAAGCGAACTCAGGCTTTGTCATATTTATATTGAATAAAAATTTGAATCAACAAGAAACTTTTCAATTCAACAGAGTTTGGAAAATGGAATTAATCTTTAAAGGAAATCGATTTTAAGCACAAAAACCATGACTTACAAATCATTAGATTGACCATGAATGATACTTTTATTAATGCCATCTTATCATCTCGAGTCTTTTCCCGCATTTAATCAAATGGTTGCACAGTTGTTGGCCTAATCAGAGATCACTCAATGTGATAAACTTGGAAGGATCATAAAGCTGAAAATTAGACAAGTTAAACCTTGAAAAGGTATAAAAGGTCAAAACTTTTGGTGTAAACACAGTAAAGTTAGAAAAGTTTCAACCAATTTTGCGCTCAAAGTTTCTATCTTTACATCATCGTCAAAGTCAACAGCTCAACCCACGACCAAAAGTCTATTGAAAAGTTGACTTTAAATTGATATGGGTTTTCATTTAGTCAAATGTGCTTAATAGAAGGTGAAAAGGGAAAAATGCAAAACTCAAACTCAACTTCATCTGCTCTACTCTCAACATCTCTAGCGCATCCCCAAATTATGGCCATCAGCACTAAAACAGCCTTGGCTTGCATCGATAAAGATTCAAACGATTCGATTACTCTAAAGAAGCTCACAAAACAAGCAAATTAACGCATAAAACAAATAAGTTTTGAAACTTTTATCTATTCATAAGTATCGGATTCTTCTGTTTGGCTTCCCAACTCATTGTAACTAGTTGAATCAATGAATTTTTTCATCATTTGCTGCCATTGTAAACGCGGAAAATTGGTAAACTTTGATTCAGATAATAATCAATGTTTACTGATTGAAAAGAAAATTTTTATTAAATTATTTTTTGCATTGAATGGAACGACGATAAGAGTTTTGAACCCAAATTGTTTACCGATTTACAAATGAAAATTGAAAAGTAATTCATCTACTATTTTGATGGCTCTTCTATCATCATCATTATTAAAAGATTATTTTTATCCATTTATTGTAACTTATTATTGATTGTTGTGCTCATTGTTTGTCTCTATTCTTGTTGGTTTTTATTCAACTTTTACTTTTCGCCTGTGGTTGCCTGTAAACTTATTCATTGTACAACAATGATAATCACACAAAATCGATGTAATCATGGTTGGTGCAAAATTTAGTTTCCTATCGATTGATTATCGCTTGTTTTTATTGTAAAGACTCGAAAGACATTTTCATTTTCATTTTTTTCTTCTTCATTCATTTTCTCATTGCTTTCATTTCCAATGGAAAGTTATTAATGATGATCAATTATTTTCCCTGATACTTGTGTTGCTCAAAAAAAGCTTCAACTTTTAATCAATGATTGAACAATGAATCGATACGGAAATAATAATGAAAAAGTAATCAATTTTATCAGCACAACAGAGTTGAAGATATTGTAAGAAAAGAGAGAGAGAGAGGAAAAAAGCCTTTCGAGTTTTGGAAAAATTAGGTTTTTCAGTGAATGTTTAGCTGAAAATGAATAATGAATAATGAAAAACAAAACCTGGACCAAGTTGAGCACTAAAGGTGAACGATTATTCATCATTAAATATTAATTTGTAAAACTTTTACTTGTAATTGGTACATTAGTTGATATTCATTTGTCAATTGAATGGACAACATTGAAATGACTAGTATAAACAAAATGTGAACAGAAAAACGAAACGAAAAAAGAAATAAAAACAAAAATCACTTGGGAAAAGCAACATTTCGCTTCATGTTTTTTTGTTATACTGAAAATATGAGAGAATCAATCATTCAACGTTTCTCTTTTTGGACTCAGTTCAGCTGCGAGAGCAACGATTAAGGTTGAAGGAAACACAACATGAACAATAAAGCCAGTAAACAGGCAAAACTTTGGCCGTGGTTGATTAAAGCCAGCAGGACAACAAAGCTCAAGTATTGAATGATGATTATGCTGGTGATGATGATGAGGCTGAAATAGGCAAAAAAAGAAACAAAAGTCAACACTGAAATGTTGCAAAGTGAAGAAAAAAAGTACGAGAAAAAAAATTTCCAAGACAAGGTTGATTTTGATTGATGATATTGTTGATTAAATGTTGAGCAAGTTGAAACTGTTGATGTTGATTTTGATTTTATTTTCCCTTTTCTCATATTCACTTGCATTTGTCCGTTTATTTTTTGCCCGAGTTTTCTTTCATTGCATTTCATCTACAAGTTTTCAGTTTCATCAGTTTTTTATTCACTTTTACTTCTTGCTTTGCCAAAGTATACTTCATGTAAATATGATACATGCAAGATTATTCATTTCATGCAAAAAACAAAGCACAAAGCTAATAATAATATGTTGTTTGCATATGAAAAAATATGAGTTTGAAAACAGTGAAACGGGAAAATAATGTTACCCATGAAAAATGCAAGGAAAGAATGAAAAACAATGAAAAGTTTCAAGTCATTAACATTTTGATCGTTGAGACTTCAATGTGTTTTGCTGTAACAAAACAAAAAGACTGAAGAGTGAAAAAAGATGATGAATGTGTTGATACTGAAATCTGTCTGTTCCTTGAATTTTCTTTCTTTTAGTTATTTATCTTTACATTTATAACGTTTTTTTGTTGGTTTTTTCTTCTGCTCAGTTTCACGTCTAGTCAGTACAGTTGATTGATACTTTTCTTCACATTTGAATTTAAATTAAACTCAATACTTGAAAGGTTAGCATTGATTGTAAATATTAAATAACATGGTGATTGAGATGCCAGTTTATATTTGAATAGTTTAAAGTTGACAGACGCGAAATGGCCAGTATCAGTTGAGTAGAAATCTATAACATCAATATAACCGATGAGCTACAAAAGAATTGAAATACATTCTCATTTATTTCACATTTTGTTCAGCATCTCGTAAACCAAACATGCTATGTAGGTTACTTATATTGTACTTGCAGTGTATGCTTTCGAGAATTGAAGGATTATCATTCCAAAATTCTGAGACTATTTAAGGTCATCATTTGACTCCAACAACCCATTTGAACCCATTGCCTTGAAATAGCTTATTCACAGCAAGTCTAATAATTGAACAAAAATTAAAAATTTATTACAATAATTAATAAAATCACATTCAATTTCTAGAAACTTCATGCGGATAAAGTTCATGGTGTTAAGGATGGTTAATCTAGTTGAATTTGTCAGAAATAGGCAATTTTCTAATGATACTAGTATCTTTATAATTTCAATTGTTAACTTTTCTTATAGGACTTGTAAACTAAGGGTTTGTTGGGCTTCAGAATAATCTGACTTTATCTGATAGCAACATTATCTAGTAGATAACAGTAGTTAAAATTTGCGTAAAGGGTATCTGACCCAACTGTTCTACAAATCATCAACGTTGTTGGCCAATACGGATTTTCAATCATAAATATTAGGTAACTAAATAAGTTTTGCTACTGTTTGCATCTGATTGCCAAATGCAATTAAAATTCAACAATTAAGAATATGATCTCAATTATTATTTTCCCAATTAATCAGGATATGACTGATGTTTAATTATTTGATCATATTTAAACATTAAAATGTTGAGATCATGGTATAGTATGCGGCAAAATGTCGAGTGAAAAGCTTATTATTCGTGGCTCTCTTTTTTATGCGTTTAAATTAGGGTCAAACCCTCATTGATGGTTATTAGGGTGTCAAATATATTTTGCGGTTCGCTATTAAAAAAAGATTTGATTGTTAAAACATTATTTAGGCTGAGTTAATTACTTTAAAAGAAAAAAATCAAAATAAGCCAAATATTCACAAAGTTATAGTGTTTTTATAGCTTCTAAAAGAGCAGAAAAACCGTCAAAATTTATTTTTTTCAACAAGTTTTTTAACAAACTTCGCAAGCGACTCTGTACAAAATCTCTAACCTCGGATGCTGAATGCTTGCTAACTGACTTTATTTACCCGATCTTAGCTCCATGAACCTTGATCTATCTTAATTTTTGAAAAAGTTATTCAAAGAAAAGATTGTTTGCTAAGAAACTGAGGTCAAAAACACTTTTGTCGATTTTTTCGCTATAAATTTTCGGACTGGTATAAAATTGGCAATAATTCTTAGAAGTCGAAATTAAAAGCCATATATTAATATCATATGTGTCTAATTTGGTTTACCAAAATTTAAGTTTTTTCTTAGCTCAACTTCATACCTAACCGCAAAATATATTTGGCACCCTAATACCATAGAGTAATTAAAGCGTTCGGCGAGAGTTCAATTAGTGAAGTGACCGTGAAAAGATGGTTCTCTAAGTTCAAATCCGGTGACCACAGCATTGAAGATAAGACAAGGGAAGTTAGACCATTCACTGTGTCGGAAAGTCACCTAAAGGCCAAGCTTGAGCCCAATCCAGAGGTAATTTGCTCAGAACTTGTGCTAGAGCATAGTGTAACTGCTTAGGCCATAAGAGTTCGGCTATATTCTATTGGTAAGGTGCACAGGTTAAACAAATGAGTGCCACATGATTTGACATCGGATCAAAAGGCAAACAGAGTAACTGTTGCATTATCACAAATTTATCGTCAACGAAATGACCCTTTTCTTGACCGTTTAATGACCATTGATAAAAAATGGGTCCTCTATGATAATAATACGTGGTCATTTGCTTGGTTGAATCATGGTGAAAGTGCAAGGTCAACCCCCAAACCGGGAATGCATCAACGAAAGCTTCTTCTGTGTATTTGGTGGTGTCAAAGGAGGTGCTGAATTATGAAGTGCTAGTAGTACCAAAACATACGCTTCAACTCCACGGAACGGAAACGGAAATGACCCAAAAACGCCACCCTCCTTACGCTTGATTGATTTCACGCTTCATCGATTTCATGCATGATTAATTATTCAACGATTTTTTGTAGCCTTGTTAAGCCTAGTTTATGCTTGATTGATTTCACTTGACCGTTCACTTGTTTAACCTTGCGCTAACCTTGATTCACTTGATTAATTACTTACATTGATCATTATTGAATGAAAGAAGTGAAACGGATATTTCACTTCTTGTATGAATAATTAATAAGAGAATGATCCTGAATGAAAGAAGGGGAACGGATGTTTCACTTCTTGAATGATGATTGAAATCATTTTTCTTAGTATAGAGCAGTGTAAATGAATCAATTTGATACCTGAATCATCTTTCTAGCTGGTAAAAAAAGCTTACAACAGTGGTTCAGCCGTTTTCATGATTTTTTCTATTATCTCCACGAAAAAAAAACTTAACTGTTCAACTGGACAATATAAAATAGAATTTATTCTGCGCTATCGAATGATATGAACATGTCTTGGAATAGTATGAATCTTGTACCAAAGATAATTTATTGAACTTCAATCAAATTTTTTAGGTTTTGAAATCGGCTCAGAATTCATATCTCATGAACAAATGATCTTATGTCATTTTTTCTTTCTGATTATGATTACCAGTTGCAAATGGCTCCATATGAAACCTAAATAATTTTTTTTGATCAAGAAATAAGCTTTCTATCTTGATTTAAGTGTTTTCATGATGCTCCCTGTTATCTCCATGATACATATAACTAGGCATTAAACTTGACAGCAAAAGATAGAGTTTTTTACGCGCAATAAAATGATATATGATTTAGATGAATAAAAATGAATCTTATAATAAAGGTAATTTTTTGAAAATTTTAATATGTGTTGCTGATATTGGTTAATACAAATCAATGCGAGTATAAAAAAGACATAAAAAAGAATAAATGGAAATACAATTAAAAAGACATAAATGCAAAAGTACAGAAGTAAATTTTGAAAATTCATTTTTCTCTTCTTTTATCTTTTAGAGGATTGAATATATCGTCCCACTGTTTTTGAATGTTATCTGGGACATCAAAATCTCCAATTGGTTTGATTAATGTGGAATCTTGCAGATAAACCCATGCCCAAAGATACTTCTTTGGAGCTGGCAGCTTGATCGGGTAATTATATCTATCATATGGAAGCTTATCGACAATTAACCTTCTGGGGCAATTAACAACTCTTTTTCTATTTTTACCTGACCCATCCTTTATTATGCCAAACAGGTGATCCTTAAGATAAGTTAATTTTTTGAATGTCCCAGCGCAATATTCGCACTGGAATACAACCGGTTGTTTTTTACTTTGGCAGCAGCTTTTTCCTGAGCTTCTTCATACGAAACGGCATCTTTTACAATCTCTTCTTTCGACATTCTTGGATATTCGTCAATATTGCAAAAATCACGTAAGGACTCAGGAGTGGCGAAAAAGTCATTAAATCTAAATTTCACCAAAGAATTCCCAGTAGGACTAACCCAGACACCAAGAACTTCTTTTATTTTCCAAAGTGCCGTTGTATACCCCACTCTACAGTAAATGCTACCTTTCGCCGTTTTTTCTAAAGAAAAGCAACTATAAGTAAATACTCTAAAGTTTAAATCTAAGCTTACTTTTATATTGGAGAACCTTATTATTTGCTTCTCCTGAGGTTGATGGTTCTGGATTATCAGGATCTTGATTAACTGTCTGGATGTTTTCATCCTCCTCCATTTCTTCATCTTCAACTTCTTCATCTTCTTCATCATTTATTTCCGTTTCTGAGCCGGATGATTGAGGTGGTGATGTTGGTGGTGATGTTGGTGGTGATGGTGAAGATATAGGAGAGACTGCAAAATGAAAAACACATTAATCCCTTGCAAAAACACTTAAATCCAATGGTAAATCACAATACTCCACTGGCTAATCCATTGGTAAACACAAACTTACCTGTTAGCATTAAAAATAATAAAAAGTAATTAATGAAATTCATTCTGATCACTTAATTAATCAATACGATTTTCACAAAAAATTAGAAACTTGCTATAGGAAGAACGATGTATATGAGACTAAACACCTGATTCAACGTTTCTATAAAACAGGTTACGTTTGCGCAGACAACACCTGCTTCAACGTTTCTATGCAACAGGTTACGATTGCGCAGTGAAAACAACCAAGCGCTGAATTTAAAACAAACAAGCTTCGACAGTTAATCAATCGATTAATTCACGTGGAAAATGCCCTCTCACCCCGTTCTGCAGATGTTATCGGTTATTTTCAAAAGGTTGAGTAACGATCTTTGGTCACTTTCTCTCAAACCATCAACAAAATAACTTGATTATTACATTTATTATTGTGAAAATTATTATAAATGGATATTAACATGGAAAATATCGAAATGTCGACATAGAAATGCCCTCTGTTGAGGACACTGAAATGAATGTAAGTTTAATTTAATCATTTCTATTTTAGCATGTTTCTCATCTTCCCTTTACTATCTTTTCAGGAAATTTCATCTCGCTTTGCGGGTTTTTCTTTTTCTTCTTTCGACTCGAAAGAACTAGAAAAAATGATATTTGAGATGGAGCAAGTTTCCCTTGAGGAAAGTAAAAAAAAGCTCCAAATGCAGTGCGAAAAAGACTGCAATTCCGATTGAGTAACAAAGCCTTCAAATATATGGAAGGCCTTGGAAAGTTGAAAGCCCAAAGAAAAATTTTATCTTCTTTGGGAAATCAACATGCTCAAGACATTTTTGAGCTGATTGATTGCCATATTTGGACAGTCAATCGGAGTATTAAACGTTATTATAAAATTGTAAAATCTTAAAGGAGGGTCTCCAAAAATCTTCACTTTTTTATCCTTATTAGTTAAGGTCTCAACTTTTTTTTCACAATAGAATTTTTCATCCCCTACTCAAATATGCTATTCATTTTTTCTTCCGACGCACGTAACAAAAGTTATTTAAGGTCAAAGTGCGCAACTTTGCGTACCGATAGCGGACTTCAGGTTATGCAGATCATGTTCATATTCTGGATTTAGATACATCTTATTGTGCTTAATTGGTTTATACAAGAAATATTTTTTTAAAAGCAATTGTTTCGGAGTTATTTAGCTCCGAAAAAATTCGGACAAAATGGCCGCTTGGCCTTAGCATTATTAAGATTCTTATGAAACCTCTTTAGCATAGTCATATGATGTGCCCTAACAAAAGTGAGTAAAAAATTTTTCGATATCTATCAAAAATCAAGAGTTTTTTCGATACGAACTTTAAGAGAAAATACATGTTAAATCCCATAGAAAAAACCTGAAATCGAGTATATCTTTCAGTTTCTTATAATAATAATAATTTTTCATTTGGAAACATAATATTGAACTGTAATAATGATTTTTTAATGCTCCAATACCGAATACGCTGGCTATTCCGCACCTCAAATCTTTTGCTGTATTAAATCATTTGAAAAGCGCGCAAATCGGACATTAATAATAACTAGTTACCATGGTTTCATTGTTTACATAATAACAGCAATTAAAGCCAAAATTAATTTTGTGCAACAATCATTAAATAACCATAATCGTCATAATCATTTTAATCATCATAATCATCATAATCATCATAATCATCATAATCATAATAATCATCATTATCATCATTACCAGCATTATCAACTTAAAAATCCAATATACCTTGGTAAGTTTTTTTCTAACGGCACTATTATCGACATTTTTGCAATCACAAATCCTAACCTAACCTAGTCTGCTTACCAACATAATGCATAGGGACTGGGTATGACCGTGTACCCCAGGCTCACCAGTCCCCGCCAGAGTTACCTTCTCTGGTAAGTAGGCGGCAATTGACCCTAGGGCTTTTGCAAGGCGTTCTTTTTTAAGTTCGCGCGTCTGAAGAAATAGCCATTAGTCCTGGTAAGAGACAAGTTAAGATGATCAAATAGTTGATTTGATGCACTTCAGATAGCCAATTTTTTTCGAGGGACCGTTCAATAATTGCTTAATGTATAAAGGCCATTCATCTACGCCATTAGTGCCATCTTTTGCATATTTTCCTTTTCTCGTTCATTAGATTATTTTCTGCGTGAAACTTTTCAGATCTAATATTCTTCATTATTTTGCACTTTCTCATTAGAGCTTTTGATAAGACCTAGGACAGAATGGCTTCAAAATGCGGTATATGTGATTGTACATTAAGTTCCCGGCGAAGATTGAACATTGATTCTTTTAAACGTACTGATATAAAACAGTTCATGAGGCTTAATTCTGAACTAGCCAAAGACGCACCAGTGCCAAAAACCAATTTCATATGTCGATCATGTCGTGCCAAGTTTATTCACTGGAATAAGCAAAAATCTCAGAGACAAATAGCCATTGCTGAGCCATCTTCGTCTGAATCAACGAGTTCTTCATCAGTGGCATCGAGTTCTACAATTGCAACATCGAGCTCGTCTTCAGCGACATCTTTTTCATCAGCTTCAACATCATCACAAGTGTCTGCATCAGTTTCGTCGTTAAGTGATCATGAGCTTATGCCACCACCTTCAATATCTTCATCACAATCAGGTTCGACCCGACGTCGTTCTGACTTACGCGTTGAAGTGTCTCCTGCACCATCTCCAAGGAGAGACATTCATATGATTAGTTCTTCTGATTCAGAAGAGGAACCTGAAACTCCATTCGTTCAGCCTCCTACAATTCTGAATAAATACCAGAAAATTGAATGTCCGAGACTTTCTTGTATCTTTGGGTGTCGATGGCCAGGTCGTGTAAATGCTCGAAATCTTCTGCTCACTGAAAGAATACATTTGCTTAAACTGCAAAATATCTACGTTCCGGAAAGTGCCAGAATCTGCAAGCATCATGACTTTTTTTCTGATATTGAATATGTACATCAGCTGTATTTAACCAGACAGTTCACTGTAGAGGACATTGAAGATGTTTTTTCGTTTCCAAGCAAGATACAAGAAAGATTCAGCTTTAGGCGATGTGATGACATCCCTGATGAAGTCTCTCAAAGATGGACATCGCTTACTTTACGTCAATTGGTTGATTTATCAAGTGAAATAGAATTAGCTAGTGATGTACAGTTTCCTGAAAGAGCATTAGCTTGTTATCTCGCTAAACTGAGGACTGGCGATTCATGGGAAAGAATCTTTGATGTCATTGGTGTACCTTGTTCCACTGGATACAATTATGTCAATCAAGTTCGGGAGGCTCTTAGTGCCCAGTTTGTATCGAAATATATCGGCCTTGAAAATCTCGAGAGATCTCGAGCACTCTCACATCTGACTAAGATCTCAAGTGGACTGTTGGCAGAAAGTGATAACCAGAAAGTTATTGTGATATGTGATGGGACATATGTATATCATCAGAAAAGTGCACATTTTCCATTTCAAAGAGCATCATATTCTCCTCACAAGTATCGTAACCTCTTTAAACCAATGATATTTGTTGCTCCAGATGGTTACATATTAGACGTCAGTGGACCTTATTCAGCTCAACAAAATGACTCGAGAATTATGTCAGACATCATGAATACTGAACCCTTTAAACGTTTTTTCAAAGAGAATGATGTTTTTGTTTTGGACAGAGGGTTTCGTTACATTGACGAAAAACTGACCAATGCTGGTTATAAAGTTTTCATGCCTTCACTGCTTGTTGGGAAGCAAAAACAGTTCACCACAGAGCAAGCAAATCACTCCAGAATCGTGACTAAAGTTCGATACGCTGTTGAAGATGTTAACGGCAGAGTTAAATCTATATACAGATTATTTAACAATGTTTGGCAGAACAAATCTCTTGAGCATGCTTTCACAGATTTCAAAGTAGCCTGTGCACTATTGAATAGATTTGGAAGTAGACTTGAAAGTGATAAGGATGTTGATTTTGACATAGTTGCTGAAATGAAGCGACGAAACATCAAAGAGAATCCAATGAATGCTATTGTGATACGATTCAAACGTTATGTCTCAGAAAGTAGACAATGGACCAATGTTGATTCTGAAAATCTTTTGCCATCGTTTCCTATTCTTACTTATAATCAGCTCATGCACTTCACTCTTGGGTCATATCAGCTTCATCAGGCACTTGGGTATTATGCTGAACACCAGGCATCAGATGGCAGATTTTTGATACAAGTCTATAAAGACATTATAAGTGTAGACCTTAGCGGAACCAGCATTCGAGCACGAGATCCTGTGTTGATAAGAGCCCGTATTCAATCGAGACACTCTAACTCGTCAAAGTATCTTGCATATGTTTTATATGACAAGTCTAATGCTCTGAATATACATCATATCTGTACCTGTAAGAGTGGCTTGAGAACTATTGGTTGTTGTTCACATATAGCAACATTGATTTGGTATCTTGGATATGCGAGGCATCAAGAATCTATAAAAATAACACGCAAACCAATGACCACACGAACAATACGCTATGAATCCGATGATGAAGAGGAAGCACAAGAGCCAGATCAGTAGTTCATATAACTGTAAAAAATATTAAAGCACGAAAATTCTTTCTAAATACACTGTAAAATCTATATATAAACATTACTTGAGTTTGCTGATAACTCAGCATTAAAAAATCATTATTACAGTTCAATATTATGTTTCCAAATGAAAAATTATTATTATTATAAGAAACTGAAAGATATACTCGATTTCAGGTTTTTTCTATGGGATTTAACATGTATTTTCTCTTAAAGTTCGTATCGAAAAAACTCTTGATTTTTGATAGATATCGAAAAATTTTTTACTCACTTTTGTTAGGGCACATCATATGACTATGCTAAAGAGGTTTCATAAGAATCTTAATAATGCTAAGGCCAAGCGGCCATTTTGTCCGAATTTTTTCGGAGCTAAATAACTCCGAAACAATTGCTTTTAAAAAAATATTTCTTGTATAAACCAATTAAGCACAATAAGATGTATCTAAATCCAGAATATGAACATGATCTGCATAACCTGAAGTCCGCTATCGGTACGCAAAGTTGCGCACTTTGACCTTAAATAACTTTTGTTACGTGCGTCGGAAGAAAAAATGAATAGCATATTTGAGTAGGGGATGAAAAATTCTATTGTGAAAAAAAAGTTGAGACCTTAACTAATAAGGATAAAAAAGTGAAGATTTTTGGAGACCCTCCTTTTTTTATGTTTTTATCCAAATAAAGATTCATTTCAATTTCAAATTCATATTGTCTTTTTATTCGCGGGACTAATATATAAGTTGTTTTTTCAATAGATGCTATGTGTTCGCTGCAAGCAAAAATTTCCAAACTTAGGAGTAATATTAAACCATAAATGCAACTGCGCGTCAAATCAATGTAAAATGTATGAGAGCTTTGATACATCAAATCCACCACCAATTAAATCACAAGCATCAATAGAATCACCAAATGACTTTGACTGCCCTTGTAAAAAGAAAAGTTCGGCTTTAGGAGATTATTGCAATTGTAAAAGAATGGACATTTTCTTTGATGAGCCACCACCTAAAAAGGATTGCTTCAGGTGTCCATGTTGTGGGAATGCGAGTAAACCTTTATTGGATCATTTAATGCATAATTGTCCATGCAAAGAAAACTGCGGGCGAATGGAAATATTCTTTGATAAAGAACCAGTTATTCAAGACGCACCATCTATAAGAGCAGCTCCAAAAGAGATGAAAAGAAAAGTGGTATGCTTAAAGTGTAAAAAACTTTTTCATCTGAGCAAAGATTAAGATGCCATCAAAAAGTTTGTGGCAGTTTATCTATACTTAACCCTCCACAACCTACTTTTGAATCACCATATAAACTAATTCATTCAGCTTTTCGCCGCCGCTTTCGTGTTTTTCCCAAGAAATGACTGATATGATTGACATTGCCATTGTGAAAAGACATCAAAAGACTAAAGTCAAAGAAGCTCTTCAAAAAAATTTAAGTGATCTTGGACCAATCAAATTCTATTTGATTTTAAAAGTTCATCGAGTCATTTCATTCAAACAAAAAGCCTGGCTAAAACCATATATTGAATTTTGCACAAAGAAGCGTCAACAAGCCAAAACTACTTTTGCTTCATCATTTTATAAATTATTTGTGAACAGTATCTATGGAAAATTAATGGAAGATAAACGAAAGCATATTGAAGTTAAACTTGCAATGGGACTTGCAGACGGATATGATTAACTTTGATAGCTTTAAGAGAATGCCAGTGCAAAGTGGACATTTTGATTTCAAAAACTTTACTGTTCTTTTTGAACAAGATCAGCTCTTTTTATACTTGTCTTTTGCTTGAACTCTTGATATGCATCACGGAGCTCATTATGTGTTTTACCACCAGTAACAATTAATTTTCCATACGCACAATACACAATACAAAGGTTCTTCTTCTTCCATATATGTGCAGGATAGATTTCCGGTTCATAAGTTAGTCCTATTGAATTGATTTTACCACGAATATAAGCAAGAGAAGTCATATTCACAATTTTAATGAATTTTGCATTGTAAAACGTAGCTTTATGAATTGCTTCGCTTCAGTGGAGCTTTCAAAACCGGTAGCTACTATTTTTCCAGATTCAAATAGTAATAAATAATTACTTCCTTCTTTAATTACATCAGCATTAAACTTTTTTAACCTTGAAGCCAAAGGAATCCTCTTTCCAAGGACCCATAATGATACAATATTAACAATTTTCATTTAAAACAATATGAAAGTTTTCTTTGAATAATAAAACAATAATTAAAGCAAATAGTAAAAGCAACACATGAACGATTGCATACATTGTTATTAAGTGAATTTCAATTTAACCCTGGATATTTATACTATTTCATTTATTAGGCTGCCCGGAGCAAGACGAACTGTTTTTGATTTTTAATAACTTTTTTATTTTAGATCATATCAATGTAAAATTTTGACAGTTTGTTACTTATTGAAGATACTGTCCATTCCCGTCAATAACTCGCTTCCATCTTTCTGGTAAATCATTGACCCCGCCCATTTTGTCTTCTGAGTTAAGATTTGCCACAACTTCGGTCAAACGTTCCTCAAACTCTTCCCAATTTTGGTATTGAACTCCTCTCATGGCTCTTTTTAGTTGACCAAAGCAGCAAAAATCTAGAGGGCTAATATCAGGTGAATAGGGCGGGTGATCCCAAAGAGTGATTCCTTTTTCTTTAAGATATTCTTTAACTATAGTAGCCACATGTGGTCTAGCATTGTCATGTAACAGCCACAAATAGTGACTCGATCTTGTGCCTAACCAATTTTCAATAATACCATTCAAGAAGTGAAACATCCGTTCCCCTTCTTTCATTCAGGATCATTCTCTTATTAATTATTCATTCAAGAAGTGAAATATCCGTTTCATTCAATAATGATCAATGTTAGTAATTAATCAAGTGAATCAAGGTTAGCGCAAGGTAAAACAAGTGAACGGTCAAGTGAAATCAATCAAGCAAAAAACGTAAGAAGGTGTAAAAAACCGTAAAATATTCACTAAAGCATTAATGGGTTTAATTAGCTTGAACTAGGCTTAACAAGGCTAAAAAACCGTTTAATAATTAATCATGCATGAAATCGATGAAGCGTGAAATCAATCAAGCGTAAGGGGGGTGGCGTTTTTTGGGTCATTTCCGTTTCCGTTCTGTGGAGTTGAAGCGTATGTTTTGGTACTACTAGTGCTCGAACCGGGTGCAACTGTTAATGCTGACTTGTATGCTGACCAATTTACCAAATTTAATCAGTAAAAAATGGCCAGCATTCGTCAATCAACAAAAGATCATTTATCTGCATGATAACGCTAAGACTCATGTCGCAAGAAAGGTCAAAATTAAGCTAGATGAATGGAAATAAGAGGTTCTACCCAGTGTTTGAGCTACCCACTTATCAGTTTTCACATGATTTGATGAATGTAATTTCAAATGTTCAAATAAGATTGCTAAGGTTTCGATGGACCAAATTTTTTCATCGATGGTAAAGTTTGCTCTTTTAGTGAGCTTCCCACGTTTGAGCATTATGAAATAGCATGTGTTTCCAATTTGATTAACTTAAATCGGCAAACTCCAAAACAGTTGTACAGAAGCATGACATTATATTGCATTAAACATGTTAAAAACAGCTTAAATACTGAAAAAAATACATGGAGAACATAAAAAGACTAACCTAACCTTAGTGTACCTAACCTAACCCAACCCAACCAAATCAACGATTATTTGATAACGTAAACCTGATAACTTATCTGATAGCAGTTTGCGAGAGAGAATACTATATAAATTGAATCCACAATACAAATATTTATGTGCACAATGTCTCATTAAATCAGAATAGGCAAAGTACCTTTTGCTTCTATTTCCTATGCTTTTGCATTTAATGTTTCTTCGCATTTTACCAAAGTGCCTTGAAACTCGAAAAAATAAATAAAAAGGAATAAGCTTCAAAAGAGAAATCCATTGACACTATGTAAAATCAAAATGCCAAATGGCACACATGATATGAATTCACAATGTTTAGCGAACCTGAGCACATTTTATACTTTTTATCACAATTTTCAGAATATCAGGTGCTGGTCAGATGAGAGTCATATGTTCTGAATAACTAAGCAACTTGATTCCTTTTAGTTCATCATAGACGGGTAATCCCATTTTCTTGAAAACTTGCTTATTTCTTCGTCTTTAAAAGTATATTACCGTATTAAAGATTAACCATACTGACAGACTGTTTTGGTGTATAGTTGTTAGCAGCTTTTCATTAGCTTTATTAGTTGCTTCTATATGAATACAAGAGTATTATTTAGATTAATAATTGAATAAATCAATATAATGAGCTGATTGATAAGTTAGTTAACTTTTTATTAAGAATTCATTTACAAAATTGTTGAAATCAATTCGGTTATTTCAGTCATCTCCTCATCAACAGTTGCTGCAGGCATTCCATCCAAACCTGCATCCCATTCAGCTTCCAATTCTGTCCCCGTGCTCTTTTCCGTTTTTTGGCGCATCTCAGATGCTGGTCGTCAGGTTTGCCCAATAGCCAAAATCAATCGTGCCATCGCTTTTGAGTGGCGCATTAGATGAATACCCATGAGGATCCCAATCTGCTGAACAATTTTTGATCAAACCTCTGTAGAATGCTTTTTTGAGCAAGTCCAGAGTCAGCTCAAATTTTATAGAGGGCCGCTTTTTCACCAATGGGATGCGACTTCTTTCGGCCATTTTTTTCTCGCCTAGCTTGCATTTCTTTGATGTTAAATTTCGCAATCTGGAAAAAGAAAAAAAGATAAAAATAAAACATATAGGGTACGTTAGGTTGATTTAAGGATAAAGTATAAATGTTGTATTTTTTATCTGAATACCTTGAGAGTTTTTTTCAATTCTATGATGTCCAAATGCTAACGTACTAATTGCATCATTCTTAACCTATCTTTTATCATCAAGTGGTGAAATACATAATTTATTTATGACGGAAGAAATATTATGATGTTTACTTTGTAATTGATAGTTTGCATGTTTGAGCACAACATTCGAAAACAAACAATCTTTATAGTCATTTATTGCAATGCTAGTTTTAACTATTGCTTTCTGAGCACCTTTAGCTGTCAATTCTTTATTTGTACCATACTATATAGCATAAAGTTTGGATTTTATTGAAACTTCTTCATCAATTATCTGGCCACTCATTTCACCTTTCAAGTACCCCATTTTCTTTTTATTTAAAGTGTTGTGAAGAAAATGTGTTTGTGGATAGTCAGAAAAATCCATAGGATAATCAAATTCTTTCAAATCAGCGTTTTTTTGTATTTTCTAGATGAAACTATCCGTATCAGTACAGATGAGAGATAATCTTGATCCATACTTAGACTTGAAATGATTATAATGCTGTTTATACATGAGAAACTGGGTACCCCAGATCATGTTTCAAAGTGTCCTTCATCAAATTTTTCATTCTAATAAAGACAGGAAAACAGGGTACATTTTATAAGTTGACTTTCCTGAACCATCCTGAACCATTACATGATGCGCACAATGATTATCCACTAGCACCGGAGAAAATTATTATTAAGAATGAACAATTAAGTACTTATCAAAAAGAAATTGTCAACATATTGGCAGAAAATTAAATCAACCGCTATAAAACTAAATAATTTGTTCCAAATTTACGGAATAAGAAAAAATATGTCATTCATGAACGTAATATAATTTATGTTTTGATATTGAAAAAGGAATGGTCCTGTAAAAGTGCATCGTATTATTAAATTTACTCAAGAACCTTGGCTGTGTTCGTACATTCACATGTGCCTGGAAAACAGGAAAAAACAACTTCATCATTAGAAAAGGATTTTTGTAAATAAGTGCTCAATTCTTTATATGGGAAAAGTATTGAAGATAAAAAAAACACAGTAAAGTTAAAGTTTCAACAAATGGCAGACAAGCGCTACCACAAATAAGAAAACCAATGTTTGAACAATTCTACATTCTAAACAATGATAGAGCGATAATCAAATTGAGAAAGTTTGAAGTTATTCTTGATAACAGCAATGCAACAGTAATTCATTTACTCTTGAGTAGGGTTTGAATGAGAGGCACGTAAGCCAAAGAAAATTTCGACGAAAACCAAACTGAGTTAAGGATGCCAAAGATCGCCAAGACAAGACTGGAGAAGCACGGCTGAAATGCTGTTGAGTAGAGATTGTATGAAAAGACCAGTTTACACTTGCTGGAAAATCGAAAACTTTTACTTCAAACTTCTAAAACTAGAAGTTATAAAGATACTTTCATGAATTTGAAGTTGGTTTATCAGAAACTGTGATTGCAATGACAATCTATGTAATTTCAGTTCGATCCACATAGCAGGCTCTCGAGAACAAACAGAATTAATACAATGTCTAAATTTTGTTATGTTACAAAAGCATGAGATTTAATTTAGCTGATTGAAATGCAGACTGGGATTATCATTTGATCAAAAGTGTAGTGGAAACATGGCAAATGATTTAAGATTTTTATTATTAGCTCCATAATTTGATCACATAGTTTGAGCTATGATAAATCTATTAGCCTTGATAATAAAAATGAAGTTATTACTAGCCTTTCTTCCGTATTTTGCTGTTTCAAGGATGGTGTTAACTGTAAATATATTTAGTTTTCTTGTTCAATTGCAACAAAATGAGACCTTTATTGCATCAGTCGATGAATATATTTAATTCGTATGCTTATTGAAAATCATGAGATTTAATTTAATATGCATCAGCCATCTTATTAAAAGCAGTTTAATTGTGAAGATTGGTTACTTGATTGCAATTTTTTAATGTCAGCAACTTATATAGTGAGAAAGAAAAAATCATTTTAAAAGAGAGGGTTAGGTTGTGTATATTTACTACTACTCAGAACATTGTGTTAATAATGCAAAAGTACAATATGATTTCATTTAGCTTTCTTCGTCAAGTCATATAAAATGTATTTTGAAAAATGGTCAAAGGGGGACCCTATGCATAAACTGTATTGCTGATTAAAATCAATGTTATTGAATAGGGCATGAAAATTTTTGCCATTTTTTGATTACAATTAAATATCTCTGAAACTAATTGAGATATTTAATTTTTGTTAATTGCAAAAAAAAGATGAATTATGAAAGATGTTGAACATTAATATTCATCTCAATACGATAATCAGATCAAATTCAATAAGAAGTTGGTTCGTTTTGCGGTAGACCCCCTAATAAACAACTTTTTTGCATGATTAACACTCATTGTTGATCTTGTTGGTCTTTCTGGTTTCAATATTTCAACAAAAGTGAGGTAGAATCTTGTTGATCTTTGAAATTAAAAGCAAACACAAAGAAAATGTTACGAAAAATTGAATGAATAAAGGGACAAAAAACTCGCTGCCTTGTATAAGATCATAATTAACCAATGCAATTTCATGCTCGATAAAAGTGTTATCCTTTAGGAGTGAAAAGCTGTGGAAAACAAAGAGTTGAAGATTAAGAAGAAAAAGAAAATGATGAAGAGCAAAAATGCCTCAAGTGTTCTAAAAATGGGGGAAAAGTAAAAGCAGATGAGAGCAAAGTTTCACAAAGAAAATCATTAAAACCAGAATTTTGAGTGGTGTTGATAGTAAACTCTTTTTCTACCTTCATCTTTAAGCACCTTGTCTTTGCTGTTTTATATTATTTTCACGACAGTTTTTTTCTCCTTTCATCATTCTTTTTCCTTTTTTCATTTTTAGGAATACAACGTTTTTTCTTCGCCAAAAGAAAGAAAAAAGTTTATTCTCAATTTGTTTATTTTACACTTGGATAGACTTTACCATATTTTCTGTACGATTATGTGTAGTCACTAACCTCGCTCCAGTGAGTTTTTATACACACTTTTTTTCGAGCTCACATTCTGCCAGTTTTATTGTTATTATTATCATTGCTGCTATTATCAAGTATCAACACACACGCACATACAGTCAGGCAGCTCTGGATACTACATGAAACTTTTTTCACTTTTGACTCTTTTCTATCATCATAATCTGTTCATCTAGAAAATAAGAAAACTCAAAAAAATGTTTTCGAAAGATGTGCAATGCTTTTCATCGGATCTTACTGATCATATCAGTTTGTGCCAGACACTTTGTATTGTAATTGTGGCTAAGTTGTGGTTGATGAACTTTGACTTTTGATTTCCTTGGCATTCGATAGCACATATCATTGAAAAGATACATGAATTTGAGCAAAAAAAACCAACCAGACTATTCAATGCTCGAAAATTTTATCGATCACATAAGCTTACAAGCTCGAAAAGAGATCAATATATTCACAAAAATGCCGTTGCAGATAATAGTCGCCAATTTCCTGTGAAAGGTCGCATAAACGAGAAGCTTGCACCTTTCAATCATAATTTAGCCACAAATCAAATATGAATTCTGGCACAAATGATCCCCGAGGTATAAAATAAATAGGCACGAAAGTAGAGTTCCAAGACCTAGTAACATTCGATGTGCTCAATGGACAATTGAAAAGTAATCAATGAAGATTTTGTAGAAAATTTCTTTGAGAATTTTTCAAATCTTGTCAATATTCCAGAAAGTTTTCTTAATAAACTTAACTTTTTCAAATGGAAAGCAAATTTCCAAATTTTTGCCTTTGTTGAAATTTTTCTGACCAAAAGATAATCTTATCCATCTTTTATACCACTACTGAATTTCGAAACATTCATTCATTCGATATATTTATAAACTTTGAGAATGACCAATTGAGTGAATCATTTTCTTTACATCTACTTTTCAGCTCATTTTGCACTTTCATCATTTAACACGGTAATTTGCAATATCGATATAATAGGTTAAATCGTTTCACCTTTAAGAAGATTGTACGTTAAAGTTTACATAAAAAGAGAAAGAAGTGATCTTTACATTTCTCATAAAATATATCAAATTCAATCCACGAAAGTTGAAAACAAATTCCCTCAGGGAGTAATGGGTATTCAATGTTAATTTTAGTTGTTCCTTTTTTGGATATTAATTCAATTGAAAAGCCATAGAGAATTGTTTGCTCGTATTAATAACCATTTATAGTAAGTTGAATGTTAATGGAACCAAGAAGAATGTTGAAATGTAATAAAAATTTATTGTTTAAAAGTATCGACCAATAAATGGTAATTTCAACCTTCAAAATGAACAGTAAAATTGTTGACTGATGAAAAAGGTTCACCAAGATGTCTGAACTTTTCCTTCTTATTCTTTAACAAGTCCAATCCTTGCGCCTTGCCAACAAGTAATCCTGCTCGTTCCCTGAACAGATGAATGATGAGCTTAATGACTTTTCTTTGGCCAAAACTGATTACTGAATTAAGTCTGATTACATGGCCAAGTTGGGTTAATCTCGTTTAAACACGAACCAGACGCAGAAAAGCGATCCATTCATCTTGTTTTCTTCATTTTTCATGAGTTTCATTGTACCTTTGGAAAGAATAGGCAACGAGCTTAAAGTTGTAAATGACTTTGCAGTTGATCAAATATTCATGGCAAGTGTACTCAAATATTGCAATGAACATGAACATTTTCTCCTTCATTCTTTTCCTCTCTTCCGTTTCTTATCCTTTCATTGAAACCAGCAACTGAACCTACAACAGGCAACAATATCATCAATATTTGAAAACTCAAAAACAATTTACATTCACCTTTATTTTACCTTCATGTGTGTTCCTCACCAGTAAACTTTCTACACCTTTACTTACACTTGGATTGTATTTAATCATTTAAAGATTTGAATCTGATCTAATCAATGATCATTTAGAACAGAGTTGAATCTTGAGAAAGGCAAAAATTTCAACTTTAATGAAGTGAAAAGGTTTCATTTCTTTCTCTCGCTCATCCAACACTATTCACTTGAAATGGAAATAATTTGGTGAAGATAAACTTTGAACTCAACTTACCTTTATGTGATTCTATTTTCAATTTAAAGTCAAGTTTGGTTTTCATGTTTGATTGAACAATAATGATGATGATTTCTGCTTCAAGAATAGATAAAAGAATGGAAATTGAAACAAAAACATAAACTCCAAGATCAGAGCATCATGAAGATGATGATAATGATGAGAGGTAAAAATCACAAGGTACTTGTGAATGCTGTTTGAGAATTGTTGTTGAAATGATGAGAAAATACTGAAAGGAGAAAAAAATTGAAAGGTAAATATAAAAATGAAATTGAACTCGAAGAGGAATATGGAATGGTCAAAGAGAGAAATTACAATTGAAATGGAATTTTCATTTTCGAAACTTTTTTTTCTCTTTTTTTTCAAAATTTCTTATACCATTCTTGGCTTGATCATTTTGAGATTCAATTTTTTCAAATGGAAAATGCGAATCCAAAACTAAATTACAAAATTTTCAATTTGAACTCAGTTCAGCAAATGCTTCAAATGAACAATTGAATCAACTTCGTGAAATAGTTTAAATTAATTGTCGAAGAAATTTGATTAAGTTCATGATCAATATTTTACCATTCAACTGATCTTTTCATGTGTAATCAGTTAAGCATAGCATAATGTGTTTTGCTATACATTTTTGTTTCGTTAGATGATTAGATGATGAAATTGTTTGTACATTTGTAATGAAATGTAATCTCAATAACAATGAACATTATTTGTTGAATAAAACTGACTAAAGAAAGATTGTAATGTTAATGATAGTTTTAATGTTATGATGATTGTAATAACGATGATAAAAGCAATGCTGGTGATGATATAAACTATTAATGAACATTTAGAAGCAACAAATTCCAAGTTATAATGAATCAATCGAGTTTTCTTTCGATAAAAGCAAATCTGCGATTGAAGCAAGAGTCAATAATCATGTAATCACTGCAACACGGGCTCGCAATATCACATTTATTTGGAACAAATTGCGACAGAAATCATTATAGAGATTAAAAGTACACTTTTCGTTAGATATAAAAGCTATTAGTTATTATAATAATTAGCAGAGTGATGGTTATCTTGAAACGATAAACTCATTCGTACATTTTGATAAATGCTGAAACACAGATCGCAACATTCCCTGTGATTTAACATTTATCTACGATTCTTATTGATAAACATCTGAGTGTTAGTTTTGTCAACCTTTACATTGGTTTACACAGAGTTGCGAGAAATTTCATTAAGAACAAGTGAAACCAGGAATTTGTTTATTTCAATATTTTGATATCAAAATATAATCTAAATATCTGGTTACATGTAAGATTTACCATTCAAGGTTATTCATTGTTCAACTCGGAGTGAGCCTTTCTTAATGCAATGCATCTATTCAATAAATCACTAATCTTGAATGAAAACAAAAGCAACTCAACAAATATTAAGAATCTAAAGAACAAACAAAAATGCTGTTCAACTGTTTAAATAATCAAATCTTGTTACATCGATCATTCAACCTGTTTTCCCTGTTTTTTTCACTTTACTTGAAAATTCAATAAAATCAGTGTCAAGCTGATCAAATAATAGTACATTTTCCAGTGAAAATATTGCAAACTTTTTCCCAATAAAACATTGGATGAAAAAATTTGCAAAATTTCTCATTCGATTGTATTGACAAAAGACAAACCTTTCAATTGCAGAGCACAATTGTGCATGAAATGAGTGAGGCAAAAATAATGCAAATGAACATTGAAATGCACTATTGACTATTTATCCCAAAAAATTGTGGATAAAAATTCGATGGGCAATCTCACTCATTCGACTTTACATTTCTTATTTACTCTTTATGTCACTCTTTTCTCACTGCACTTTAACTTGTGATGATGAAAATTAAAAGGATGTAAAAAGGATGATGGTAATGATGAAAAAATAAGATGAATTACTCTTTTTTATGCTCCTTCATTCTTTGCTATTCTAATGGAAATGAATCATTCACCATCAACAACATTATCAGCAGATGAGATGATGAAAGAAAAGAACAGGAAATGGCACTGAATGAAAAGAGAAAGAACAGCCTACTTCCGATATCACATGATATCTAGAAGATGAGAGAGATGAGAATGATAATAAGCATTGCTATTAAAAAAGTAGAAGCCTGACAAACAAAGTAATGAGTAAGTAATGATAACAATCAAAAGTTATCTCCATCTCTTTTATCAATGTGTAACATCGTCATTATCATAATCAAAGAGTTTCATCTTTCACTTTTTTCTTCTTCTCTCATCTTAATCATTATTCACTTTTTTTCTTCTCTTTTCTTCTCTTCTTCTCTCTCCTGTTTCGGACAAAGCAATAAAAGTAAATATAACAAGTAACTAAATACATGTATTTAATAGCATTTGATGGTCAACAAATTAATGTTCAATATTGATCAATCTTGATGTCCTTTGCATCTAATAAATGATCCCAAGTGAAGAGTAAAAATGTGAAAAATATTTCTTTTTCTCTCTCATCCTTTCTCTCTTTGCTCATTGCAAATGCCCTTTTGCATAATAACAACCGAACCAATCGATAACCCTTCAATGTCCTTTTTATCATTTCGCTTTCGTTCGCTCTTTTCTTTCTCTGATCATCTTTTATTTTATCCTTTTCATGGTTTGTTATATAAGTCATTATAGCCTGATGCTGTTTAGCTTGTATCATCATCTTGTCCTTAATCACGATGCTGATGCCTTGCGCCATTTCCTCTTTTTGATTTTGTGATTTACGATTAGAGTTTTAGCTTTTTAAACAGCCCTCCTCTCTGGACGTGCTTTTGTACTCGTTAATGAATGAAATTCATTGAGAGAGGAAAAAAACTTCACTGTCAAACCATTTTTACACTTTGCTCAGTCTTTGGCTCGAAGAGGCGGACTAATGCTGTTTTTAATGGGAAACAGTAAAGACTTGAAGGTTTATCGAATTGGTCTATCAGTGGTTAATAACTGTGCAAGTGAAAAAAGTTGACTTACTGTTAACAGTAAGGAGACTGTTAACGGTCAAAGGGAAATAATTATGTCGTGGTAAGAAGGAGGAAGATGATGGTAATGATGATGATGATACAAAAAGTAATGATAATGATGATTATTATGATGATGGTGATAATGAAAATGGGTGCAACTTGATGAAATTGGTTAACAGCGAATGACATTCTTGACACCAAGAAGAAAAAGAAGGATTATAAATATAGAGTCGCACTAATGACATCTTGTTCAACTTTTAACGCCATTGTCATAATGAACGTTATTTTCTCGACTATAATTGAACCCTTAATGAATGGTTAATTTATGTTCATTTTTTCTTTTCTTTTCTAAATAATTCAGCATCTTTGTTTGTCCAAGATGATGATGAACCTCTTCAAAATTTATCCATTAGCGTAATTGACGTTTACCTAAAAATCGTTTGTTCACCAACGAACCCAAAGACTTTTGAAACGTTTTCGTTCGATCTTTTCTCTCTTCTTCTCTTGTATTAATACTTCCATAAGCTGCAACAATCTTTTGCGATGAGAAGCTTGGAAATTCAAATGATTTAATGGATTTAGTAGCAAGATGAAAATAGATAAAAATGATGATTTTGATAATGATAAAGTAATGATAACGATTAAGATTTGCGATTTAGATCTTTTTCACTGTTTAGCTGATGGCTTATCTTGGTTAAAGACTGCCTTTTAAGGCATCTTTATTGAAGCTAATATTTCAAGATGAAAATGATAAAGATGAATAAAGAGTAAACATGTTTACCTTTATCAAACGTATATACAAAAGGTAAAAACTTGAACAACTTTTCATTTACTTTTTGAAACATTTTTCTCTGTTGAAAAATCGTTTCTTATCACAACATATTCAATTGAATAAACTGTCATTTGCAGTTGAAGAAAAGCCAACGATGACAATACTTGAATAATTTTTCATCAAAATTGTTGGCAGAAGAGGAAAAGGTCAAAATACTTCAAGTCCAGTCAATTTTATGGAAATTGCAACCTTTTTCTCTTCAATACTTTCAACTTTACCATTTGTAGGTCTACCAATTACTTGGATTGATGGGAAAAGATAGCATCTATTCCCATCAAAAGTCCAACCTTACCTGCCTTGAGCAACAAGAGTAACCGGAAAAGAGAAACTTTTCCAATTCCATTTTCATCTGGATATTAATGTGACCAGCAACGAGGGAAAAAGAACAAGATTAAAGTAGAAGAAGAAAAAATCGGATATTAAAGTTTCTCTCTTGAACCCATGATTGGTTAACAAGAATCATTCCCTGTTCAAGAAAATCAATTCATGAAGAATGAAAATTGAATATCAAATGAAGAGAAAAAAAAGTGAAAGCTTTTGCATTTTTTCCTTCCAATATTTACATTTTCATGAAAAAAAAACTCGGCAACGAAATATTGCTTGGTTGGTTTGGTTAAATATTAAATGGTTAATAATATTGTCAAGAAAATTACCATTTAATCCAATTAAAGGTTACATGTGTATTTAAATGAATATTATTGAATGATGAGTAAAAATGAATTGTTATTTATTAGCAATGAACAGAATGGAAGAGAAGCGCAAAAAGAAATCTCTCATTTCTTGTTGATTCAAGTTATTCATTCTTGCCTTTCTCTTGCTCAAAATGTAAATAGTAGAGCAAATATTTGTCAAAAAAGTGGTAAATTTATCGAGTTAAAAAAATTGTCATTTGATATTTTTTTCCTCTCTCTTTGTGGTTCTACTCATGTAAATAATATGAAAATTGTCTCTTCTCTCCATGATGAGGATGAACAAAAAGATAATGGTAAAGATTTATATTTGAAGTAAAAATTGTTGGCCTGGAAAAGTAAAAAAAGGATCAAAAATGTTGATGCAATGAAGAGTAAAATATCATCAAGAGAATCTTTTTTTTTCTTCCTTCATGCAATTCGCTTGTTTCAAGTTGCATTAAGTAGAGAAATGTTGAAATTTTGCATCTTCTTCGCTCATCTTTTTGCTCTTGAAATTTTTTTTCTTTGCCTTTCATTGAAATGATATTTTCATTCGAGTTGCAACTTAAATGGCTCTTTAATGGCAACTCCATGATAATTTTACGAATCATTTAAATCATTTGTAAGTCCACCTTGAATGGCGAATAAACTTTTATCATTAGAATATGGGAAAACAAGCTTTTCCTATCTGAATTACCTTTCATCATTACCATGTTATCTTGAGCCTTTTATTGGAATTGGAACAACAAAAGATGAATATAATGATAATGATGAACGTGAAATGTAAAAGTGAAGGTAAGATGCGATAAGATGGAAAGGATGTTGAAACCCGTTGAGTACAATTAAGAAGAAGCAACACAATTATTTACTTGTTGGCAGGTATAATTAAAGAGATGAACTTCTTTTTACCTTTTTACGGTTTCCCTTCAATGGTTTACCTATTAGTGTATTATCATCTTCTGAGGTTGATCTAAGAAGAAGAAGAAAAGGAAAGAAGAAAGCCACTGAATTTACCTGTTTTTTTCATTCTTTGGGCTCTTTAATGAATCTAAATTAGTCTCCAATGTGTATTATAATGATTAACCTGAAAGATAAAAGAGAAATTGAAGGAAAAGAAGAGTTTCCTCTGGAAACTTGTTGGTAAGGGTCATTTGTGTATTGCACGTATTCCCATCCTATCATGAAAGATGTAACTGGAATTGAAAATTAGAACCAAGAGAAAGCCATGAAATTTCATTAATTTAAACACAACTATTCTTTTCCTTGCTCAATGGTTAATATTATACAGATAATGTATTATTATATTATAATGTATTTAGAGTCCAAGATTTAAAGTCGATTATTGTATCGTTCCTTATTAACTTGCATTATGACTGCAAATTTTCGAATTAGTTAAAGTTCCATCGTTTTGCAGAGGATTGATTATACGAACATTTGCATTGGATTTTTGTGTAGTTGAGCGTGCAATAAATAAATTAAACGTTTGATAGTTTCAATAAAGCGTCCAAAGGTGAGCATCAAACGGATGCATTCAAAGTCTGAACTCTCAACTTCGACTATCTTGATTTTCGGTGGAATAAGCAAAATCTATTGCTTGAAATAAAGAATTGTTCAAGATTTCAAAGTGTATCTGAACTTAGTTTTTCAAGATCATCTGGATATCCCTAAAAGTCCGTCTATTCAGCCAGTCAGTATTTTGTTGTGCATTGCAATATCAATTATCACTATTCAGTCTCTGAATCAATAAACTAAATACTCAGTTGATTGTTGGTTCAAAAACCGAAAATTTGGGTTTCAAAGAAATTCTGTTCCATATTAGCTTCATTGACCACTTTTCATCTAAAATTTGATGCAATTTTGTTGATCATTATCCAGTCATTATTAACAAATCAGCATCCTCATCCTCATCATTATCGTTGTAATATAATAACTATCATCAATGATTATATCGCATAAGGTTAATTCATTCACTTTTTACTTCATTGTATTGGATTCTAATGGTGAAACAGGCTGAGCACCCCATTGAGACTCTGAACACGTATTTCGTTTATTCCTTAATGAATATGTAGACTGATTTTCCCTACTTTTTTCTTCTCTTCCATTGTTGATTTGAAGCTTAAACTGAACGCTAAAATATTTACTTTAGAAGCCTTCTAATGATTCCATGTGCCTATTATAACCATTATTTTCATCATTATCATCATTATTATACAAGCATTCAGCTGAGCTATTTTATCCTTTTTTTGTCGATTCTTCTCTTGTTTCAATCTTGCCTTCTTTACCTTCCGCCTTCATCCCTTTACTTCTTGCCATTTGCAATTACTTAATCTCAGCCAAAATTTACTTTACTCTTTAAGTCAATGAATTTAATTTCCGGTTAAGTCTATCAGGATAACAATTGGAGTTTGTTTCTTCACCCTAATCTGACCCGTAAGTTGAATAATGTTAACACACTTTTATTCACTTTTCTTCTTCTTCTTCTTCTTCTCCCTTTAATTCCTCGGTGTGTGCATAATGGCAACACTTACTGTCCCAATGTGAATATATGTTTATATGTTTACATATCGAGTGTCAAGTGAAATTGCAAATTGCAGATTATCATGTGCATTATATTAATAAAAGGCTGAGTAAATAAATAATTGGCCGAGAAAATGATAATTCATTTGGATTGTTCAACCGAAATTGCAAATGTTCTCCTTCCTTCGATTCCGCTTCTTCCTTATAAACTCACATTATTCAATCAAATTTTAATATTGAAAATGAACTCGAAACCAGTTAAAAGCTGATTATAATGAAATTTGCAGGTCACTCGTTGGATAAGAATGATGAGGCACACACAGAGTGTTGAGTGTCAACCTTGTGTTTCTATTTATCCAATGAACATTGTTTGTTCGCCGATTAATTCAAGTATATTATTTTTAGCTTATCTTGTGAATTAAAAAATAGAGTGAAAACTTTTGTCTGCCCGAGAAGCTGGTTAAATTTGCTTTAAGGCTTTTTGGCTAATCAAAATGATCACCTCTCGATGCTCCAGTTTCAGTCTTTTTTAATTTACTCGCAATTGTAATGTGATGAATCAATGTTTGTCATCTTGAATGTCTTTCATTTTTGTCTTGCTCCGAGCGCAATCAGGTCTTTAACAATAACAACAATCTTCACCTTATTGTTCATCCCTTCAAACTCTGATTCCTGGAAACCATTCATGGAATAATCAGATCAATTTGAATTTCAAGCCATTAATTTGCCAGTTCATTGAATCTTTTTATTGAAATAAACTGCAACGAGAAACTTACCTCAAGATCGAAGTTTCAGATGCGTTCAAATAGTTCAAAACTGTATATTCAATTGATGTTGTTATGCAGTTATAATTTTCTGAATGTTGTCAGTTGAACCAGTTTCTTGAAAACAGCAATGCATTTGATGAAAGTTATTCAACTTTTACTGTGAAAAGTCGACCGATTTAATCCGACTTGAGCTCATTAGATTCGATAAAGGACATAAATTTGCTCAATTTAGCAATAAAGTTGAAAAGGTTTACTGGTTCTAGTTAATTGGTGTTGATTGGAATCACAGTTGGATTATTTGTAAGAGAAGCTGTTGGCTGACAATAATTACATTGATGCAATTACAAACATTTAATGGGAAATTAGTATCAATATAAGGCAAGGAAAGGCACAATTGGTGGTCATTTAATTCAACTTTTCAACCAATTCATTGTCTAATTGACTAATTGAAAGCAAACAATTTGTTCTGAATATTGCAACTTTTCAAGATTTAATTGTCAATTGCTGAACAAGAACAAAGGAAGAGTTGAAAAAAGGTGAAGTTTACATGTGACTATTGGTTCACGAGAAGATCACAAAAGGATGAAGACAAATGTTGAGCTGCAATAGTGTGACTATTAATAAATGAATCCAAAGAGAAGTTGCGTTGAAAGGAAACTGAAATTATCATTGAAGTCTGCATGTTTGTGATCAAATTTTTCAAACTTATCTTCTTGTAATAACATGAAAAAAGACAATCTGACAAGATGAAGAAAACATAAAAAGACTAATCCAACTTTTCCATTCATTTTTCACTATTTATGCCATGGAAGCATTTCCAACTTCATTCAGGTCACATCAATTGACCGTTTTTTATCCATCTTCATCTTCCCCTCTCCCTAACCATCTTTAAACTTCGTCTTATAATGGATAAAGTGACTTACAATCGTCTCATGCCATTCATCTTTAAAAAGGTTATTATCTTTTCACTAATGTATTATATTCTCGTACATTTTGTATTACTATTGTATTAAGTACATTGTACAAAGGTTTGCCTCAACCTATTGGTGCTTCTCTTGCTATCCATCATCTATTCAATTTCACCGTGTTTTACTTTTCCTGGTGATGAACAACTCTCGAGCTCATATAACATTATGATGATGATGATGATGATAACATCTACCACGGGTTGGTGGTTGGTATTACACCTCGATAACAAATTTACGTTGGACCAGCCATATGCTAAATCCTAGTCTATTTCACAAGGATCTTTGATAAAGAATGGAAAATGTTCACAATTCCTTTCTTCTCTTTCATTTCTCTTCCTTCCATTATTTGTCTTCTTTTCAGTTTATTTTATTTAACTTTTCTTTTCTCTTTTCTTTCCATTTTCGCTGTTATCAGCATCATCATCGTCATCAGAATATGAGGCAAACAATAGAATGCATACAAACTGAGAATGCAAAATGATTCTGCAAAATTGTATAACTGATCATGTAAATAGAAGGAAAAGTGAAGGAGAGAGAGAGAGAAAGAGAAAGAGAAAAAGGTTGAATAAAAAAGGTGAAGAAAAGTGATTGCATTTGGACAATCAAAGATTCATGATGATGATGATTAGGATGGAAGCTGTTTGAAATTGGATATTGCATTTTACTCCGTGATTTATTGTCAATACAATACATTATCATTTATCGATCATTTCTTTTCTTTTCATTTGTATATTGATAACAATGTGATGATAATTTTTATTTGCAGTCAAAGGTAAAGAGCAAAGGAAAACTTATCTTTGATGAAATTTCAATATTTATCACTTCAATCGAAGGTAAACAAGATTGGGAATAGAATTGAAAGGAGGAAGACGACATTCGCCTAAAAAATAGATTTTTTTAAAAATAATTTTTTTAAATGTAAAATTGTATGAGCAATCAGATGGTGCAAACCATTTTTCTAAATTCGAAGCCGTTTTCGTGCAAATGGCCTTTGAAAATATTTTCTTTATAACACAGCAATTTAGATTGATTTTATCATGCTGATCATGAATATCAAATTGGTTTTTTGATACGACATTTAGTTGCCGAGATAAAGCTGAAAATGCATTGAAATCGAAAGAAACGCTTAATTATGATCAATGGGAAACTGCATAAACTGGAACCACGAAGAAAACTAGTTCATCTCATGTAGTTTTTGATTCTGAATCTAATGCTACTATCAGGATTTGAATATCATCTGACTTAGACTGGTTTAAATTGATTTAGATCTATTTTACCAAAGTAAAAACTTCTAATGGTTCTTTAGACACTCATTAAACTGGAACCACGATAAAACAGAATTTACCCAATGTAGTTTTGTATTCTAAATCTAATGCTACTATCAGGATTTGAGAATCATCTGACTTAGACTGTTTTAAATTGGTTTTAAACTATTATGCCCAAGTAAAAACTTTAAATGGTTCTTTAGACACTCGGTAAACTGGAACCACGATGAAAACTAGTTCATCTCATTTAGTTTTTAATCCTGAATGCAATGTGACTATCGAGATTTAAAGATCATCTGACTTAGACTGTTTTAAATTGATCCGGAGCTATTTTATTGAAGCAAAAACTTCAATTGATTATCTGACTATTCCGTATACTGGAACCACGATGAAAACTAGTTCATCGTATGTAGTTTTTGATTCTGAATCTGATGTTACTATCAAGATTTGAGAATCATCTGACTTAGACTGTTTTAAATTGATTTTTAACAATTATGCACAAGTAAAAACTTTAAATGGTTCTTTACCCACTCGGTAAACTGGGACCATATTGAAACATGGTTTACCCAATGTATTTTTTGATCCTGAATCTAATGCGTCTATCAAGATTTGAGAATCATCTTCCTTAGACTGATTTAAGTTTATTTAGAACTATTTTGCTAAAGTCCCACAAATAATTACTTTTGTGCTGCTGAAACTGGACGCAAACCAATTTTTAAAAGTTTGTCAAATGATCTCGATAGACACATTGCATTCATGAGGTAAAACTACTTTGAGTAAATCATGTTTAATCGTGGTTCCAGTTTACGGAGGGTTAAAGAACCATTTAAAGTTTTTACTTGAGCATAATAGTTAAAAATCAATTTAAAACGATCTAAGTCAGATGATTCTTGAATCTCGATGAAACCATTAGATTTGGGCCACAAAACTACATTGGGTAAACCTTGTTTCATCGTGGTTCCAGTTTAACGAGTGTCTAGATAATCAATTGAAGCTTACAGGAAAGCATAATTGTTTAAAACCAATTTAAAACAGTCTAAGTCAGATGATTCTCAAATCTTGATAGTAACATCAGATTCAGAATCAAAAACTACATACGATGAACTAGTTTTCATCGTGGTTCCAGTATACGGAATAGTCAGATAATCAATTGAAGTTTTTGCTTCAATAAAATAGCTCCGGATCAATTTAAAACAGTCTAAGTCAGATGATCTTTAAATCTCGATAGTCACATTGCATTCAGGATTAAAAACTAAATGAGATGAACTAGTTTTCATCGTGGTTCCAGTTTACCGAGTGTCTAAAGAACCATTTAAAGTTTTTACTTGGGCATAATAGTTTAAAACCAATTTAAAACAGTCTAAGTCAGATGATTCTCAAATCCTGATAGTAGCATTAGATTTAGAATACAAAACTACATTGGGTAAATTCTGTTTTATCGTGGTTCCAGTTTAATGAGTGTCTAAAGAACCATTAGAAGTTTTTACTTTGGTAAAATAGATCTAAATCAATTTAAACCAGTCTAAGTCAGATGATATTCAAATCCTGATAGTAGCATTAGATTCAGAATCAAAAACTACATGAGATGAACTAGTTTTCTTCGTGGTTCCAGTTTATGCAGTTTCCCATTGATCATAATTAAGCGTTTCTTTCGATTTCAATGCATTTTCAGCTTTATCTCGGCAACTAAATGTCGTATCAAAAAACCAATTTGATATTCATGATCAGCATGATAAAATCAATCTAAATTGCTGTGTTATAAAGAAAATATTTTCAAAGGCCATTTGCACGAAAACGGCTTCGAATTTAGAAAAATGGTTTGCACCATCTGATTGCTCATACAATTTTACATTCAAAAAAATTGATTTGAAAAGAATTCATTTCCAGGCGTTTTGCCCTATTCTTTCTGTCCTCCTCCTTTCATTGAGTTTCACTTCAACTTGTAACAAAGTTTCGTAATTTCTTTGCTTCTAGAAAATTATCGAATCTTGAAAATTCGAAGAAAAAGTTGATTCGAGAAAATTTGCCAGCCATTTGTTGATCTCTGCAAAGTTTACCTTCTCTCCCAATAAGCATATTGAAGTTTATCTTCAATCACGAATTGATAAACTATTTGGAATTGCTTTTTAATATTGAAGGCAATTTCATGTCAATTGGTTTGATTACAAGTTTGAAATGCAAGATTTAATATCAATTGATGATTTTAACTTCGTGTTTTATTCAGTAATTTCAATAGCTATTAGAAGAAAAGTGAGCAAAAAAGCGAGTAACAAGATGGGTTGAAACTTGAGTTTTTTGATTAATATTTCTGATAGAAGCTACTGCACTTGTGAAACCTCCCAATAGTTTTTCACAGTTTAAGTTCATGATGCAAGGTTGAAATACTTGATCAGAATTAAAGCGAGTAATTATCCCATTATAATTACTATGGAGGCTTCAATGTTTTCATTTCTGGTTCAGTTTCCATTCACGATTCGCAACTCTTGTTTTCTGTTTACCTTATAAAGAAATTGATAACACACAATGATCAACATTATCGTTTCAACCCAACTTCACCTCGCGGCAATCATAACTTGTGATCACTGAAAGCAAACTGATTTAGAGTTTAAAAAATTATTGGCTTATTTTGCATTATCATTGTAGCAATTAGGTTGCAAAAGTGCAGGCAAAAGATCTGCGAAAACTCGTGCATCTTTTTCGTGAACTCAAAATTTCCGAATAAAATATTCATTTGATAGACTCAATTGACTCGATTGATTTCACCCTTTGTTGTAGAGTAAATGTACCTAACAAAAGGAACATGTTCTTTCGAAGAATCGCATGTTTTTTAATTATAATGTTTGCCCTTTTTTCCTCATTGAGTAAGTGCATTTTGGTTTGGCTTTTAATTTGAAAAAGTGCTATTTTTAGATTGTTTGCCGATGCAGCCAATGTTAATATCATTTTGCCCTTTCCTTTGTCATTCAATACATAATCACTATCAGTTTCAGGTTATCATCTTTCCATTTAATTCCAGAGCTTACAAATTAGTCTCAGTATCTGGTTACATACAAGTTTTCATCTTTTCTTTCATTGTTTGTCATCATGTATTAGAACATCTTGAGCCACTTTTATTTCATCCATTTGATTGCATTTTTCTCCTCATCCTCATCATCATTACTATCATCATTATTATTATCTTGTTGTTACTCTGTCCACAAGATGAGAAAAAACGAAGAGTGAAAAAAAAATGTTGATGATAACTGTACTTCTTGAGGATGACTGATTCTGATTGTTGATACAAGAATTCAAGGTAATATAGAAGATGATGGAAGGAGTTAAGAGTTGGGAGAAGAGAGAAAAGATAACAATGAAAAAAGATGATTGACCTAAAATACAGATTGTTAGACCTTCTCATGTCAATACAATTGTCCAGGCGAAAAGCTGATGATAACCAGGAAACAAGTAGAGAGATAAAAAAAGATGTAAAAGAATGTGTGGAAAGAGAAGAGAAGAAAAAATAATAATAAATAACACTGATTGTTCAACACATTTTCACCATTTCATGATATTTCTTTTCCATCCAACTGTTATCAACATTTCAAGTAAAGATGAAGTTTACAATTGATTGGGAATTTCAACAGTCGAGCAACACTAAACATAAACTGGTTCATCTTTAAAATCTGTACTCTGAGTCTTTCCATCAGGAAAAAGGTAAACAGAAATGGAAATGAAAGAAAGTATTATTATACTTTTAATTATTGATTGAAGAGAGAAAATTCAATATTCTGTTTCATTATTTAACGAGATGAACATTTTCCTGTGAAAAAAAACACAACCAAAGAAACTTTTTTCTCTTCTTTTGATAATAAATTTTACACAATGATAACTGTTGTCAGTTAATATTTGATAATGTTCATTTCTCTAAGGTATTATTCAAGAGAAGAGGGAATGAAGAGAGAATTGGATAAGCAGAGAGGGAATAAAGAGAAAGATAAAGATGATAAATAAGCTCAACAATTAGTGAATTATCGCTTAAAGATGTCGAGTTTCTCTCTCTCTCTCCCTTCTTTCAACTCGAATCTTCAACTCGACTTGAATTCTCATCATTTGGAAATGGAAAGAAAAAGCGTTCCTTTTCTCACTTCAATTCATCATTTTGTTTCAAAGAGAAGCTTCAAATTTCCATTTTAGGCCATTTTATAATTATCATTATTGCTGCCATTAAAATTATCTCAACTCGAATCCAAATGTAAGTAAAAAAGCATTTGCAGTTTTTTGTGCTTTTCAATTGTTCATCACTTCATGTTCAATCTCTTTCGTCTATTTTTTGTTCTTGCCAATTCTTTCATTGCATTAATCAAAAAACACTCTGAGCCTCTTGAAGAAGAGCCAAATGGCGGGTGAAAAGAGGCAACCTTTTCCATTCGCTTTCCACCCACTTTGCCCAATTTGCAACGGAAATGCAATTGTCCCACTTTAGGCAAACTCGACTAATGGACTACCGGTTAACAGTAAAGAGACAACCTTTAATGGTAATAACTCGAGTTGACAAAGGATCGATTCTTTGTTTTTCACTCTTTTCTCTTCCTTCATCTTTTCTACTCTTTTCTCATCATTACTTCTTTCCTTTTCTAAGTTTTCTGAAGATCGGCAAAAGGCTCTTGACCAGTTTTCAATTGAACACCGTCCATCGACATTTAGCTTACAAGTTTATGTGAAACACTTGAGTGTCTAAATCAAACACTGCAATCGCTTCTTTTTCTGCAAAAATTTTGTACCAAATTTTTTTCTCGATTTTTTATTTTCTTCTCTTTTTGTCATTATTTTCACCAATCCATGAGAACTCAGGCAGCATTTTTCAAACTCTATTTTCTCATCTCATTCGGTAAAATAGACTTTTTTCCTTGTTTTGATGTAAACTTGTTGATACTGTTTTGTCAATTCGCATCGAAGTGGATGAGAATAATGAAAATGAAAAGTTGCACTTGAACGCGACATTTTCCCATTCTTTTCCCTTCTCTTTGTTCATTTTTTCACTTTTTTTCAATTTCATCTAACAAGTTTTGAAACAGACAAAAGTGAAACTTTTATAGGAATTTCAGTTGAATTTATGAACTGCAAAAGTGTAATCTCGACTGGAAAAGAAAAAGTTTTCATTACATTTTTCACTTGTTTAGCTTTGCACAAAAAGCTCATGGAATTTTGTAAAATTTCAAAAATTGTCAATTCTTTTAGTTTTGACCTTTTCTTTTAATGAGCAATCTCTTGTCTTGGAATTGATTGTAATGAAGTTGAAACTTTATTCAATTCAAAATTTTCTTCTCAACTTTATTAGTTTCATCTTATTTTCAAATTCAAATGAAGCCAAGGAACCTTTGCCAAAACAATAACTCAGCTTTTGTCTTGAAAGATGGTAAGCATTGAACAGTGAACGAGCAAAATGTGTTTCTAGATTGGCTTTTCTTCTTTATTAAATTAATCATTTGCTGTGGAGAATGTCAATTTTCATTAGATCACTCCATGAACCAGATCTGAACTTTACCTCTTTTCCCTCTTCTTCAGCTTCTTCTAGCCTCAATCCTTTACCAAGTTTCACTTTGCAAAGTTTTTGTTACTTTGCCTAAATGAAACTCCAACAACCTCTGTCAACCTTATCCTTAAGTAAAACTGGCAGCGAAAAAAAGTTAACTCATCTTTTGTGCTTTGCATTATATCTGGTTACTTCTAATTTCATCATTATTAGATTTATTTACTTTACTCTTTCCAAGCCGCTCTGCTCATCTTGTTATCAGATTGGTGATTCAAGTTGCCCTTTAATTTACAGTTAATCAGAGGTTACTTTGATTCCAATTGGTTTTCATTACTCATTCTGTATCTTTGCCACTCAGATGCGGACAATTACAAAAGAAGAAAAAAGGTTAACTCTTTGAGTCACATGAAGATTACTTGTTTGCATTGATTGCTCACCTTATCCAACCCAATCAGAAATGAATTTATTGCTCCAATTGGTAAACATGTTTGATTGTCAACTTAATGCGAATTACTTGGTACATCTGACTAGACTGATTGCTGCCTTTGCATGAAGACCGTTCTCTAGCATGAAAATTCTGTAAACATTTCTATATTTTAGAATAGAAAATAAAATAAGTAAAATGAGGAAACTCCATGATCGGAAACGAAATAAAAAGAATCGTCAGCACATTTGATTGACATAAAATTTTTAGCCTCCATTTCTAGTCTAGAATGTTTTGTTTTGTCTGAAATGTTGACTAACTTTAATGCTCACAGTTTACTACTTGAAAAGTCGCAATTATATTTACTGGCATTTAAGTCAAAACTGTCTGAATATCAATAAATTTCAAAATGAAAAGCTTTTCATAACTGGTTCATTTTGTTTCATCATTTCTCTTTGTTATTCAAATGGTGAAGAAAATTGATGATCTTAAATATTTGTCTTTTCACTTGTAACATTTTACACTGCAGTTTTGAGACTTTGATCACCACCACCATCATCATTATCATCAGTCTTTTTGTTGGTAAATTTAACAGGCAACTAAAGATTGTTGCTTGGTACTGATCCAAGTCATTAATAATGTCATTCAGTTGTAAAAGACTCGAACTTTGACTCAAAAAATTCAAAGCATCTAACCATTTCTCCTTTTCCTGGGCCCAGAATTTCATGAGAAAAAAAAAGAATTGAAAACGTAGAGATTGAAATGAAAATAATGATTCATGTGAATGATGGTAAATAAAGATCAGAAAATGCATGTATTCCTTAATGTTATTAGGTGCTAATGAGTAGTTCAACTACAAGCCCAGTCAATCATTGTCATTCCAAGAAGAAATTTTCCCCAGAATCGAACATTCCAAATTTCGATTGCAAGGATCTCCTGAAAAGGCCTAAAAAGCAAGTTAAACAGAACACATTGAGCATATCTAAATATATCATGACTGATGTGGACCGACAAAAAGCTGAAGAAATGAACAGAAACAAAAGTCAGATTATGAGCTCTATATTAACAATGACAATAAAATATGATGAAGGGAAATAAATTAACCTCCGGTTGCTAATTATACTGCTTTATGAATATTGACAAATTTAAAGATAATTGCTAAACACGTAGTCACTATTATCAAGCGGATCTCTCAATTCATGAGTAAGCATAATTAGCTATGCAAAGAAGCAAAGTATGATAACAACTTTGTTCAATTTGAAAGCAAAAAATGAGGGAAAAGCAGAAAGGACAATTTCTCATCACAATTAGATGATTTCCCTGAACTAAATAGAGAGAGAGAAAGATTAGGTTTATCAAGCTATTTTGGGTAAAATTGAAATCAATTAATCATCTAGACAATAATGCAAATGAGAGCAATAATTAACAGCTTCCAGGTATTGCATTACAAAAATTAAAATGAAAGCAAATTAAATCAATGTTATTATACAATGTTTCTATTAACGGTAAGCCTATTAAAACACGTAAAGTAAGATGTTTAAAGCTGGACATTAAAGTTGAAGAGACTAAAGAGTTTCCTCTTTCATGTTAATCAGTCGATTCCGAGAACATTTTCAGCTCAATTTTGTGACAAAAAATGTCTTTCATTTCGAAAAAAGTCCATTGAAGATTGAATTTGATTGCCTAAAAATTTGAACTTTTGCGTTTTCGAAAGATTCTGAAAATATTCCAATTTTAAATTGCTTCTGATTTCGAGATCTTTCCGATTGCTCTAAGAGCAATTTTAATAGATTTTTCTGAAATCCCTGAAGCTCCCGAAGTTGAATTAATTTCAATAAGCGAATGATCAAATTCGATAGAAATCTTTCTTCTAAAGTAGAGTTTTCAAAATTTCCAGATTCATTGCGAGAAATTTTTTGTTTGCGTTTTGAGTCTCAGAACAATTGAATAGAATCCAAGGCTCATGAAATGCGAACCACTGGCAAGTTTTGAATTGGAAAAATGGCTGATTCTAAAGTTTAGGACAAAACTTTTTTGCAGATTTACGATTTGAAATACTCTGAGTTTGCTATTTTCTTGAGTTTACAAATGTTTGAATCATTTTGGCGAAGTCAATTTTCAGATTGAATCTTGACGTGAGAAGATAACATTTCACTGGAAACTTTGTTAGACTTCGGTTTATATTTGAATTTCAAATATGAATATGTACATATTGAATATAATATCAACGCACAATACGATTGCTGCCATAATGTTAAATTATAAATGAAATGTTATCAAATTATGATTATTGCTGTTATTAAAGATCGCATTAGATTGCGATGAACAGCGGTAGGAACTTATTGGCTATGATAATGGGATCAACATTTAATGTTGGCTGGAAAAAGTTGAAGGGAAAAGTGAAAAAATGATTATACATTGCATTAACAAATGAAAAAGCACAGACAAGCATTACCTTTAATGATAATTTCAGCATCAAAAGTTAATGTAAATAGAGTTAAATTGATTAGAGTTTACTTTTTGCTCTGACAACGTGCAGGTTTGGTTAATAATGATTGCAATCAAATTTAATATAACGCTTGTAGTTTGCTGTTCAATTTGAGAACGTTAATGATATGTGAAAACTATGATTTGCTGGAATCGGTAAACTCAACGAAATGTTCAATCTATGCACTTTGGGTGATATTAAATTATGATTGAAAAGAGCTTTTCAAAAGTGAAAGTGATCAAACCAAAGAAGCAGAAAAAATTCAATCAACTTCTCATTTACAATAATCTAAACCAGGGTAAATCATAAATCAATGGAATCATTAAACTAACTATTAAAAGTTATATTATACAATTTGTATTGAGTAAATATTCATACCAATAATTAAGTTGGAACAACGAAAAAATCAAATGAAGTCTAGGAAATAGTTATGCATTAGAACACTTCGATCGAAGTTAGACTAAACAAAAGACTTCGCGAAGCTTCGAAATTCAGTCAGAACTAGACAAACCCGAATCAACTGCCTGGTAAATGTTGCAGTCAATTGTCAATTGTCTAAGCAGAATTAAAGCATAATTTGATAATTCAAGGTACGACTAACAGGTTTGTCATCTCACGAACGGAAATCAGGTAAAAGTAAGAAGATGAAAATTCGTGACATCACCTTGATGAGTGTGCAATAAAAGTTGAAAAATTTCTTTGGTTCAACTTGATTATCTTATATGAACTAGTAAACCATTTCCGTTTTTCGTGGTCAACCCAACAAAACCAAGAAAAAAATGCAATAATTTGTTCAGTTAACAACTAGGAAAGTAACGACAACTTTATTATCAACAAAATAATGACGATAACAATAATTGATTGAATGGCGAAATAAAAGTCTCTACATTTTGGCCTCTCATTTGCTCAACTACATCTTTACCAACTCTAGGTGGTCTCATCATCATCCGCAAAGTTCATCATTCTCATCTTTCGTTTCATTCCTAATCTTTATCCTCCTCTTCCTTTTCTGTTCAACTCATCTCAACTTTAAACATCTGAATAATATTAGCCTTAAATTGGCTTCTCTTATGAACACAACTGAACCAACATGTAAAACAAGGCAGCAAAAGGTGAGCCAAAAGGAAATGGTCCATTTTCATCTTCATCTTGCTCACAACCCAATCAAAAGGTTGAAATGTGGCCTGATTGTTTTGTCATGCAATGTCAACTTGACACTGTCAAACATGTAATAATTTTCCATTTCCTCATATCATTCGAATCAGACCTTCTTCAATAATTGCAGAATGACAAAAAAAGCAGCTTTCCTTTTGTCATCAGTACCAACTTTTGTTTCCCAGCATTTATTGAAAATGAAATTGTTGGTTATCATGTATTAAGCAGGAGTGAAGAGGAAAAACAATGGACAGTTTGCGACGAAGAAATACTTAGTCGACAACTTTTCTCATCCTATTAACAGTACTTTGTCAATTGCAAGTGTAAAGAGGAAAAGAGTTGAAACACTTTTCACTCTTTCAATTGAAGTTGTACAATTAAACATTGACTCGGGTTTGGCTGAGCTCTGAAGTCTATGTGATAAACTAGCATTTCTGCTGTGAATCATCTAAGCTCATTTAAATAGATTGTGAATCGAAAGGGTTGACAATTGAAGGATTATTCTCATTATTAGACTTTTGTTATTAATAATATTTAGTTATCAAAAATGAGCGAGTTAAAAGTTGTGTTCTCATGAGAATGGAACCAATCAATTGGAATGAAGCTTATCAAACCCAAAAACTTGAGAAACAAGATGATGAAAGAAGATGCGGATAAAGATGAGAAGAAAAACTCCTCTCTCTCTCTCTCTTTTCGCTCTTCCTCATCTCACATTATAATAACATTGGAATAATGAAAAGTTGAAGCAAGATAAATGCCATTATTATGATGAAGATGTTATCAATAGGGAACCACAAAAAGTCAAAGAGTTTAATCAACAGGAAAAAGTAAGGCAAAAGGATGATGAGCGAGATGAGAAGTACTTTGGCGATTCAAGATGAACAAAGTTGATACCTGAAAGAAGCTTAAAGAGAGAGAGAGAGAGAGAGAGAGAAAAGGGCGAAAACGTATTGAACCAAGTCAATGGTATTTGCATCGATATAATCATATTGACATTGAAACATTTTTCGTTTATTATCCTTGCTCAAATGAATGAAGTCTGTTAAGGCGATAAGAGATAAGCCGGAAATTAGATTGAAATGAATATGAAAATAAAATAATTTCAATGGAAGCAATAAGCATCTGAAATTCGGAAAATGCGATTTAAGAGTTAATACAAATTTCGAAGCAATTTCGAGTTGATTGTGGTTTTACAAGAAAATGTCACCAAATGACAACTGATTGGCAAATAATTCATGTCAATTGGCCAAAGATATTAATGTTAATATTTAGAGTTGATTGAAACTATCAACTTTGAAATGTAAATGATGAATCACTTTGCCTTGGGATTGGCATTTCTGTGCATCCATTCAATAGAATCTCATTTGGGTGTGTCAACCCACACTCCCACCAAATAATCCCCTTTACTACTTGATATTGGGCTCTGTTTTTTCACTTTCAAGTGAGGAAAAGGGAAGAGAAAAATTCGATGAGAATTGAACAGACAAAGTATTATTAGTTTTTTTTCACTTCTTTCATTATTAAACACACAAAAAGTTGAGGAGCAAAAAATGGGCGAAAAAAGAGGAAAATTTGGTTAACATGATCATCAGAATAATCCTGATGATTCTTTCCACTCTTCCACAGCTTCTGAACCATTGGAAAATATCAAGTGAAAGGAAAACAATAGCAAGATGAATGAATTTTTTGTTTCGCCGCTCAGTTCTCTTCTCATTCCAATGATATTGAACTTGTCAACTCAATGTTATCCACTTTTTTTCATCAAAAACACAACATTCTGGACTCTTTTTAATGCGTTAATCACTATTTTCATTTGATGTTGTTTCGAGGCTAAACCTGTCATTTGCGAGAAACAATAATAATATCATTTTGATGATGAAAACAAACATGAAAGATGGACGTGTTTATATTGGAAAGAAGGATCAAAACTTTCAACTTGATCCTTTTCATCTGTATGTTTCACTCAATTTATCATTTCATTTCATCGTCAACATGAAAATGTTGAGCTTCGTTTTTCTTCTTTCCTTTCTTTTCTCTCCATCTTATATTAATACTTGCTTTACATTGATCATCGTAAATACATTAGTTGATCGGCAATCATTTCGCTAATCATCAAATTACAAATGAATTATGAGTCGCCATTCTTCATTTTGTTTCAACTAATTAGTTGAACGTAACCATTTCCCTTCTAATTAATTCAATTTTCTCTTCAATATTGATATTTAAAGACAACATATCAAATTCCTGATCCAATATCAAATTTTGGCTTTGCTTTACCTTTTGCCGTTCAATTATTTTACGTATTTTCTTTGCTCAATAAAGCCAATTAAGTTGAAACTTTTGCTTCGCAATTTTCAAGCAAAGTATCATGTTTGTCACTTTGTAAACGCTACTTTTCACTTGTGTGTTCAATTGCGACAAAAATGACTGATTATTGCGCGATAAATATTGATTGATGAACAAGAAATTGTTATAGTTGCAGCCAAAAATTTGAAAATTTGTTCATTTTTCATGTTGAAAAGGTTTTCTCAATTTCGGGACAAAATAGATTTCAAAGTTTAGTTTCGATTTTTAGTGAGAAAATTTCATTCCAAGAACAGTTTTTTGATTTAAATCAATCGCAATGGAAACGAGTGTTAAGCTTGGCTTCGATTCTTGACTTGACAATTTGAATGAAAGTTTTAATAAAAAAATTGGAAAATTATATGATTAATATGATCTGATTGACGTGAAATGTTTGAGTCTGCAAAATGGTCTTTAAAATGTTAATTAACTCATTGTGAAGCCATGAATTGGAGTCAAATTACTTGGTGCATTTTGTTTGTTTTCAAGAAACATTTTGAAACTTTTCATTGTCAAATCTTGACGGATTGGCTTAACCCTGGAGCATTGATGCAATTTGAAGACAAATGAAAGAGAAAATTTCTGATTTTCCATCTTCTTCTTTCACTAACAGCCAATTATTTTAATGAAATAGAGAAATGAAAATGGGAAGAGAAAGAAGCTAAAGGATGTATTCATGATATTCAATAGATATTTCAAGTTTACATTTTTTTCCTTTTCTCTCTTCTCTTTTTACTCTATCAATAATTTTCATGTCAATGCTGCAAACAGTCTGAAAATGGGAAAACTTTCTATTCAGCATTTCCATTGGTTTCCATTGATTGTAGCTTTTGATTTCGTCTTTTTCATCATCAATAATTGATCAGCTTTTGATAGTTGGTTCAACAATAATAAAGCTAAATTTGACATTTTTTGTTTTCCAAATATTCATTACAAATTCATTGCACGTACTTGAAGGAAAAGTTAAACTGAAAACTAAAACTTGGTCAACTTTGAGTCAAAATGTGTTGAAATATTGAAACTTCAACAGAGAAAATTAGTTGATTATAATTTAATTACTTTAATATCATTTTCCATTGAACTTCTGTGTCCACCAAATCTGCAGGAAATTTGAATAATCTGTAGATGCAAATGAGTTGACAATCTTTGCAAAGACGATTCCAAATGGAATAACCAGAGAAATAATTGACTGAACAACAATTGATTGAAAATAAATTGAGTAAATAAACTTTGAGGAGTGAATAGCGACTTTATTAATTTTTCATTTACTCAAATTATTAGTTAACTTTGCAAGCTATTGATCAAAATATGATTAGAATGACAATAAATAGAGTCGAATATGAATCCATTTTTGATTCACTGTTTACTGGCGAATGTACAGCATTTGTAAAGCTGCTTATTTATTGCTCATCATTGTTCATGAAAACCATCTCGGAATGATATAATTGTGGGAGGAGAAGCAAAGTGAGAGCTGATAATGATGAAGAGTGATTGATTATTTACTCAAATTATTGAACTGAATATCATTATCATAATAATAATGGTTATAATAAGGGTGAAATGAGAATTTGATATTCAGATTAACAGAGAGAAGAAGAGAGAAGAGAGAGAAAGTATAATGACAATTGAAATGGATTAACTTCACCAATTTGAAGTGTATTTAAATTCCTGAAAATCAGTCACCAGCAAACCTCCCACTCTTGGTCGATCATCCCTTTTCTACTCATCATTTTCCTCTCTCTTCACAGTTTTACTTTTTTTCTCTCTTTTTTTCATATTCTTTCAACTTGATTTCCATGTTTTTTCCTTCATTTTCAAGTAGGTGGCAGAATCGATTACAACTTAGGAGGGAATCGGAAAAGCTTTGGGCGAAAATAATGTGACAATTTTAACGCAATCATTAAACTTTGTCTTCTGTGTGGTACAAGAGTGTAACTCTCAAGTGAAAAGTTGACTTGGAAAGAGACCTTTAAAGGTGAAGGAAAGGTTTCGCCTTGGCGTGTCTCCATTCAAAGTCAAAATTGATCAAATTGAAATGCTTCTGTCAGCTTTTCGTTTACATTTTTTTCCCTTCTTCTTCTTCTATGCTTTGCTGTTGAATCAAGGGGAAACTTTGATAAACCTTGATGGTAGATGATGAGTGATCAACCATGCAATGGTATAGCAAGACACACTAGAAGATGATCAAATCTGAAACCTGGTAAAATGATTGAGGTAACATGAGGCCCACGTTTAAATAGAGAGAGAGTAAAAAGTTGTCAGATTTTTGCACGAAATGCAGATCACTGTCCGGATAATTTCCTTCAGTACCATTTAACTCAATTTCGACCTTTTATACCTTTTCATTTTTCTCTTCTTCTCCTCTTCTTTTCCACCCTCTCTTTCTCACTCTCTTTTTGCTCTCTTCCAGGCTTGATCAGTGAATATTGGGTGGCAATTTTAACCACCAATTAATATTGCATGTTGTCTTAGAGAAGAGCCAACTTCTGGCAAAGATTGAAATGAAAACAGAGACAACATTTGACTTCTTCATTATCCACTTTGAACTTTCAATTTTTTCTTCTTTTTCTTCTTCTTCTTTTTCCATTTCAGTTACACCTAACTTTAATGAAACACTTCTGTCTGCCATTTAAATATAAAGGTGAAACACCAATGAAACTTTGCAAGGTTCATTAGTAAAAAAAGTAAAAAAAAAGAAGAAAAGTAAATAGAAAGACGAAGAAAACAGGAATTATTTTCAGATGAAAATTGATGGATTTCTGTGCCATTTTTTATCTCTCGCATTACTCTTGATTTCATGTACATCCTGATGGTGAAGAAGATGGTATAGAAGGAAAGAAAAAGTTGAAATGATAGATTATTTGAGTGGGGAATGTAAAGCAAAAGATGTATTCATCTTCATCACTCTTCATCATTTCATTTTTCAAATAAAATTCAACTGGCAAGGTTAAACTGGAAACAATGATAATGAATGATAACAATTTAATCAACAATCAGCTTGTATTGATGAACTGAAAATCAGTAGAAAGAAGGAAAAAGAAGCAAAAAACTTTGCAATAGAAACTGAGTTTACTTTAATAGGAAGCAACTGTAACAATGAAAAAAAGGAAAATGTTTCAATGAAGAAGAAAGAAAGTGAAAAGCTTCGATGGATTATTAATAAACTTGATTAGCTTTCAAGTTTACACCCAAAAAATAGAAGTTTTTCATTCTCAATGTTTGTCCATAAACTAAACTTGAAAGGTAAGTGAGAATGGAAAAGATGGAAAAGAAAGATTTTTCCTCATTTTCTTCGTTCCAACAAAGTTGGAAACTTTGAATTAAGGCAATACCTGTGGTTAGCCCAACCCATTTATAATAGCACCTTATTCAGAATGTAAAAGCTTCTTATTTCCTAATTAAATTAATAGCCTTATTGCGAAGTGTATTTATTTCATGTTCACTTGATGTACTTTTTACATGATTAAAATGAAATTTCAATGAAACATTTGGTCAACAGAGCAACATTGATCTTTGACTTAATGGATTAACCTAACATGGAAATGGAAGAAAGATATTGAACAGAGGAAAGAAGCAAAAGCAAGAAAATGATGTAAGTATCGCATCATCATCACCATCAATTATACAAACTTTCCTTTTCTGGGTTTCTTCATTTCTTTTCTTCTTCTTCTTCTTCTTCTTCTTCTTCTTCCTTCTAATACTTTTTGCCTGATAATTTCTAACATCAGGAGTTCTCAATGAAACAAAAAACGAACTCATGATGATCATTATCATTAAATAACCCTGTACCTTGTAAAACTTGAGCCATAAGATCAACAGCTTTTACCATTTAGTCAAGTGTAAATTAAATGCTGCAAGAAACAAATGAAATGAATTCAGCTAATATAAGGCCAAATTGGATGAAACAACTTCTTTTTTCGGATATTTTTCATCTTTTCTCAGTGAAAACAAGTTCAATTTAATTGCAACAATTGATATTGCCATTCGTTATTGGGAAAGAAATACTATCGACTATCAAATTCATCAAAAGTAATTGTTGATACTTTTATTCAATTCTTCATCTTTACCTGAATATTGGTTTGTTTCAATAAGAAATCTGTTTGTTATTTTTCCGATTTTTACGAATCATTTTTATTTTTTAAATTTTTGGAATAGATGCTTTTTCGTCGAATGGTCTTGAACAGAAGTTTTTTTTGCTGGACGTTCGTCAGGGGACAAGCGCAAAGGAATGCAAAGAATGATTCGATGTAATAAGAGTGTCAACGAACTTTTATCAGTGAAAAGAGTTGAATATAAGTGATAGAATTAGGATGCATTTGTTGAGTTCTAATGATTTCAATTTTATCACGACTCAACGAATTTCCAAGCTGCTCAAGTTGAGGCAGTCATTATTTTGGATGCAATTTTTGTTTCTCTTTTATAATCGCATCTAATCTTGTCATTTGAATACATTGAAATTGTATTTTCTTTAATAAATGTACAGAATCATGTGGGAAAATGAAACTCTTTTTTTTTCTCGCTCCACTTTTTACCCCCGTTCAATGAATAAATCAACTTTCATAAATAATTATGAATTTTATTTGCAAATGAGATGAAGTCGCAAGAGTAAACATTGATGGTGATGATGAATAATGAGTGGGTAAACAGGAAAACGGATGTGACACAAGATGTAACGATATCAAGTGAAAAAGAGTTGCTGGTGAAAAGAAGTGAAAAAATGATTAAAGTAGTTGAGAAGCCTCTATATTCAAGAGACTGGAATAGGAACAAGAAAAATAAGATCCAGGGAGAGAATAAAGTTGCCCTGATAAAATGTCACATTGGACTACAAAAGAATCGTAATTGATGAATTATATTTCATTCATTATTGATTCGTGCACAATAATAATCAGTCGAATCTCAATAAAATTTTTCGCCTCCAGACGCTTCCCCTCAAATGGATCAAATGATGATTTCGGACTAGATAAAAGTTATCATAAAATTTGCTACATTTAATGAATCTTTTCGAAATTTATTTATCCATAAATGTCGAAATGTCATTCGAAATGAAATAATGGTTGCTATAACTTTCGAATTGCTAAAGAAACATTTTCGATGCAAACGTTAGTCCGTTAATGGGAGATCCTGCACCTTTCAAAGTTCATGGGAAACTATGACTTGTATTGATTCCTCTTGCCCTTCATTTCAAAGCAGCGACTAAATTTTGATCAAACTGTTAACTCTTTGAAGTCAGAAATGACTGAATTTCTAAAGACACGCATTTGAAGATGAAGAAGCATTTTTTGTTGCATTGATTATTCATTATTATGAGCGTAACAATTTCACAGGATTGACAATGAAGTTGAAGCATTACTGTTTTATCATATCTGGACATTATCAGTGTGACAATGTTGTGATGAAAGAAAAGGAAGAAAGAAGGGAAACTATTATAAAATATTGATCAAATCTTTCAATGATCTCTGTCCAACATCTCTGTCATCGTTTGCCTTTAATCTCGTGAGACTTGGAACTTTAAGTTCTGAGAAACACAGCGACAACGAAAATATGAACATTTTGACAGATTCATTCTAATCGCACTTTCCTCTTTCAACTTGATCATTAATAATAATGATAATGATAACAAGTTTGGTGCAACTTGATGCAACTAGTAGAATAATGTTTAAAGAACCGATGAAAGATGAACCATTTTGTCGTCCATTTGAATGCATGATGTTGTTACGAAGAGAGCAAATGTTAGTCAAACAAAACACTAAACAGTAACAAACAAATTGACAACAAAAAACTGCTCAACGATTATGTATTTTGACTAATGATGTGCACAAATTTATTGACTTTTTGCTTGTTTGTACAATGAAAAATGTCGCTCAACTAGGAATAGCCTTCAATAGTCATTATGTTTTGAATAAATTTCAGTTTGGTTCACTATTGAAGCTTGAATGTTGCATCAATTGGTCATCAAAACTTTTCTCTCATCATTTTTTACTCTTTCCATATTGAACATGGAAATGATGATTGAGATCATCAGCATGCACAGATCAAGTTGACCCCTGCTTTGAGCTTGTTACAATCTGATAAATGAATGATAAGTACACATTGACCTTCATTAGATGCCTGTAATTGAAGTGAAATGCAAAAAGAAAATAAAATCTTGTTTTGTGAAAAGAAGAATTTCCTTTTTCTCTCTGAAATGATCATATTTTCTTACCTCATACGGATCAAGTTCATGTTTTTAACCATCAAACACTCACATCTTTTGATGTCTCTGTCCGTGTGTGCCAGACGCACTTTACAGATTTAAAATTGACGGAAAGAAAAGAAAAGTTTATTTCTTCATTTTCTTATTAAATACTGAAAACTTGTACTTTGCACAGTCAATCTCATTTTAGCATTAAGCCGATGAAAAGCAAAGAAATCATTGAAGGTTTGGTCAGCAAAGTACAGAAGTAAATGATCTTCAACTCACGAATAATGTGATTTGCAAAAGACGGAAAATGACTTCATTTCCAACTTTTCATTTCCATTCTTAATCTCATTTCTATAATAATTATTTTCAATTACTTTTCGCCTCTTTCATCCTCATCCTCATCTTCACCATTTCCAAGTCAATCTTTCAATGTTTCTATTTCTCAGCCCAACTCCTTTAATCTTTTCCAATGACAAATTATCATTTATTGCAATATTTTTCAATATCAAAGAGCAAAGCAGCTTTATTTAACCCAAATCCCAATCATCAATTTTGACACATAAATAGTAATACCAAGAGCAATAGATTGATAACAATTGCTGTTAACATTAATTCAAATGTATTAATAAAACAAAAGTCGTAAATAATTTCCTAGAAACTTGTTCTCGTTCAGTTCTCTGTCAGCCAGTTTTCAATTTTGTTAACTTTATACCTTTCTTTAGATTTAACAATAAACTTTGAAACAAATGTTTCCAGTTGAACCTTTGTACACTTCGAGTGAAACAAGCATTTACTATTTCTTGGTAATCTTGACAATCGGTTACCGTCAATTGGTTTTTGTTGAATAAACTCAACCAGCAACCAGTATTTATTATTTTACGTTTATTGTTATTATTTTCTGTTGCCTCTTCTTACTGTTCACTTTATCAAATATTACATCCCTTGGTGATAATCTGCTTCAACTGTTTAGCTTAAAATTTTATCCCTTCTTTATAATCTCCTTTTTCGCGGCTTTTATCCACCTTTTTCCTTCTCTGAATATTTACTATTGAATCCAAATAAAGATTAACTTTTTTTTTTCTTGCAACAATATTATGTTTATTATATTTAGATGTTGCTTTTTATCAACTTTTTTTTGCACTCTTTTATTAATCACTTGTTCATTACTTAGCTGTATTAGTTTACAGGTTTTTATTATATTATTCATTTTTATGCATTACTTTTTTTGTCCTTCAAATGTTAACGTTTCCATTTGTTCAGTATTCGTTGGGTATTTTTCACTTGCTTTTAATGAAATCATTTACTTTTGCATCAATATTTGATAACTCTCTAATCAATTGTACTGAGCTTTTTTATTCTGTACGCCTGTTTTCAGTCATAACTCCCGAATGGTTCGTGCAACAGATACAAGATTCGAACAACGAGCTCTAGGTGATTGAAGAACTCTCAAGGTCATTAAAGGCCTCTCAGTTGTTTGATCTCTAACTAACATTTGAACGTCATTTTCTGTAAGTGCAAACTTTTTACAACTGATTGGTGATCGTAAACTTTTCATAGCGTACACGGTTAGAAAGATAATCGGATTTTAATCATTAGCAATTGATGCACTGAATTGTATGAAAACTCTCATCTCTTTTGTTCAGAATGAGTTATGAACAAGTTACAATCACCAATCAGTGCTAAAAAGATTGCAATTACAGAAAATGACTTTCAAATGTCAGTTAGAGGTAAAAACTGAGTGACCTTAAATGACCTTGAGAGTTTGGTATCTGATTTTGTTCGACAGAATTGCTGCAAGCCAAAGATAAGCAAATAGTTTCATGTTTTTATTAATCCATCAAATTTTCATACTTACAATCACCGTCCGTGTCATAATACTGTGCGTTTTAATATTAAATTTTGCCATGGCCCATTTCGGAGTAAATTAAATTTTGTAGATCCAAACAACACAATTTTCAAAGTGAAAAGGAGAGAGATTAAAAACCTTTCAGCAGTGAAATACTGTGTGTTTTTATATCCCGTACGCCTGTTTGCAATCAAAAGTGTTAAAATGTTTGCTATTCGAAAATGGCCTTTATAAATCGTGTGAAGGACAAATAAACAAAAAACCTTGAATGACCTTGAAACTTTGAGATAATGATTCTAAAATTCTGAAAAGAGTACACTTCAAATAATATCGACCTAGAATGATTAGTTCGTAAGATATCGCATGAAATGTAAAGTAGATGAGGCTGAATAGCCCTGTATACTAAAGTAACTAAAGTATGTGATGATAAACCAATGGTGATTGCCAAATCATTATCAAAAGTTTGGAGAGGCATTAATCTATGACCACGACATGAGAAGGATACAACCATTGACGACCTTTTCGACCTTATATCTTCGCGCTGATTCTCTTTATGAGAAGTTAATACTTTACGTAGAAGAGGATATGCGTTAAATATTGATCATTATAATATTAAATTTTGCCAAGCCCATTTCGGAATAAATTGTATTTTGTAGATCCAAACAATACAATTTTCAAAGTGAAAAGGAGGGAGATTAAAAACCTTTCAGCTGTGAAATAGTGGGTGTTTTATATCCCGTACGCCTGTTTGCAAGCATAGCTCGCGAACGGTTCATGCTACAGATCTAAGATTCGAACTAGGAGATACTGCAAATTGCAGTATCACAATTTGGAACTCTCAAGGTCATTCAAGGTTACTCAGTTGTTTGACCTCTAACTGATATTTGAAGGTTATTTTCTGTAAGTACAAACTTTTTACGACTGATCGGTGATTGTTTTAGCGGAGAAAAGCCGAAAATTTATAAAGATGGTATGCAAACTCAATAATCTATACTATTTTGACCCGAATGAAGTTAAAGAAGAACCAGCTATGGAAAATACTCAGTTACCGGAAATCAATGGCCAGATTGAATTGGAAGAGCCGATACCTCCGGAAGAAAGGCGATGCCTTAGAAAAAGTTTAGTTATTTTAATCTCCTGCAATTTCTGAATCTTTGGCTGTAATTTAAATTGTATCAACTTATTGTATTAATAATTTATTAAATATTCAATAATATTTCAAAAATAAAAATAAAATAAAATTAATATAAACTCTGGAAAATTTGTTAGTGGAAATGCCGAATAATTGTATCGGGTACCAAAACACTTTGACTTTATTATCGGATTCAGAAGAGGGGCGAAAAGAGTTGCCAAAGTTGAAATAGATCTCTGTCGATTTCAACCCACCCTCCTAAGTGGTGGGCAACGATATCATTAGTACTTTGAGCCATTTTTTCTTGATATGATGCCTACAAAATCAAGTACAATTTTCATGATATCGAATGATGTGGTAGCTGTCACTGCAGATAAAATATAAAGGGTCTCATACTGATGCGTTTTATTCAAAAACAACGCATTATCTCCAGCTTTTTCGGTTGCTGTTTTTGGTAGTTTTTTCCTTCACGAAGCATGGTCTCTTCAGGACATGAAGTACTGAGAGATGGTGACTTTGGTCTTTCTTACTGTACCAGACCCCTTATATATTTTACCGGCAGCTGCCACATTATTCGGTATCGAGAAAATTGGACTTGATTTTGTTTGCATCATATCAGGAAGAATTGCTACAACTACAGAGTCAAATGTAATTATTGCCCACCCCTTAGGAGGGTGGGTTGAAATCGACAGGATTATATATGATGGCGTACTCTTTTATAAGCACGGTGGCACTATGCGCGTCGATACGGTAATTATAACGTAAAAATTGGCAGAGATAAGCAATTGCAATAAACATTAAGATTTCATGATTTTTTATGCTAACAATAAAAACAGACTAGCAACAGTTTTTTGTTGCAACAGCATTCGTCGGTAACTATGCAATTATCGGCTTGAACACATGCCATTCTTGTAAAAACCGTTATTTTACATTTGAAATCATTCCTGCTATTTCTTAGGGTCCTTTGATAGCCAAACGTCGATACTTTTGTTTCGAAACTTTACTCTGTTTGCACAATTAATCTAAACTTATCGAAATTCTGATCATTAGTCTTAAAACGTTTAATTATTCCCTGTTAGTTCAACATTTTCATTCACCCTCATCATGTACTACTTGAAGAGTCACCAAAAAGCAAGTGCACAAAGCCAGAAAAGCCACGAACAGGAATCAAATTCGAGTAAGAAACATGATCCTGAAAGTAATTAAGTATTAAATTAATGATATAAGCTTACAAATGAATATCCGATTGAACAGAATCATCAGTGAAAAGGGAAGAAAAAAAGTCACGTTTATCCTTCTGTTATTTGCGTTTTTATAACTTGATTTAAAAGCAAAATTTTCTTTCTTTTCTTATTCTCTTCACCCTTTCAACTCATAACCATGATAACAATAATGTTACACATATTTACATTCAAGCATCAGTGAATTTCGCATCAAGAATTTTTCTATTCTCATCCTTATCAGCCGAGTAACATGATTGAACACTCACAACCAGGTCACAATGATGTTTGTCAAACAAGAAACTCGGATAACTTTGTTCATCTCAACTTAAATCTCAACAATTCAATAGATGAAGAGGCTTACCAACAATAATATCCGATGTTTTTTCAACGATCAGTAAAGATTTGATTTATTTAAATGCAAAATTTGTTTCTTCTTTTCCAGTTTTCCATTGAAAACTCTGCCATTCCAATAATTTCAATGTTTCCATCATCATTATTATTATGTTCAAGTTTATGTAAATTATTTTTACCAACAATTTCTTTTCTTTCCATGAATTGATTCAGAAAAAGAATTGATACAGAATGAACTGAAAATTGTTGATTTTCATTTCTCCATTTTCCTCCCTTTCTTTACTCAATTCACTTATGACTCCATCTTTTAGATGCATAATATGATATTCATTTATTTAGAAACTTTTCTTCAAACATTTCTCTGTTCATGGTAAGTCTCAGTCAATCCTGATGTTTAGAGTTTTTCAGCTTTTCACTTTTTTTACTCAATTTGCAGCCAATGATTCAGCTTTAATGATACAAGTTGAGATGAAAGTTAGCATTGCTTTTGACGCTTTCTGTTGTATTTTGCACTTCAATCATGTTCACTTTGCTCAGGTAAGAAGATAAACGATTGTTTTGTAAAGATTTCATTTTCACTTTGAAACACAATTTGTCAATAACACAACTTGAAACTATTAAAAGGCAGGAAAATGTTTTTTTCCTCTTCGATTTCAACTTTTTACTTTTTCCATTTTGATCATCTTATTATCTGTCAATGATATCGAATCAAGGTACATTGATCGCTTTGCTAAGTGATGATAACAATCGTCAGCATTTTCTTTTCTTTTTTTTCATTGAAAACATTTTCTGTTGATGTAGACAACTCTAGTCTTGTTACATTTTAACATCAAGTTTCCATTAGGAGCAAGAAACTGGGCAAGAAAATCGTAACTTGAGAAGAAAAATAAACAATATTTTACTTTAAAATGCACTCTACAACATTTGGATTGATTGTTTTCACTCCAAGCTTACAGTCAGTTGGCTTTTCGGATTCCAGGGAAACTCAAGCTGAATCCTTAGTGTTGCAGTCAAAATTTGAATCACGCACTGATTTGCAGTGAACAATTCAAACCAAAAAAGATAAAACTTAAATAATTGAGATTCTAATTTTGACCGACGAAAACATTCAATAAGATTGGAAATATAAACTTCTGAATTCAATAGAATACATCTATTTAAAGTTTAGTAACCATTCGTTTGTATTATCACAAGAAAATTTTCGAAAAACGCAAATTCTTATCCTTTAAGATTACATGAAAATCGAAGATTCATTATTTTCGAATCAAACTTTTCTGTTTACCTTTAGTTGATCATAATGAAATTATCCGATGATAGAACAATTAAAGTAATAAAACATTTCTTTAAATGAATCACAAATTAACATGTAAAACGGATGCAATTTTTAGTTTCTTCATCCTTTTTCTACAATCTCGCTATTCTCATTAACGCCAACAATTTAGTTCCTTTTGAATTATTCCAAAAATCTAATGAACTCTTATAACCTCATCGAGGAAGTAAAGTTTTGGTCATAATTTTCCAATGAAAATGCGAAAAGCAATCAAAAGGTTGAAAGTATAATATATTGATGAAGTTTAACTGTAAGGAGCAATAACAAAAAGTGAAACGAAACTGAAAAAAACGAAAAAAAGTAACAGCTTGATGAAGTATTATTTGAAACTTATCAGTCAGATTTTTTGTCACTGAATCAAAAAGACTGTCTTTTTTGTTGTCAAACATTTTCCAGCATCTTCAAGATGAAACGTGAAATGAGGAAGAAAAAGAGAAAAGAAGAAAAACTGGGAATGAAAAACATATTTTATTAACATCCTTTTCCAGTTTGATATCCTTTTTCTTGTTACAATTGCTCTCACTGCAATAACATTTTCACTGTTTTTTATCAATTTACCGTCTTTATTTGTTTCCAATATCATCATCTACTCAACCCTTTCAAATCACATTTTGCAAAGTTTCATCCCTTGTTATAATGCAGAGCAACAACTTGAACATCTTAAGACAATTGCTTTCTCTCCTCATCATGACAACTCTAAGAATCTTTCTTCCCCTTGTCTAAAGGCAAGAAAATTGTAAAAACTTTCTTTTGCCAACTTTGCTTTACTTTCATGCTAACAAATGCATACATTTGCCTGTTTGTTCACCATTGTTGCATATTCCGTCTGATCAGATTCCCTTTCATGATGCACTTGAAATTGTTGAATAAATAACATGCTATTGTCTTTCCAATTTTGCATTTTCAATTGTCTTCGATTTACTTTTTCATTCCCTTTCCTCTTTTCATTATTTATTTCTTGCTTCTTTCATGTTCATTTTTCTCTCCCTTTTCAACATTTCACTTGATAACTCAAATAAAATCCTCTTAAAGCAAAATTTAGTCTCTTTCCTTTTCTTTGCTTTTCTCATTTTAATGCACATGAATCACTTTCTTGTTACTCATTTCTCCTTACCTGCATCGCCATTTTTCTAGTAAAAATTGCCATTCTAACCAATTCCATTGAAATCAATTTGCTCAACTTTTCTGTGAGTTTATTCTGCTTTGAATAATTTCATTTCATTTTTCGCTTTTCCTTTGTTTCTCTTTTACTGCTTGCAAACCTTTTCTCTCGTCTTAATCAACAAAATGATACATTTAAGGAGGAAGACGAATGAAACAAAAAACTGCTCAAAATTATATTATTAGTTGTTACCTAAGATTGAGTCAAAGATATAAATGTTCAGGTAAGTCTGATGAATGAAACCAATTTTTGTTTTCTCTCTTTTTCCTCTTCTTTCCTTTTGCTTTTATCCATTATCAGGTTTCATCTTGAAATGCTCTGATTCCCCTGATGAGTAGAGCAGAGATAAACAAGACAATCTCAATAAATAAGAATCATTGTTTCACTTTACTTCTCATGAGATTCTTTTTCCAGTGTATTTATCAGGTTCATTATCTTTCAATAAACAGAGTTATCTGTTGAGTATGAATTGACTTGCACTTGTGAATCCATTAATGCCCTTTCTCTGTCCAATGACCACCTTTACGAACAAAAAATTTCAATTCCTTTTTTTTCTAAACAAAAATTTCCATTCATTGATGAACCAATGAAGATTTAAATCTTTCATTACTCAACTCTAAACATGAAATGTTGAAAATTGCAATCAACTCTGTAATGGCACAGTTGATTAGAACTTTTTTTGTTCCATTTTTTTGTTCCATGGTAGCTTCCATCATGCAAATTTTCGGTGTAATTATGCAACCTTCAGTTAATAACTGAATAAGTTGTTGGAAATTATCTGGAATGTTGATTGTTGAGAAGATTATATTTGACAGCAATTTATTCCTGGTTAAAGTCAGTGAATAACCAGTGGTTATAATTTAATATAACTAACATGAGAATAATAATGATCATGAAGGGAAACCATTTTGATCCTTTGAAGAAATAAGATGAAGATGAAGAAGAAGTAAGAAGATGTGATGATAATGATGATCAAAGTAATAAGTTGAGTTGCATCCTTGTTTTTGTGTGTTTCCTTTCCTCTTACCTCGCTCAGTGGGTCGCTAATTTGGTCGATAATCCATGAATTCATATACTCATTGATCAGCCCAAAAGAATATTTCATTTTGCTATTTTTCCCCTGCTTCTCATCCTCATCTTCTGTTTACACCAAAGATGAAGTTTATGTTTGAAAATTGTTGTAACCAAACAGCAAGTAAAGTGTAAGCACAGACTCAACGGGATATTATTCAAGGGTAAAACACTATAAGAAGCTGGTCAAGAATGGATCAACATTTTTTTCATTTGATAATTTTGAGGAAAGAAAAGGATGACGAGAAGAAAAAGACAAGACAAAATATCTTCTTTCATCTCTTCATTTTTTTCTCTTCTCTTGTAAGGCCAACAACTAGGGATGATGAAAACAGGATTCAAGGTAAAAAACAGTTGATTGAATATTGTTTAGGGTCACACACAACAGGTAAACTTTTATCCCTGTGAGTAGATGAAGAGTAAGAAGAAGAAGTAAAAATGAGAAACAAATAAAAATGAAAGCACAATTGACTTTAATGCTCAGGTAATTTACTCTCATCATAAAGTGCGAATTGCTCAGCAAGAAACTTTTCACTTTAAAAAGGTAATGATAATAGTCTAACCAAGCTCATCTTTCACTCTTTCTTTTATCTTCACCTTTTCTTTTCTTTCAGGTAAAGCAAAAGATGAAAGACAAACATATTTTCCTTTCAAGGTTTCACAGCATCTCTTGCCACCCAAAACGGTCGATGCTTCTCGGTTAGACTTATTGTTGGTTTACACTGTAAACTTGTGTGCAAACCATTGATAGTTCAATGTTGTTTCAAACATTATTATTATAAGATGAAGAGTGACCAAAATGATGAGGAAAAGATTCAGGAAGAGAAGAAGAAGAAGAGAGCGAGTTAACCACAGGAGTCTCTTAAATGGCCAATGCATCGAGAAATGAGCACATAAACAGAATCTTAAACAAGTAAATTTTGTGAAGTTTCAAGAACCATGATACTAAAAAAAGAAAACAGAAAATGTTCAAGGTTAAAGAGCAATAAAATGTGTCTTCTCTTGCAAACTGTCATTGACTTTCTTCTTCTTCTTCTTCTTGATAATGCAATTTTTTTACTCACTTTTACTCTTTTCTTTTCCTCTGTACATGATGAAGATTCTGATGATGTTGCAAAGGATAAAAAAGTAACAATATTTATTGCTATAAAACGTTTTTTTCAGAGGAAAGTTCAAGTGAACTGAGCACGTTTTCACATTTCTTTATTCCTTTTTTACCATCAAAAATTTTACTTTCAACTTTGTTCATTTATTTTCCTTTCATGATCTTAATCTTACAAGATATGTTTTTCATGATAAAAAAGAGACAAAAAAGTACGAAAAGATTGATCAGTTATGAATTGCGAATACAGGTGAAGACAAATTAGGCAAACTTGTATGATTCTTGCTCATTAATTGGTAAACTTGAATGCAAAGTTGATCTGTCGATGTTTGACTCAACAGCTTTGCCGTTGAATCTCGAATAAATGTGAAAAGAAAAAGTTTGTTTCAGAAAAAAAAAGATAAGAAACATCAAGTTTTTCGATGACTGATGGTGATTGGAAAGACGTGAGGTGACTCAATAGCAATACTATTGTTTGGCTGCATTAAAAATCAGATAACCTCAAGGGTTTATCAATCATGGAATGATGATAAAGAGAGAAAAAGAGAAAACTTTGATAACATTAAAACTCTTTTCAACCTTAAATCGACTTGTTTACATAATTTTTGTAACCATTTCTTCAATCAAGTTATCAATAAAAATTGAGATAAAATTGTGATTGGAATCAAATTTTGTGGCTAAAGATTCATTTGCATTTTACATTTATTAGTCACAATCTTGAACTGCGAATCACTTATTTAAACCGAAGAAAAAATTCAGAAAATGTAAGCTTTTTTCATTCTACGTCTGTTTACTGTCATAACTCACGAACATTTATTGCTCCAGATTTCAATGAAGATGATCAATGATTCAAGATCTTTCGCTATAATTGGTCAAAGACCCGAGTTTTCAGTCGAAAAAACGAAAAAGATCTTAAAGTGAAATATGTTTTGATTTCTTGATCTTCTGGAATCTTAAAATTCGATTCATATCTTAATTTAAATTAATTTATTCAATATGATAAAGCTGGTTGGCAATGTCTGTGGTTGCACCAGTCAATCAATTTAGTCTAGATTTGAAAAGAAACCAACGACAGTGAAAAAAGGTCAAAGCCAAAGGTAAAGACAAAAAGCGAACAATCACCTTTCGAATCATATGAACAAGCACACCAAACCATAGTGACTAAAATTACTACACTCCTTTCAAGTTGCTCAAGTCTCGAAAGCCCATGGACCAGATCAGGTCTGCACCATTGACAGTTCATGAACTGCTATTCAAGACAGGCGTGGAATGAGAAGCACCTTGTACTTTCATTATTGAGCAGTTCAATTTGAATAATAATGTCTGTATAGAGTTTGGTTGATGAGCTTATTGATTGTCATCATAATTACCAATTATGTAAATCAATCTAATCATTTATCATGCGTTAATTAGGCTCTACAATTTAAGCAGACTTAATTGAGAGTAAATCTTTATCAGCAATATTTACTCTGTTTCAGTATTGAAATCATGAAATTGACTCGAGAAAGAAGCGATTCTTTAATTTTGTCTTTTGTCTAACAGACAATTAAACCTTTTCTCTCGGCTCGACTTAATTACTTTTGAGGTAAAATTTTGTTTCATTTGATTTAGGCTTTCGTTCGTTTCCATTCTGCGATATAATTTTCATATTAAATTTCATTGCCAACCCTGAACTAAACTTGAGAATGAAGTCGAATCTTTTTTCAGGCAATTTGATAGTTTCAAGTGTTTAACCAGCAATTTGGATTAACTTTTCCTCCTTCCAACAGCAAGAATTTATCTCATCCATTTGGCATCTTTTTTCATCTCTTCACCATCTGATACTTTATTATCACAATTATCATCTTATCAGTGAATAAAGAAGCTTTCAGTTGAAAAATGTTTGTTGATGAATTAATTTCGTCTTCTGTTCAAGTCTTTCATGAAGATGACTTGAAGATATCAAAATGGCAAACAGATGAGACAAAAGTCATCAATTTTCACATTTCACAAACATACTAATACATCATCATCTTAACTTTACTCGACTCAACTAATCTCATGATAATATCATCAGATTGAGTATAAACATGGTCAAGAATGAAACTTCAATCAATTAGCAAATTAGAAAAGTTTTCAGAGAAAAAATGTTTTCTTTCTTTGAAAATTGTGTAAAAAAAGTAAAATAAAGTTACTGATTGAGTGTAAAACTTGAAACGATTTGAAATGATGATCAAGAGCGCAAAGTGATTGGTCAAGATGGAAATGAGCATTTAGTTGATCATGATTAATCATCATTAGCAACTGTAACCGAGAAGACGGGAAAAGTGTTGAAAAAGAATGAAATTTCATCTTGTTTAACCTTTTCATGTGCCAAGGAAAACTCAACTTGACCAACCTTTTTTAAAGGCAACAATTTCAATTTGCTTTTGACTTCAAGTTGAATTTGGAGAAAGAAAAGATTAAAAAGTTTAATCAATTCAATGTTTTCATGTAAAGATAAATGATTTTCAAAGGAATACCTTTCAATCCAATTTTAATGCACTTTCATTTGACATTTTTTCATTAAACCTTAAGGGTAACTTTTTCAACTCAAATTTTCTTTCAATGTACAAAAAACTAAAGAATCGACAAAAAAAACTTTTCGACTTTTTCCTATCATTGTAGCTTTATAATAAATGGTTAAGCAAACAGAAGCAAATTGTATAGCAAATGAAACATTTCAATAATTGAAGTAAACAAAGTTTTTACCTTTCAATCTTGTTGCCATCGAGCAAAAAGTCATAATTGAAAGCATAAATGAGAGGAAATGGTGATTCAAGTATTCATGGATTATGCTTGTGTGACATTAATACAGTGAAGAATGAGGTTCATCAAAGGTAAAGGGAAGATGATGAAACAAAATGATGAAATGAGTAGAGAAAAGTATATTCAAGTTGAAAAGATTTAGATATAAACATGAAAGGCTATTTAAAAATAATAACGTCAAGTATTAAACAGAGTGCAACATCTTCATCCCTCAGGCAGATGATGGTGATGATGAATTGGCTGAAGAGGGAGAATCTTCAATGTTTGAATATGAAGAAGCATTTTCTGGTTTCACCGTAAGTTAAACAGTTAAATAAGTAAACAGATATTCAAGTGACAATAAATAATAACCTTTATCTTCACCTTACTGGTCTCTTCAAAGCCATCCTCCAATTTTTCCAGTTATCTTCTTCTTCTTCTTCATCTTCTTGATCATCATTTTCCTTCTTCTTTTTACTCCATCATCTGGCTCTTCTTGATATGATTATATTGAACAAAAGTGACGATAACCTCGTGTCTCGCTCAGGGTAAATGTTCGCACAAGTTTTTTCTCTCTTTTCTTCTTCTTCTTCCTCCTCTTTTTTTCCCTTCTTTTCATATGAAAAGCTTTTAAGCAAATTAAAAGAGACATTTGCTTGTCAATCCTCTTCATCTTCTTCATCATTTCACCTCATCTTCTTAGTCCAACAGAATCTTGAGGTTAATTTGCGTTTTCCCAATTTAATCAATATTAGGCTCATCAACATTATTCCTCATCATTTTTGTCTCTCTTCTTCTTCTCTCCACTTTTTTCAATCACATTAACTTCTTATTAATAATAATACTTGCTGGACAATCCTCTTATTCATCTTTCATTTCATCTCTTCTTATTGGCCAGTGTCTTCATTACTGGTCCCAAACTCAAGGCAAAAGTATGTATTAATAATAACAATGATAAGCACTTTTCATTGAAACAAAATTGGAGCAAACATTTGCTTCACTGGTTTCAATTGCATCCAAAATGATTAAAAGTTATCAACAAATGAATAAACGTCTTGTGAAATTGTTTCCATTTCTCATCTCTCAGGCAGCAACAATAACCTTCTCAGGGTGGAACGCAATCTTTGGTTTCAACAATTCATTTTCTCCATCATTTTCTTTTCTTCTCTCCCCTGTCATCATCATTACCATTGAAATTTGTTGCAACTTCTCCACCTCATTTCGTTCAACAATGCAATTGAACAACACTGCTCTTGTAGGAGTGCAAAAACTGAATCAACAAATAACAACAAAAGAATTTCAATTTCCATCAAAATGATTATCCATTTTATCCTCATCAACTCATGTTTACTCGACATTTTTGCCTTTTCTCTTTTCAGTTGACAAAAAGTTTGCGATTTGCAAATTGTTGATTCGAGTTTAATCGCTGTCAAAACTATTGATTGTAAGAATAAATTTGTTAACTTCGCGAATCGATGAATCTCTCGAAAAGAAGATGAAAGCGAAATGTGCATTTCCTCGAAGTTTTTCCCTCTAAATTAAGATAAAGAGTTGAATCATTTGACATGCAGTTAAGCGAATGGACAATTCAACTGCAATTCCATCAATAAATAACTTTTATCCTTGGATTAGGATGATGATTCTGGTAAAGATAAAAGGTAAGATTATGGGTTAACTATCGCTAAGATTTGTTGTTCTTTTATTTCTCTTTATTCCTTTTTATTCTTCCATGATCTTTATTTCTTTACTTTTTTTTCATAACAGAGATAAATGAACTTACTCAGGAATAAGAGGAAAGATCAGGGAATCACAGAATGACCATCTTAAAGACTAATGGTCAAAATTATTTGAACAAAACTAACCTTTCAACCGATTAGTCAGTCTGATGATAATCATTGAAGAATAAGATGGAACCGATGAAGACCGTGAAGATAACGATTACCTTCAATTATTCTTAACCTTTTCCAATTCAACATACCTAAGCATTTAGTCGCCATCATTTGTTATTGTCTTTTACGTAAAGCAAATGTTGCCAATGAAGAAGATAAAGAAGGAGGAAAAGATTCTTGATTCTGGATAAAGTGCCAACATACAGAGTCAATATTCAATATTGGTTCAAGTAAAGATTATCCTCAAATCTCGAGTTCGTAACAATGTTGCATCAGGTTTTAATGTTGTGTTTCACTTTTGTTTGAACACTTTTCAACTCGAGTAAACCTTCAAGTTATTCTGTAGGTTTTTCAAAAGGAAAACATTTCAAGTATCATTTCTCAAATCAGGCTAATCATGATTCAACTGTGGAAATCAACTTTTCAGACGCAAAAACTTTGTCGAACTCAAGAGCAATTAAAACTCTTATAAAACTTTCCAACCATTTCAAATTTCCATCCCTTTATGTTCCAACTGCAACTCACCTGAATATAGAGGTTCAACGAAGAACAAAATTGGAAATTATTTCGAACTCAAAATCTTTGATTACCTTCGGAACTTGTTCAGCTATCAAAAAAACTTCATTCCAAACTCTTTTTCTAGTTTTTCAGAACTAAGAGTTTAAACGAAGACTTTACCATCTATTAATAAATTGACTAATAGATTTAAACCGAATGCATTGTTTCTCATGGCATTTGGCATGAGCTATTAAGATGGAAATTATTCAATTCTGATAATTCCTTTTGCAAGTTCGTTTGCCTTGAGAGTTTGCATGAAAAATTCATCATTAAATTATATTCCCAGCAATTTCCATTCTTTCTTCCATTTATTTTTATTTCAATATTATTTTAATATTTATCGTTTCTTATTAATACAATGAAAGCAAAAGCAAAATTGAACTAATTATACGTTTAGATTTGAATGAATTTAAATTACTTTTTTTGTTCCAGTTATTCAAGCTTTTGTTTTGTCAACAAGTTTTCAATTGTGATTTAATTTTGATTGATTTAATTTCTTTGTTTATCGCTGCTTCTGTGTATTTTAACTTGATTAACTGAATTACAATGTATCAATGGATTTCTCTTTTTCCTTGTTCTTCCGTTAGTTTAACATTCATAGCCAAGTGTTCTTGCGCTTCATTGAACTTTCCCAACAAACCTTTTTTACTCTGCTCAACTTGATTCAACAAATTAATCAATTGTTTCGCCGCTCATTGATTGTCCAAGAATTGTGCTTTTTAATTGTTTCAAGAATAAACAAGAATCACAACTTTTCAAAAGTTTCATTTACTTCAGCTTTTCATGAATATCTTTTGTTCCAAGCAACTGTAACTTTAACTTTAAAGGCTCTCATCTAAACTCGTGAATAAGGATAGACAAAGGAAAATTTCGAAAACCAAAGTCGAATTTCATGCGAAACTTGACTGGCAATTATCATAATGAGGCTTAGTTTTAAACACGGAATTAACACTCGAAGTTACAGAATACCGTGTCGAGTTAAGCTTGACAAGCCACTTTATGGCGGATTATCTCAATCATTATGAACTAATTGAACTGATTAGCTCTAATTAAAGAGTGAAATGGTAAAAATTAAGCTTCTCCATTGAGTTCGTAACTGTGCTTTTCGTGCAAAAACACACTGCATTGGGAATGTTTGGATAAATATGGATTTGATGAACATTTTTGATGAATAAAAATGGAAATACAATGAGAAGGCAAAAACAAGAAAAGTTCATCTCTTGCACTACAACATTAACCATTTTCCTCTGTAATCATGATTACCTTCTTTCTTCTTCTCCATCGAATTTAGAATTGGCTTTTCAACAAATTCCTCCGAGATTTACTTGCAGATGAATGGTTATTCGGTAATGTTCATTAGAGTTTCATTCCAGTTGATCTTTTACCTTAATCATTTAACTAGTTTACCTTTAATATTCAATGTAATTTTCGTGATAATTAATGTTCATTTTGGTGCATCATTTTTCAATACAAACAGCACAAATCTAAATACTTTTGAGACTTGAAACTATCCAAACTTGGCTAATCTCTTGACTAACATGCACACTTTGAAGGAAACAGAAAGAAGCAGAAAATGGGCAAAATTTTCAATATTAATCAAAAGTTGAGCAATTAAGTTGAAAAGAAGTGAATCACTTTCAGTTACTTTCAACTGTTTGCCCAATAAACGCGCAATGGGCGAAACTCGGCGAATGAGAAAATTTATCATCAAATTTAATCAAATGGTAAACTCATTTATAAAATGATAAACAATGTTCATTAAGTATATTATTGCAAATGGAAAAGTATTTCGAGACAATTTATGGTTCCGTTCAGTTGAATGATAGTTAAAGTGGAAGCATTTTTTCTCTTTTTTCTTCTTGTTCTTCAATTTTGTATTCTCTCCTTCTGAACCTTTTCCTCTTGCAACAATATCAACATAATTTTATCTAATATTCCAAGCATATCATGATATATTGACCATGATGTAATAAATTATAGCCCATCAAATAGAGTTGACCATGTTTATACCAAGATGAAGCGAAAAGGAGAAGAAGAGAGAGAGAGAAAAAAAAACGATCGAAGGTTTACTTTATGCCCAATTGATTTCATTCCCATTCCAAGTTTTATCCCCATTCGGTGCCACTCATTACTCTATTTCATCATTCAACATGATGACACTCTATTTAACCATCTATCTTTTAATATTTGCTTATATCTTTTCTCTCTCATTCTTTTTATTGGAACAATCCACATTTTATGGAACATCATTCAAGATTCAATGGAAAACTGAAAAACGCAAAATGATATTCACTGACCGGATGCATGGGCTCTTTGCCTGTTCCAAGTTTATCCAGATTGAAAGATTGATTGCGCTTCCAGTCATTTACATTTTTATTTAAGATGAGCAAAGATTTACTCTGAATATTAACCAATTTTCAAGACTAATACAGTCGATGGGACAAAAGCGGAAAAGTTGATTAATTTGCTTGTCAAGGATAAAAGCCATTTCAATGTTTCGACGGTTTCATTACTTTTCATTTTGTTTCATTTTTCAATAATCGCAAATGTGAATCAAATGAGATTAACAATTGTTGTTTGCCAATGAATAAACTCGCAATTGATCAACTCTATTTTGCCTGCGAATATTGATGTTACAAGGAAAAAACGAACCTTAATTTTTCTTCTTCTTCTTCTTCGTGTTTCCTAATTTATTTTCTTTCACTCCTCACTCCATGACAAATTGATTAAGAATAATATTCATTAAGATTATGAATTGAGTCAAATCATGATAAGTTGATGCAAATTGATGATTATAATGATTAAAATGACGATGAAAGGTTATTAAGTATTGATGTTAATAGTATTATGATATAATCAGATAATGTTAAATAAGAGGTTTCCAGTAAAAAGTGTTTATAATAATGTAATAAAGTTGTAAATGAAAAGCAAATTGTACTTTTTGGAGCGGCGAACATTTCGAACTGTTTTCAGTCTATAAATTGATTACAACTTCAATTGTCATTTATTTTGACTAATATTGAATCAAATGGAAATGACATTTTAATGAATAAATTTTCAACTTGATTCTCAAAGAGAGACTAAATTGATAACTTTTACTCCCAGTTTTGTGCAAAAATGGTGAAAAAAGTTGGTCAACAAAAAGTAAACATTTTGCTTCTCAAACTGATTGTCTATCCAATCTTTTCAATTTATTGTTTTCAGATTCAAATCATCATGCAATATTGAGGAGAAAAGAAAAGAAAACTGAAAAAATATGAAAAAGATGGAAATGTTGAAATTGCTTTTTGTCTATTTTTATTATTAATATTTGCTTCTTTTCAACATTAAATTACAATTTCAAATAGTTTTTTCGCTTTTACTTCAAGTTCATCTTTTTGGTCAACTTTTTGCTGGAAAAGGAATGAAATTGAAATCTGAAAAGCAATAGTTTCGGGTCAATATGAGGAAAGAAAAAGCTATTCAAATTCGTCTTCAGTTTCATGTTCAGATATTCATCATTTTGAATATGGATAAATGTTGGAAAAGCCAATTGCTACAGAATATTGAACAAAATCTTTCGAACTCAGCATTCCAATGGAAACCAAAGTTTTTACTTTTCTTTCTCTTTTGATTAAACTCTTTTAAAATGTTGACTTTCACTTGAACTTACATGGTAAAAATTGATTCCAAAAAGTGTAGTTTTCCTCATTTTTCATTTACTCTCTCTTTTCATTCAATACATTGAATTGAACAAGATTTCAGAGTTTTATCTGTTTTCGCCTTCTTTTCCAACATTTCCATTCCAAGCCAATTGATCTGTGCTGATTCATTTTCATTTTCATTTTACCTTTTACATTTCATTTTCTTCTTCATCTTCTTTCTTTCTTCAATTCCTTTGCTTCTCATCATTTCCTACTTGTATTAGTTTCTTTGGTTAACTTTGATTTCACTTTGAGAAATGAAAAAGAATAGAAGAAACTCAATTGATTCAACGTCAATTCAATTGTGAATCTCATTGGAATTTTCTTGAGCTTCACTGATTCTCTCACTTTATTTTCATCCTTTTTACTTCATTTCATCGTCTTCTTATCCCTTTACCTTTCACCCTCAATCTGGCAACTAAACTTTGAATGAAGCAAAAGTAAAGTGAAAAAACAAAAGCCAACAATTCATTAATAAACATAATCGTAATTTAATCAAACTCATTTAGTTGAGAAAACGAAATTAGCTTTTTTTTATAAAACTTGATTAAAACTTCATTCAATTTGAACAAAACTTTTCTCTGAAGTTATGCAAAGTGTCATTGATAATTGTTTAACTTGAAATTCATTTTGCATTGTTCAACCTTCAACTGGGAGGGAAAAGGGCTGCAGAGTGAAAATCAATAATCAGGTGAAATGAATGGTTTAACGGTGAAAAGAGCAATTGATTTTTTCTCTCTGTTGACATTCGAGCAAATCTGAACAATTATTAAATTACAATTAATGTAAATAGATCCATTTCAACCCTTTTTCTCCCACTTCCCTGATTATCTTTCGACTGTTGAAATTTTTTCTTTTATTCGATTTTCTCTCTTCTCTTTCTCGCACACTGATAGCCATTTACCTGCTAAATTGACGACAAAATAGTTTCTCTTTAACTTAATGAATGAAATGCTAATTAAAGTTGATCAAAAAACAAACTAATTAATCAACACGATCATTTCCATCCCATGTTAACCCTTTTTTCTCTTCACTTTTTAATAACCTTTTCTTTCCAATGGTTGCCAGTTTACTGTAAATTCATTTTGCATGATGAGTTATTCATGCAAATCTTGAGTAAACAAAGGAAAAAGGGAAAAATGAATAATCTTGTTAAAGGTGAATGATTATGAGCAGAATTTGAAGAGAGAAAAAAGGTTGAAAAGGTAAACGAATTTAAAATGAAATCCTTTTTTTCTCCTCTCATTTTGCCCATCAAAATGTATCCAAATTCAATGGGCAGTCAACTTTGATATTGGTAAACAGACTTCAAGTTTACCAATGAAAGTCAATTATCTTCATCATCATGATGGAAACATGGAAAAAAAGTTACAAAATTTTTGACTAAAGACTAAGCTCAGGTTAAGCTGTGAAATGTCTCAACGGGATTGGCGTAAAATGGCTGAATACAGAGATTTTGTTATGAATATAAAATGATGTAAAATAATGGGCAAACAAAGTGATTCAGAAAATTGGTATTTGCTTCTGCCAAGCCACTTGAGACTCGTATTTTTGTTTGCCTTTTCATGAGACAAAAAATTGTTTAAAATATTCTTCATGAATCAACATTATCTTTCCTTCATGTTCACTAATTAGCGTTACCATTTATTGCATTGAAAGAACGCAGAGAAAAGAAACATTTCTCCACCGAAAAGAGCACTTCACTGCAACTTTTTTGGTGTTGCACATTCAACTTCATTTCGTTTCATAAATCAGCCAAAACTTATGCAATTTATTACTCATTGGTGAGCACAGATTGTTGGTTATATTTGGACTTTTTGCGCAAAGTATTCTAATAGTGCATTGATAAACTTTTGTCGACAAACTGACAATTGGGAACAGTTATTAAACCAGTTTGTTTCGAGATTCAAAAAAGTTCTCTGCTGCGTTTTGATTTCATCTAAGACTCTTTGCTTACACGGACAGTTCTTTAAATCAAAATATAAATGATAGTCGCTAACAGCTCTGCGAGAGTGAAATAGAAGACAGAAATTGGCTCAAACGATGGACTTCCGAAACGGCCGTTTGTTAAGACAACCGAAGGAAATATTTTCTCGTGAGTTTTGCTTTTTTGAGTCTCAGTCACCTTTTGATCTGAGCTAAACTGAGTTGCAACTTTGGAAACTAATTACAACTGTTTTGACTTAACAGTAACTAAAATGAACCAGATGAAGTCAACTATCTACGCTTTGCTCTGCCAGTTGAATTAATTTTCGAAGCACATTATAATTATAGCATCTAAAGCGAGTCTATTGTGGAATCTTGAACGGATCATTTATTTCTTCAAAACACAGGACTATAGTCAGTTGGAACGAAGCAGAATTCATGATAACAACTATTAGTAATTAAAAAGTGTTTCAAAAGCTTAGTTTCATAATGAATCTTCATTTTACTGAGTTACATAATGTGCTGCAAGTGAATTTTTGCTAATAAAAATGACCCTTGAGATGCTGAAAACTGTGATGAGGCAAAATTTCATTCATCATTTTTCAAAGAATCTTTGTTTCAATCCTTTTCCTAAATACTATTCATTACCATAAACCATTATTCACTTAAAATGATTGTTAACTATTTTTTGGAGCAAACAAATGAAAGTTCGAAGACTAACAAGAACTTAAATATCATGAGTCCTGTGCTATTCATTCAGAAGTGAAATTTTCTTGATAAAACAGTCTTTACTTTTTCAGCTTTCGTCAATGAGAAGCTCATCGTTAATAACCAGATTTGGCTAGAGAAACACTGTTAGATGAAGAAGTCTTGTAACATCAATGAGATCATTTCATTGACGATGATTTCAGTGGCTCATCAATTGGCTTCACAATGCATGGCATTTCCAATTATTTGATGGCGTTTAAATTGAAATCGAAAAAGATTCAAGTTTCATTTGTGAGTAAACTTGAAGCTTTGAAAGTCTACAAACAGTTTGAAATGTTCAACAGATGAAGTTGAGTTTTACAGGCTAACAAGTGTTACTCTTTTTTTCTCTCGAAAAAATAACTTTTTTTTCTTTGCTCAATTCCATGTTTGATAATGTCATTGATGTGATATCAACAAGCTTGTTGTTTATCTTGTCAATTTGTTTACATCTTATTGCTTCTTTCGTTCAATATCAATGCTTATTATACTTTTTTCAATTCTGATCGTATTAACATCGTAATATCTGACTATGTCATTAATGATTATCAAAGTTTCTTTTCATTCTTGAACCAAATGCTGCAAACAATTGATGTCAACATCAATTCATTATTATTTCTTATTCTGTCTCATTCTTTTCTCCTTCCCTTCTTTCCCTGAATAAGCCAATTTTTTCTTCTTTTTTCTCCTCCATTTTATCCAAAGTCGAACTGAACATGAATTTGAATTTGCTGGCAGTTCGTTTTCACACTGATAACTAACTATTGCAAACTATAGCGAAGCAAAAAACACACATTCTAATCAGTTGTTGATCCATCATTTGACTATCATATTCATCATTTACCATTATACAGTTCTCATGCTATCAACCATGAGAGAATACGATAACAATCAAAGAATCGCTAAAAAATTCATGTTTGATTTTTTCTCTTTGTACTGCTTCGATTGACATTATGTCATATACATTTGAAACTGTTTTCCTATTCTTTTTGAAATTCTGATTAAATTAATTGATAACCTCAATTCAAAGTCTTGGTCGATAATGTTTTGACATTCGAAGACTTACATCATGAACAAATGATTCTCGTTGATGATCGAACAAAGCAGGACAAAAGAATGGGTTTCTTTTAATGATTTCCTCTTCGCTATCGATCAAGCCAAAGGAATAACTTTAAATGCATTTGAATTGCTCAAAATTTATTCATCAACTAATCAATCAACTTTTGCTTACTTTATGCTTGAAATTTAAATGAGTTATTATTTGATAATAATGATGATGATGAAAATGAAATCAAAAGGTCAGTTTTTTTTGCTGTTTCAAGCAACAGCTAGACTGACTACATGTTTAACCTTTTGATTTTGAATCTAATGAATTCAGTAATTATCCAGAATTGAAACAATTTTTATTCAAATCTCTCAGCAGCAGTGATCATATTGATGAGAAACAGAGAGAGAGAGAGAGAGAGAGCGAAAAGTGTATTTCATCGAAAGTAAAAAGAAGGAAGAAAAAAAAACTATCCAAAATGATCCATCAAGCTACAGCAATGATTATTTTTGGAAATACAAATAAATAAATTTCCAAGTCAAATTGTTAACTTTGATGGATTGTGTACAAGCTTGTGAATTTACAGATAATCTCACATGATCACATTTAATAGTAAAATATCATTAAACAAAAACAGCAACAAGGCTCATCATCATCAACTTTTGGTGCAACAAGGCTGGTCGAGTCAGGTTAACATTCAATTGTCAGCTTGGGTGGTAAACACGTTTTGAGAAAAGCTTTTTTTCTCATTTCTTTTTGTCTATTTATTTAAAGAAAGTGAGAATAGAAAAGAGAAAAACTCGTCTTCTTCTTTCTCTCTTCCTCTCTATAAGCAGCCTTTAAAGATTCAAAGGAAGAGATGAAGATTTAGAGAGAGAGAGAGAGAGAGAGAGAGATGATGATGATGGACAAAAATTTTGATTCCATGTTTCTGTCGATGGATAAAGTGTCAAACATGGTTGATAAATGTGTCAAAAGATGTTCATTTTACAAAGAAAAAACGATGAAGATTGAGATGAAGAAATGAAAGGCGGATGATTGTGTGGAGGAAGAAGAGAGGAAAATTTCAAGTTGAGTTCAGTTTGTGCTTAGAAATTTAATTCCCTTGAAACGAGCCATTTCTCGAGCTGTTGGTACCAAAGAAAAGATGAACAAGAAAAATGATGAAAGGAAAGACGGAAAATCGTAAAAAAAGAATTGGATAGAAATTATCAATACTAAGCCAGTTATACACTTTTACATGGACTTGATCTTCATGTATCATCAAAGTTTCATCCTTTTCTTTCTCTTCTTTTTCTTCTGGTTTTCCATCCTTCTCTCCTTTACTCACTCAGGTAATTAAATTGACAAGCTTGATTGTCAATTGCAATATTTTGACTTGAACAATAAACTGTCTGTCTTGAAAGATAAGACTGTTTCTATTCTGTTCAATATTCATAGCAGCAGCATCAATATTCAGGTGAAAATGAAGAGATAATGACATCACTTTTTTACGACAAACACCAAGTTTAACCATAATTTTCATCACCAATTCCATTGCAAACTAATGTCATTTTGAAAACTGATTATTTGTATCACAATAAAACTTAACCAATTTCAAATGTACTTTACTCGACATTAAAATAATCTTTCATGGTTCACTTTTGCCTTTTTTGTTCATGATAATTACATGTTAACTCGCATTTCAATCCATAATTTGGTTTCCTTTTTTATTCCCTCAACACAAACACAGAACTGGAAACAAAAAGAATCCAAAATAGTGTTGAACGTGTAAACATAAAACAACAAACTGCAAGTTATTAATATTATCACTGAAATAATATTTATTTACTTTCTGTGTGTTGCAGTAAAGAGACACAATTGTGAGTAATGTTATTTTTATTTTCATGTTTACTTATGAAAAAACTACAAACATTTGACCAGTCAATCAATTTCATTTTTTCCCTTTACTGCATCCACTGACCCTTGGTCATTATCAAAATCTTTTCCCGTTTACCCAAGTCAACCATTTATTCAGTTTTCATCTTTTCTTTCCCTTCAACTAAATCTATTTAATAATTCCGTTGACAACTCACTTTATTATCACCAACAATCTAAGTTGTTATACAATTCTGATAAGTCTACCAAAGGGAATAAGTAGCAGGGAAGAAGAAGCAAAATGAAGCAAAATTTGTCCCAAATTGACTCACCTCGACAATTGGACAATTTGGTAATCATGGCGAGGCAACAATTCAATCAATATCATTATTAACTGACCAGCTTCAAGTTGATCAGACTTGCATGAGAAAAATGAATAATATCTTTATGAAAGACTGGATCGTCAAATTTGATTTGCCAAATTTTATAAATTAACAATTTACAAATTCTTTTGCAAACTTTTCCAAGTTTATATTTGCACTTTTGCACAGTTAATGTTTACTTGCTAATAACTCTTAGCTCAACTAGATTCACCATTCAAACCCATGATATCGCACCAAGATAATTATGTAAACAACATCATTATTTGAAAAGCTTTTCACTCTTTTCATTTGTTCCCATCCAAATGGCTATCCAAATAATGGTCTAATGGTAAAAGCAAAGTCTAAAGACTTTAAGGTTATCTTTTTATTACTCATCATTCATTTTAATTATAAAAATGTCCAGGTAAACCTCGGGTAAAAGGTAAAAGGGAAAAGCAACTCCACCCAAAAATGAAAAGAAGGCGATGATTTGAATTTTTCACACAAATTTCAATTCGATACAGAACAACGGCTAAATTGATGAGGTGAAATTGAGATACAAGATGAACCTTCAAAATACAAACTTTTGCCACTAAAAATAAAGACACTCTTCTTTCATAACTAAACTTGGGAGATTTCATGTTGAAACTGTTTCCACCTTAGAAAAGACGAAAATATAAATCTAGAACAAATTGAAAAGTTGATTGTAATGAATTATTACATTGTATTATTAGATAAAGTATCAATAAATGAAACCCGAAAACCATTCGGTATTTATGTTTACTATTCATCGACTTTTAGTACATCAATTTTTTTCTATTCGATTCATTAATTTTTACATTTTTTCTCTCCCATCAACTTCACAAATGCTTTTTTCGCCGTTAATCAAATCGATCACCTTTTCAACATTGCCATTTACATGTTACCCATTGGCTTGTCCAATGATTAACAGTTGTTCAAGTACAATTGGAAAATGATGATAAATTGTGATCGGAAATCAATTATTATCGTTGTCATTATTGGCGTAACAAACCGAGCAGAAATTAGTTTCATTGGTGATCTATTTTGCTGCACGATTGTCCAATAAAAATGTGCACATGATTGTATAAAAAGGTAATACAATTATATCTCTAAGCAAAGGTAAAGAGTGTCTTGTGCGGCTAATGATGAGGCTTGCCTGATGTTGATGCCTCTAAGCAATAGCTTGATCAGTCCCTTTCTTCCTGCTCTACTATCATACTATTGGATGAATCTTTTGCTTCTTCCCTTGAGATGAACATTTTACCAATTGATGTCCTTATAATGATTTGGCACCCTGTGCACAACCACATCGTTTAATCATCTTCAATCAAATTATTTTAATCGTAAAATACTCAACACACATTCACACACACTCACACACATTGAGATGCCTCTTAACTTAACCAATGAACCATCCTCAACTTTCCTCCCTCTTTGCGTGTCTCTCTTCATCTTGTTATTTCTTGTTATCACTGCTTGAACACTAAAAAGACAAGACTTATAAGCTTACATTTAATGAATGAGTAACACACAAAGCTAAGCCAGCACGAGTTTAACGATCAAGTCAAACGCCAATGGAATTGAAACCGTTTTTCAGTTGCTTTTGGGAATCATTTTTATTTACATTTCTGACCTACTGATTAGTTTCATGATTTAACAAGAAGCATGAAAAAAACAAAACAAAAAACGCAATTGCAAAGTTAATGTTTACCTCATTGATAATGATCACTTGCAATCAGAAGATGAAAAATCTTGATGTGTGGTTCGTGATTGTTTTGCTTTCCTGCTTTTATCAGCATTTCATTAACATTAAAAGATGCAATTCATTTTGTTGTCACTATCTTCAACTGGATCAGCCTCATCATTCTCATCCCAATTATCCTTATCTTTTTCTCTTCTTCGCTTTAAACTTTGCAAACTTCACAATCAAATGAACACGAAAACTTTGATTAAACTTGATTTTACACTTTAATTTGGATTCCCTTTTGCTGGACACTTTTTGATAGATAAACGATTGAAACTACTAGCTGATAAACTTTATTGACACATGTACAAGTAAATGGTGAGCCAAAAAGGTTAGATGAACCAAGTAGGAGCAAAAAAGATTAATGATGAAATTGGAAGAAAAGGAGAAGAAAAATCATTTTTTCTCTTCATTTTCTTTGCTGCACAACTTAAATGGTTAATCTTGTTTGTGTGTTTGCATACTTGTTGTTATTGCCATTTTCATTTTATTTATAAACTAACTTCGATAATCTTGTCTTGACTGTTTAATATTATTATAAGATTGCTTCAACTTATCATTTGCAATGTCATTTTTCATCATCTAATTACCGTCAAATCACAACTTTATTGGCTTCAAAGTGAAAGATTAATTGATTTCAAGGAATTTTACATGAACAATTTCTAACCTTTATTTTTATCGTCATTTTTGCTCTTTAAATTTTCATCATAACCTTTTCTCTCTCGCTTCTTGCAAGCTCATTTTTATCTTGCAATTGATGTTGATTGAATTTAGTTGAAATGTTTGTTTCTCACCCAATGAACTTGTTTCATTTGGTTTACCAACACACATGGAACACCTCAGACTAAATGGAAGAAAAATTGATGAACAGAAGCAAGAAAGATGAACAAGATAAGGTGAACGTTCATCTTTTGGCCAAAAATGTTCATTGCTCTTACCTTTCAACTTGAATGAATCAATATTTAATTCAATTACTTCAATATAATAATTTTTCAGTTTATTCATTTTCAACTCAATTTTCGCTCTTTTCTTCTTTCACTAGTTAGATTAAGTGTTGATTGATTTACACAGTTGAGTTACAGATTTTTAAAGGAGTTGCATGACAATAATAGAAAAGAATGAATCAACAACAAGTAACAAGATTTATGTTCTAAAAAATGTGAGTTTCGATGGTCTTCTATGACTTTTTGTTCATCAAGGAGATTCTGTATGACTGATCATTGATCTGCTTACTTGTTAAAGTGTAAATTAAACTCTGATCTGTGAAAACATTCAGCGCTATGAGTATTTTGTGAATGCACAAAATACTCACAGTGCTGAATGAGTGACTAATGTATTGATATCAAAAGGGCAAAATAACCATCATAAGTGAAACAATTTAATCTCGACTTACCATTTTACTTGAATGGTACCAAGCATATAATGTGTCGTAATGTTGACCAGCATCTGTTTAAAGCTGCTAGAAACAAGTTTTCGTTAAGAACACATCAGACAGACTCATGGGAAAGGGAAGTCAGCTTTCCAAATTGTGAAAAAGGCTGAAAAGTAAATGATTTATGCGATTATCATTTCATGGTTAAAGTTTTGGTGGCCAGTGAAATGAGTTTTATTGTGAGTCTTTTTGTGTGACAACCTTTTATGTGTTTACTGTCAACACATAACAAGTTAATTACTTTTCAAAAGTTTCATTATTTATTTCATTTGAGTTTTTATCGCCAGAACTCAGGATTGTCATGATAAACTAGTTTGGATAAACCAAGATTAACCAGAAATTTAGGGTGATGGAAATAAATTGCAAAATGATTTATTGTTCACAAATTGCAATGTAATTAAATTGTTCGCCATTCATTCCGCTTCCATGTTCCTCTTGGCGGATGCGAGAAAGAAAATGAAACAATTTTAAAAAAGTTCAATTGGTGGTAAAAGTTTGGGCTAATTTTAAAGCAAACGTTTTACTTTAATAGCTGTTAAAAATACAAATGAATGAATCTAAACATGCAGTGGGTTTGGTGATGAAGAGCATGAAACTCGATAAAATTTGAAAAACAGTAGATCATCAAAGAGATTAAACTTAGAATCGTTCATTTCTACTAGTTTCTAATCAGATCAAAATGCGCTCTTTGCTTAATTGCGATCTGAGAATCTCAAAAATATTAATGAATACAAAGTATTATAATCTTTTCTCAGTTGTTACTTTTTCACCTTTTAAATGTAACACCCTTTAAGATACGCTCACGCCAAGCAAGATCAGGTTTGATTAGTTGTAACTTAAACACCTATAACAAAAGTATCATCATGTAAACCATTTGACTAACAGCTGAATTGAATCCGTCAACTTAAATAATTAAACTGTTTTAACTTTATTACTAAGAGTAATTGGCTTTCGGAAAGACACACAGAATGTGAAAAGAAGCGTCTGGAAACACCTTCACTTTAACCTCTTTGTTAGTCGATGAATCAACTAACTTTAAGTGAATGAACAATGTATTAGAGCGATTACTCGGTAGTTGACTAGGTTCTTAATTTGTTTCATTTTTGAGTTTCTTTAAAGTACCGGTCACTTGAGGTGACATAGAGTAATGATTTTGCCCAATCTCGTCACATAGTGTTCTAGTGATTTAGTTGACTAGTTAAAAAGCCTTCGACTGCTGACTCAACTCAGTGACTGGCACTAAACGGGTACCACAGGTGTACCGCTTTAGAGTTCAAATATAAAACCAGGTTTTTCTACGACTAGATCTGGTCAATAAGTCGGATTCTATATGGCCTACCTAAGATCGTTGACCTACCTAAGAATGTTGTGCTACTGTTGTTTGATACCTTATTGGAGGCTTTCTTTTGGGTTTAGTAACTGATCATTTACAATACTTTTTCTGAACTATCAAACGAGTAGAAAAGTTTCACCTAAACTTCCAAAACATCTGATTTGAAAATCACATTTTTTAGGGAAATCAATCTCATCAAAGTCGATCTTTAACGATGAAAATCAATGAAATTTGCAAAAATTTTTCTAGACCTCATAGTCTAATCTATAAAGACAAAGGGCAAATCCTCAACTAAGGATTTTGGAGATTCTCCTTGGGAACCAATAAAAGTTGGAAACTTATTTGAAGTTAATATTAAAGAAAAATTTTCCTGTGATTCTCAGTTATCTTATAGTAATGATAGTTTCTCTAAAAATTTCCGGATCAAAAAAGAGCATAAAAAATGTAAATCTAAACTCATCTTCAGTAGAATCATTATTGACGACTAAAACCTAAAAAATGAAGAATATTTTCATCATCAAAGTTTCTTTTTTTTGCTCACACTTTTCATATAGCTTTGCCATTGTCACTTCCATTAGCATCATTTTTTTCTGTACAATCAAGTGATGAGATGAATTATTTGCTAAATTAAAGGCTACCAAAGTTTCCTTATTTATTTTGCCCAAAATGATGATGATTATGATGATCCAGGTAACTTGAAGAGTAAAGTCGATAAAGATGAGAATAAAGAAATTTTTCTGACTTTTTCTTCTAAAGCTTCACAAGCCGAAAAGGCGTTGGAGTTTTTTATATGAAAAGAATGGTTCTCTTGAAATAAGTATCATTATGTAACTAAGGAAATGATAAAAATAAGTTTACCCAAAGTTTTTGTATATTTAAATGAACAAGATGGTTCTTTGATCGCTTTCACTATTCGCCCCTCATTCACTCTGATCATTATCATTAGCGTTATTGTTGCTGCCTCACCATTATTACCGTAATTATTAAGCCCATTACCATAAGAGTCTGCTGGTCATTCGTTTTCCTCTTTGCTTCATCCTTACGCCAAAAGCGCTTCAAATGTAAGTTTACCTCGAAAAAAATAAATAAACATTAACTTTTTTCCCTCTTTCAATTTCTTTGGATAGTTATATGTGTTAATTTGTGACCACACTTATGATGAGAAAAGATATAAATTATTTGATGAGATCAGAGTAAATATTACCATTCCTGTTGTCCACTGAATACATTTATTTGAATGATAATTTTAATCTGCAAAAATTGCCAGATTCTAAGGCAACAATAGTTTTCGGTTTTGTGTTTGATATCAAGGCGACTGGTAAGAATAAAATTTAATATTTCGATGTAAAGTTGAGAGGTTGAATGCCGAATTAATTGGACAATTTTGATCATACTTATGTAATTATGGAAATTTAAACATTTAATCCAATGGTAATTGCCTGGATTGAATGAGTTCTCGAGTGAACAAAAAATGAACTGGAAGTTTCAAGATAAACTGTAATGGCGCCCGTTTCTTGCCCAACTAACAACCAATACAAATTGAAATATTAAAACTCACATTCCCAACTTGACTTAATAAAGTCAAAGAGTTTGTGTTCAGCCTTCATGAATGCTTTCAATTCAACATTTATATTCTTTCAATTTTTGCAAGTAAATCATGCAAGGCACAGTATTAACACTGATGTAGGTAACGATAATGCAATCATTTCCATGAAGGGTTTATGTGGTCTCAAGTTGTTTTTGGTAAAAGGTTGTATTAACGATAAAATACGGACAATAGCGAAGCAATGAACTCAGTCTGAAGGGTCTTTACTGTTTTATGATGAAAAGTAAAATATTTTAATTGCTTTTCTGAAATGTCCATGCATTTATAATGAAAAGTAAAGATAGAAGACAATTTTATGAGTTTACGAATTCACCCGTGGTCAGCGTTCCTCGATGATAACAATGGCCTAGAAAATTGACCTGGTTTTGTGGGTGACAGATCAAAATAAACCATTTCATCGGATTTATTAGCATCAACTTTATTCTGCATGCAAATGATTTCGATCATTTAACTCGCTGAATCATGTTAATACTAAATACCTTCGTGTTCCTGAATGTTTTTCCATTTTTATGTAAAATTCTGTTCAATCGGACAAAGGCCATTCCATTCAGACAAACTATTAGTAATGTGTAAAATTGAACTGTGTGAAGTTGAACTTTACTATTCTTTTCTTTTCCGAAACGTATTTTTCAACTGCTAAACAGCCGCTAAAAATGCCTTTAATCTAAGATTTGATCAAAAGATTAGTTTCTTTGTCTCTTATCTTGCGAGTCAATCACTCCTCTAAACAAATCACAGTACAACTGAAGATTCAATGATTTTAAAGCTGATTCACAGTTTAAAGAAACATGTAATGAGATTATATTGCATTGTTATTGTCACATGAAATTGACAAGACATATAAAGCTAAACACTGGCTGAATATCGGTTGAAATTGTGGTTACTTTTTAGATTGAATTTGCCTTGATATCAGCAAAGGTTGCTCTTGATCCAAAAGAAAGCAAAGAAAAGCAGAGATCGGACAGTCCAGCAAGGTTGTGCGCTAATCATGATTTTCATTATTTAACGAGTTGACTAAATTTCCATTTTGAATGACCCGTTGAACGAAGTTAAACAAATTGAGTTTTGCTTAACATAATCATGTTTGTGCGTAAATTATTCAAAATTATCCTTTTTTATGATTCGCTCTGCTCATTTAGTTTCAAGGTGTAGACTCAACACGATACTTTTACTGTTTTCTGTTTCTCAGTAATTTGCTTGTTTACTTTTGTGTTCACTGAAAATAAAGTCATGTTATTTATAGCTTTACCATTGAATTTCACCAACATTAATAGCTCACCTTATGATGACTTTTACAGTCTACATTTACTGTTTACCATTTTGTTAATCCTTTTCCTCTCCAGTCTACAGCGACAAGCGAAAAAAAACTTGCATCATTTTTGCTTGCCTACCGTGATTTACTCGTCTCATAATGAGCAGTTGAACAGAGATAATTAATTGGCTATTTGACAATCAAATGATTGGTAACCAACCATATTCACCACTGATAACCGTATCTAAGTTTAGCACTTTAACCAGTCTTTTCAAGTTTAATTTTCAAGCCAGAAGAGTCTCAACTTATCGGCCGAAAATTGAAGTTAACCACTAATGTGGATACGATGAAAAAGGGCAGCAAAGAAGCAAAAAAGTGAAAAGTCAAGTGAGAATGAAACTGGGAAAAGCTTACAAGAAGATGGCTAATGATTGTATCAATGTCATCAAGGAAAGAAGAAGAAGAAGAAGAAGAGAGGAAAGATGAGCATTTTTGTTGCTCTCATTTTGTAGCCTTTTCCTCTTTTCACTAAAGTCTGTTCGTTGAGGAATTTGACAAGAAAATTTAAAGGTTTGCAAGTAAAAAGGAAGCCCAAAATAAGAGTAAAATTGATGCTCCCAATGTTAAGGCCTAAGGCTCGATTCGTTCCATCACTACTCCTTGTCTTTACATATTTACTCTTGATCCTTTCCTTGCTTCGCCTCATCATTTCATCATATTCAATTTCAAAATGCATTGTCTCTTTACCCTTTCTTCATTCACTCTTTTTTGTCTCTTCTTCTCTTCTCCTCATCTCATTATTGTCAAAAATGTTTTTTGTGTCTTGAAGCAAATAAATCTCATTGCTTGTTATAACGGAAAGAAAAGGCTAAAAGAAAACACGAAATTTCAATTTTACTATTGTTCTCACTTGCATCTTCCTCCTCTTCATCTTCTCAACATTTCTTGATGCAATAACAGCTCATTTGAATATTGACATTAAAAGATTATCAATTGAAGTAATCATTTTATTTCCTCACAATCCAATCTAAACTTGAATCGTAAAATGTTAATCTAGTAACTTACCTGTTGAGTTTACATCATTTTACCTTTTTTTTCGTTTCCTACTAATTCCATTATCTTTTACCATGGAAAATGCTATTGGATAAGATGCTATTAATTTAAAATCTTCATCATCATTCTCTTCACCTTTCATCCTCTTTTCTTCGTTCTTTTAATCAATCTAATCTGGTTGCTTCTCTTGAGCTTAAAATTCAGTTTCATCTTTAGGCTTTTCTTTTTCTTTCACTTTTTTTCATCTTCTCTCAATGCTTTTGAATAATATCAATAGTAAAATATTTTCAGCCTTTTTTTGTCTTATACACTGACAATGATGATGATCATGTTTGAATCACTAAACTGGAAACCAATATCATTTTATGCTTCAAATGATTATTTCTTTTTCTTTCACCAAGCCTCAGTCTTCACCATCATCTTATGTTCATTGAAAATACTAACAAGATTGAGATGAAGAAAAGAGCAAAAAATTGTTTCTGCAACAGGCTTTTCTTCAGACTCATTCAGTTTCAAAATCTTTTCATCATTCCTTTTCAGGATAATTTAATGAGCAAAAGAGGAAGAAAAGGGTAACGAGATTTATTAGAGTAAATTGAAATTAGACTAATTGTTTCATTGAAATGATTATTAAGGATGAAATTTTATTCAAAGTTGCTTCTAAAGGAAAGACAAAAAGCATTGTTAAAAATCGCTTGAAAGGTAATGAGTTGCATTTACACAAAACTGACCCAAAGTCATTTTTAGCCAAGTTTTAAGTCTATTTGGTGTAGACTGAGTTCAGCTTCATTTGCTGTTTAAAGTTTTAATGAATTGAGTTATTTTGCATCGTTATTTGTACAGCTTTAGTTGGTCCAGTTTCTAGGCAATTTCCGTGGCTCATTAGGTCATGTCAAGACTCAAGATGACATTTGAAGGTAAAATCAACTCGAGTCATTGGATTTTTACTATTTATAATATCGATTTTTGTCGAGTCTTGTTCAACCTTTTAGACTATTTTGTGACTTTTTTACTTTTGATTGCAATTGATAATTTGACTAAAGATTGGTGATTGATATTAAGATCAACAAGCGGGCCTGCGATCATGACTGATCGCAAAATTGTTTTCAATTCTGAACACATTTAATGTTATCCGAAAAACTATAGCCAAAAACTTTGACTTTTTAGTTAAGAGTTGGGACTTTGAGGGTTTGTAGTGGTATAAAAACTGAGGCCATTTATGAAATAAAATTTTTATGATCAGTATTTTTCAATAAAATTGAGTCCAAAGTTGAAACTTCGAACTCCTTTTTAAAGTCGAAGCACCAGGTTATTTCACAAACTCTCAACTCTTTAATTGAAAGGAACATCAAATCCTAATCCAACAATAAACCTAAATACCCGAAAGTTTTTCCCCCAAACACAGTGCTACAAAATACGGATTCTGCATTTTTTCCCCCACACTGTTCAAACGTGAATTTCTCAGGAACCTGAATTCAGAGAAAGTTCTGACTATTTTTCGTGATTGTAGTTTAATCATGACTTTCATTCTATGTAAAAATTTTATTTAGAACCCGCTCAGTTTGGGCACAATCTTCCCGCAAAAATTTCATGTTTTGACTTTATATATTGTATAGATGTATAGATGTATAGATTAGATTTCAATTAGAGCTTAAATTGCATTCAAATTTCCAATGCCGTGAAGAGTTTGAAGAAAATTTAAAAAATTCTGAATCTAAATTGGTTTCAAATTGAAAATCATCTTGAAACAGCTGCTCAAACGCCTAAACAATGAGTGATAATCTGAAATTGATTCATCGAAACAGATTATTTCAGCTTAAGTCGGGTCAAAAAGTAATGTTAAGAATGAATTTGATTTGATTCTAATAGATATTATTCATTTTACTTTGGTTCAAAATGAATCTTTAGGCAAATAATTTTTAAACTTTTCCCTGTTTGTATTTTGACTCAAAAGTTTAACAGTTGATATCATTCAATGTCAACAAAAGTAAATCTTTTTCATTGCCAGCAGTAAATTTACAGGCGAATCCTTGAATGACAGATTTCTCTTCTTTTTTAAGCTCAACCAACCAACGGGTTCGTGTACAAGTACATTGAAATGAATTGTCAGTGACGTTAATTTTACTCTCTGGTTCAATCGACATGCGTCTGATTAGGTCAAGAAAGACAATTCGATCAAGTGAGACTAGAGAGTTGTGTCGCAAATCGAGATAAGTTGGGCTTTGATTGTCAAATGCTCCGGTTGCGAGATGAAACATTTGATTATAAGTCAAGTCTATTAAAAGGTTGTTACGGTTTGCATTTTGGTTGGCAGCTAGAGCATAATTATTGACCACTTTCAACTTGTTGTGTGACAAAATGAGCTGCCTTAGGTTTGGTAGTTGAGCAAATGCATAAGAACCAAGGTAACTAATGTTATTATGGGATAAATCAATTGTCTCCAAGGCTGAATTAAATGAGAAGGCATAATCAGGAATTGATTGAAATGAATTATAACGCAAGTCAATATCCTTAAGTCGATAATAATTGGATGAAATGAATGAGAAGGGAAACGATTTGAGGTCTGATGCGATAATTTCAAGTCGAACCAAAGAGTATCTCAATGAGTTCACGGAAAAAGGCTCAAGAGATGAAGGCCAGGTTACTTTAACTAGACGCAAGTGTTGAATAGGTTTGGTTGTTAGAGGTTGACTTGGATCAATAGTTACATTCATTAGTGATAGGCGACCCAATGATGGGTAATCAAGGCTTGATATAATGTTACCAATGGGTAGATAAAGATTGACTGATTTTGATGCACAAGTAACGATTGGGTATGAACTTGGTCCATCACAGGTACATTGAGATGAGAACTGAGTTGAATACTGAAAGGGACAGATTTGACTTGCAAAGAACCGTGTTGTTTCATCGGGTGATGATGTAGCCAAGGGTGACTGAGCAGATGGACCAGGTTGGGGCAATGCTGAAGGAAAGGGTAAATGGTATGGCAATGGTGGGTAGATGGTGAAAAATGGTGTTGGTATTTGGTTCAGGTAAGTGGTGTAAATGTTGACTGGGTCGAACCATGAACTCAAATTGATCCAATGTTGTTGGTCAAGAAGCTGTCTTAAACTCCATGAACAATTGACTCGATCAAGTGATACAATTGCAATGAGAAAGTGAAACGTTGCGTGAAGACAAACTGAAAGCTTCATTTGTGGATTTTAAGTGTTGACTGTGTAAGTTAAATTTATTAAACATTTAACCTTTAGTTTGTTGTTTCAAAGTATGAGATGAATTTTCAATTTGAGGTCACTTTTTCTGACTATTTTCACGATTAACAAAAGATTAATTTCATTAACAATAACACACACAGAGTTTAGCTAATATTAAATGACATTCAAAGTCATTTACTAATGTTGTTTTCAATTACAACATGTTGTTAGATTGCCCTTGACATAATATTGATTCACCTGTTTACAGATGAAAAATTGGATGAAAAACAATCATTGTTAACTTGGCCAGCTTTTATGTTCATTTCATTATGTTCATTCAAAAAATGAAACTAAATAAGCACCGTCTGATGAAAAATAGCAAGCAAATAATGGTAACGGGTTGAGAATATTTATTATATTAATAAATAAAAAATTATGAAATAGAAAGTTTTCAATTTCATCCGATTAAACTTGCAGTTTTTGATTTGACGAGTGCAAAAATTGCAAGACATTGTCGAGTTATTTTGCACTATTATCGTGGCAAAAATTGTTATGGTTTCTGTCAAATATCAAAGATTCAGAACAATACTGTTAAAAGACCTTTAATTTAACGGTTAAGTGTTCATAATTAGTCTAACAGCGGCAATTCAATTTTAGTGCAAAACTTTAGTGTTTATCCCTTTAAAAATTCAATAAATGAGTTTCAACTTTCGATACTTTCTGAAGCTATGAGGTTGTGAAAGTCAAAATTATTTCGATAACGCGAATCGATTCGCTTATTATTAAATTTCCCCTTTTAATCAATGTCAAGTTTTAGAGCTTGAAAGTTAAAGCATTTTTAAACCTGATTCAATCAATGCATATCAAGATAATAAGCTATGACGAGTAATGTTTTGGACTAATTTTTAAAAATTGAATTGCGACAGTTAGACTAGACTTACAGACACCATTCAATCGTTAAAATAAAGGTACAATTCTCAAGATTATGTTGTGTGAAATAAAAAGATTTGATTAGCAATTGTCTAGTTATGGCCTTAAATGAACAAAAGCGTCAAAATCTGATTTTGCCTTTCGTCAAAAACCATATATTTTCAACTTCATACCAGGGTTTTGATGAGTCGAAAAAAGGCGACATTTGACTTCAAGGTTGTTAAAAAAGATGCAATTCGCCTAATATAACTCAGCAAAGGTCGATTGAAAGGTTCAGGTCAACATCGGAACTAAATTTCATGGACATTTGAAAAGAAAACGATTTTTCAAGAATTTAAAAAAGACTTTTTAAAAAAGGACTTCGATTTCGAGTTTTTCAAGATATTAAATAGAAATGAAAGATCAGTAATTAGTGAACGGTAGCAAAGTGTCCTTCTGATTGTTTGTTGGACCATTTGTTGGAACTGGTCCTCGCATAATATGCTGATTGTCTATTTTATCGAACGGTAGTCATTTTCTGTAAATTTTGCAGATGTGGTGAAGTTCCAGCTTCCCCAGAATTGTTCATATTCATACAAGGGTGCTTTGATTGGTTGATTATTAAGTGGATTGCCTGTGTCTAAGTTGTTTTCAATGAATTGATTAATATTAGGAGCAAGCACACCATTAAACTTTACCTGATCAGGAGCATATACATTCACTCGTGGGTTAAACTGGATTGTCTTTAACAACCTTGAAGTCAAATGTCGCCTTTTTTCGACTCATCAAAACCCTGGTATGAAGTTGAAAATATATGGTTTTTGACGAAAGGCAAAATCAGATTTTGACGCTTTTGTTCATTTAAGGCCATAACTAGACAATTGCTAATCAAATTTTTTAACTTTTACACAACATAATCTTGAGAAGTGTACCTTTATTTTAACGATTGAATGGTGTCTGTAAGTCTAGTCTAACTGTCGCAATTCAATTTGGAAAAATTAGTCCAAAACATTACGCGTCATAGCTTGTTAGTCAGAAATGAATTCTCTTAACGTGGAAAATAGCGTTAGTTAAGCTGTTACATGATTGTAATTTTTTTATTAGTTTTGATTAATTAATTACTAAGCAAGTTTTAATTTTAGTAAAGCCAAACATTTGCAATTTGCAAATAAAATTCAATGTTTGTTGAAACTGTCACAGAAATGTACTCTTCTTTACTGTTTTTTATCCATCGTGTTGCCATTGTTTCAGCATCACGCTACAAGTCCCGGTTCTACCTGAACATCTAAAATTGAGATATGTTTTCTTCTTCTATATTTGATGAAAGGTAAGAGGGAAATGATGATGAAAAACATAATAAAATAGACAAACAATTGTTAACAGTCACGTTGTTTTGCTTTGAATTAAACTACTTTATGGTAGTTATTACCTAAAAATTTACAGTTACCAGGTATGAATCACGTGGATCGAAAAGAAGAGAACAGGTAAAAGAAAAAAAGTAAATGATTACAAAGGAAATGTAATTAATTGTAATACCAATGAAACTGACAAAAGAGTCTCATTGGGGTATAATAAGTTCTTAATTATACATTAGGTAATGTTTACAATTTGTTTTGAATTAACTTTATCAGATTTGCAAAATTGTGAAGTGATTAAAAATTTAGCTCCGTATTGTTATTGCATAAAACTGTTGATTGAACTTCTACTCATAGTACAGTAAAAAGATTCCGTTCTCAATCAGAGTTCAGTTTGTATATACTTCAAAAGACTCATAGGTGATCAAATTTTTTAAATAATAATTGTCTGCTTTTACGGTTAATTCAAATGTGAAGATAAGTAATGTATGTGGAAAGAGATAAGGCATACAGGGCATACAGGTGAAGGTTTGAATAAGACGTAGGGATACTTCTCACATATATCAATAGTGTACAGAATTTGCTGTCGTCTACAGCTAATAAAGTTTTGATAGAGCCTTAGATCAGGCTTAAACTCCGTTTACAATAAAAACGAAAAAAAGAGAAAAATAGATAAATATTACATCTAAATTTGTCCGAAAGTTGCCAATATCAAATTTTATTTTAAGAAAATGAACTTTTTACAACTTTGTTGAGGAGATGCAACGAATGTAGCAAAAGCTGCTTATCATGGTGTATTATCAGTCCTCAATCAATGAAAATAATTAACTTTTTAACTCATATGGTTACTGAGTAATTAGCAACAGCTTATGGTTCAATTTTTAGTTTCACTTGCTTATTAATTAATCATTTAAAATCTGTTTATCAAAAGGCAAACAAACTTGGTTATTTATTTTGCAGCAATTTTTTGATTCTTCAATTTTCTGATGTTTTCATGTAAACTGTAAGCGTTTTGTTAGTCGATGACAAACTTTAATTGAAACTAAAGCAGCTCATTAATCATGTGTATTGTGAGCATTCAACAAGTCAAGTCGACTTTGGGTGAAATGAGTTTATTTTCAATTGACTTTCCGGTCAATGTTACTTTTACTGAACATAATTGCAACTGTCAACTTGTTGCAAACTGATCATGATTTGTTCGGTTTTGAAAAGCGCATAAGAAACTCAAAAGGAGCAAATTTTTGTCTTAAATTACACTGATTTCATTTTCATTGAAACTCGCACATTATTCATCATCACTTCCATTATGTTCATTTAAAACACTTTGCCAGCATTTACCTAGCATTTGTTGTGAGCGATCAAAAGGAAAAGCAGAAGCTAAATTTAAAGTAAAATGACCAAGTGTTCGTAAGCTTCAACGATTTGTTAAAGTTTTTAATGGATTGAAGGGAGACAATGGAAGCACGAAACTCAACTATGGATACTTAACAATATCAACATGAAAAATCTATCAATACACAAGTCCATGTTACCTTTAACCAAAGGTTGAACAGACACTCGAAATGAATATGTGAAAAGGTCCATAGAAGTGGTCATTGTGTCCCTTTTCACCTTTCACCTTTCAAGTTCCTTCTTCTTCAAGAGCCAAAAGCAAACCTTGTTGTTGGCCTTTTTGTGTCATTTTCAACCTCTTCAATTTGCTCTTCACTCACAAGGTGAAACATGAAAAACTTGGCTCTATTTAACGCTACTTGATTTTGTGTGCGCCAAAGAAAGGCAATAAGTTGAGAAAAGTTTGAAGAGAAAAGAAGAAAACAAAATGTTCTGCATTTTGTTTCAGTTTCTTTTCTCGAGTTTGTTCGCATTCACAACGAGATCCTTTCCATTATTACCTGTGCTCAAAATAGGTTGACTGGAAAGATATAAAGTGTTGTACAGTGAAAGATTTTTTGGTCACTTTTATCGTGATACTAGTTTCGATATTATATTTATGGTATTAGCATAATAATGGCAATAATAATAATCAAAGGTAAATCATTGAGCCGTGCAAACCGCTCCTGTTTTTTATCATCATCATCATTCTCATCTTTTGTTCCCTCTGTAAGTTGGTACAATTTGAGAGGAGAAAATGCTATTTGTACTTGTCAACGGTTCTTTTGACTTTACCCAACCGGAACTAGTTGTTAGTATTGTACCTTTAATGATAATAATATTATTAATGATTACTTTTGACCAAAAAATAAGTTTCTTTTTTTCATTATCATTTTGCTATTAAACATTTCAAACTATCAATTACCAATTTGTTGAAGGTGGACAGAAGGGAATGAATTTTCTTGCATTTATTGATGAGAACACAAATGTTTTCTTAAATTGATATAAACTCGAGTTTTGGATCGGTGACAAACAGCCTGATCTTGCCCATTCAAAGATCTTAATCATTCATTGCTAAGGTATGACGAGTAATGTTTTGGACTAATTTTTAAAAATTGAATTGCGACAGTTAGACTAGACTTACAGACACCATTAAATCTTTAAAATAAAGGTACAATTCTCAAGATTATGTTGTGTGAAATAAAAAGATTTGATTAGCAATTGTCTAGTTATGGCCTTAAATGAACAAAAGCGTCAAAATCTGATTTTGCCTTTCGTCAAAAACCATATATTTTCAACTTCATACCAGGGTTTTGATGAATCGCAAAAAGGCGACATTTGACTTCAAGGTTGTTAAAAAAGATGCAATTCGCCTAATATAACTCAGCAAAGGTCGATTGAAAGGTTCAGGTCAACATCGGAACTAAATTTCATGGACATTTGAAAAGAAAACGATTTTTCAAGAATTTAAAAAAAGACTTTTTAAAAAAGGACTTCGATTTCGAGTTTTTCAAGATATGTGGATTGCCTGTGTCTAAGTTGTTTTCAATGAATTGATTAATATTAGGAGCAAGCACACCATTAAACTTTACCTGATCAGGAGCATATACATTCACTCGTGGGTTAAACTGGATTGTCTTTAACAACCTTGAAGTCAAATGTCGCCTTTTTCGACTCATCAAAACCCTGGTATGAAGTTGAAAATATATGGTTTTTGACGAAAGGAAAAATCAGATTTTGACGCTTTGTTCATTTAAGGCCATAACTAGACAATTGCTAATCAAATCTTTTTATTTCACACAACATAATCTTGAGAATTGTACCTTTATTTTAACGATTGAATGGTGCCTGTAAGTCTTGTCGCAATTCAATTTTGAAAAATTAGTCCAAAACATTACTCTTCATACCTTATAACTCGAACTGTCTCAAAATTGTAAAGAGTTAGATCTTTTTGCTCCTTTCAATCCTCTTCTTCTTAATTATCATCCATTGTTTTACCCTGAATGGCCCTAATTTACAGGATAATAGGTTGCGATGAATAAACGGCATGATATTTGGTCAACATTCATCTGGTACAAACGATCATCTCTTTAATGTGAACACGAAAAATGTACAAAAGGTTATAAAGAGAAAAAGTGTTTTCTTTTCTTCTTTCATCCTTTCCTTTGTATCTTCAGAGTTCTTGTTGTACTTTGACTTTGAAAGGTCAACTTTACACTAACTTTCAATCGAGTAAAATGAACAATCGAATGAAGAGAGAAGAAGAACAATTAAGATTAAATTGAATGGATATTATTTAATATCAACTTTTAGCAGCCAACGTCAATTTAATTGAAAAAAATAGAAATGAAATGATAATATTTGCTTGTGTTTTGCTTGTCAAATGGAAACTTGCATTTTCTTTCAAGTTTCATTTTCTTTTTTGTTAAATTACGATTTTCGTTACTTTTCATATTGATACTTGGTATAGTATCAAGAGCATGATAATGATGATGAATTTTTGTTTTTTTCAAGAAGCACAAAGAAAGAAAAAAGGGTTTTTGATGAACATCATGATCATCATTTTACATTGCAACACTTGTGATGAAAAAGCTGAACTTCGTTTGTGACTTTCTTCAATGTTAATGTTCTAAAATATGATGATTAACTGATTTTCAAACAAATCTTAATTCATGAAATGCTATCAAAATTAACGTCTCGAGTGAATTATCCATTTATAATTGTACTCGAAACCCTTAAGTTGAGCTAAAGTTGTCATTCGAAATTGAAATTAGTTCTCAATACTTTTGGACTAACAAAATCGTAAGCTTTACCTCTAATTGTGAAAATAATCAAGCATTTCACTGTAAACTAGACTTTAGTCTCATCAGCTTTGATGGACCTTTGAATGGACTGAAAACTGGAAATGGTTGGTCCTGGTTTCTTTCAATAGATGGTGTTGAGGGCAAAAGTTTTTACTTGACATGCTCAAAAGGCAAGGCAATACTCAGTTGTTTGAAGATCAAGTTTAGTTCAACTTTACCACTTAACCAGTAAACTCAACTTTTAGGTTTTTTATTTCATTTGTTTGAGAAAAGAGAAAATAAGAGATTCTTTGAAACGTTTCATTTCCAATACACAGAAAATTATTACTAACGTTTCCTTTTTTTACTCAATTTAATTTCTCTTAATTTTCTTCTTCTTCTTCCATTAACTGTTTTTTTCCTCTCTTGGATATTATCTTCTTCTTCATCATCATTAATACCATCAGCTTTACTTGTGATTCTTGTGACACTATTGACCCAACCATTAATTAGATTTGGTGTTTTGGCAATCAATTGTGATTCCTTCATCTCTAGTTTTCACTTTGTATTTCTAAATGAATCTGTCTAAAGTTACCTGATGATAATTGTTGACTTTTACTAATCTGTCAACTTTACCAATTGATTCAGCTTTCAATTCAATTTTGGATACTTTTTACCTTAATCATTGTGATTTTTTCAAAATTCTGTGAATTTTTTTCCTTCACTTTCATTCCAAAGCAAAGTGTCCATTAATCAAACGCTATTGGATTATATTGAAAAACAAGTAACGGTTACAATGCAAATGGATAACCCATCAATACCAATTTTTTCAACAGTGTAAATTGATTTACATCTCAACATTCATCAAATCAACATTTTATTGCAAGATTAAATTCTTGTCAACCCATTTTGTTCGCCATCTCGTCCACTAACCTTTACTCTTAATGAACGGTGTGTTTACTAATTTTTACCCATTTTCTTAACCTTTTACCAGTTTCCCATTTTGTCTCAACATTTGTAGACTCTTTTGTACCAACCAAACATTGATACTTTGTAACCTTACTTTCTAATTTCAATATCTTTTTATTTTCTCTTCTGTCTTTTACCTTCTTACCTTATCTTCCATGTCTTGTATTCTAGAGCACAAATGCTATGCTCTACCACCAAATCACTTGGCCTTCTCACCAGGACGCCAATGTTATGCTTTACCACCAAACCATTCAACTCTACTGACCAATACTCTTGACCTTAGGTCACGATCTGTCTCCAATGGAGTCCGTGAACCTTTCCCAGGTCTCTATGAGTCGGTTGGTCGACCCTCATTGTATTCAACTATACGGAAAAATGTATCTCGTCATTGTTCCTGGAAATGTGCTTCAATTACCTTTATGCTCATCTCACTTGCCTCATTAGCAGCTTTAGCATATTTTATCAATGGATATTGGCGATTTTTTCTCATTATCAATTCAAGTCAAGGTAAGAACAGCACAGTTTTGCATTATACCTTTACTTTCCCGAACAATATCTCACTTCATTTTGTCTAAGGTACAAAAAGTACTGATCTCAAGTAACGATAGTCCAAATCTAAAGATTCATAAATGGTGTCATGAAAACTGAACAAAAAATACCATTATTCTTGTCTTCAATGAAATCCACTTTCTCACCATCGATCCTCTGACAAACATTGCCATTCTCGGTCTTACAGAATGCAATGGCTCTGCAGATGAGATAAAAAATTACAAAACTGAAATGATATTTTATTAACTTATAATACTTACGTAAATGGTTCATATTTGTATGAATTTGTTATCAAACAAGCTTCTTCATCGCCATCGACTCTAGATGAAGTTGATAATGTTTTCTCAGCTAATTTCATATTTTGAATCTTGAATGCGTCTATTGGACAAAGTTAAACAAAATATTAGAGAATCGAACAAATTTTGTTAAAATTTCTCATTACTTCTAATTCTTGGAAAGTCCAAAATCGTAACATAAGTAATAATTTCATTTGAATTTATTATTGGTTCGATGCTTGAAATTCTTGAGGCTGAAATTGTTCCAGTGTTGACGAGTGATTCTTTAACTTTATCTTGAATCTGGTAATAATGTTGGTTGAAGTTATCACAGTGAGTATCTAAAATATTGAGAAGGAAGATTGCATGATGATAGAGATAGAGAAATGATTAAAAACATCAAAATATCAAGTTTTTTATTCGCTTAGAAAGGAATTTTTTGAAAACTGATTTGACGATTTGATCCTGATATCCCATTTGAACATGTATTTTCATTCTTACCTAGGCACTTGAAGAAAAATGCTAAAGTTTTTTTGGCTTTTGGGTCGGCATAACAGTCTTCAACGCGAAACTTCTCCGTGCTATCTGAAGATCTCATCTCATATCCATAATTGAAGTAACTTGTTGTTAGGGAAGCAATCATTTTTTTCTGTATTATTCAAAGAAACATTCAGTGAAGGGAGTAAATTTATGTGCACCAAGATACGAAAGAGCTAATCCATTCAGTCAATTTTGTTGATAATGAAGTTACCAGTTTGAGTTTTTCATTAAACGCAAATGTTTTCATATTAGATTCAATTAGCTAGTTTACCGTTCTGTCCTAGCCGATTCCATAGCTGATCTCAAATTGCATTTGTATAGCTCTGTTGGATTAGCTCTCTAGATCTTAAAGATTAATGTCTTGCTTAAACATTGTACATTTATTTATCAGCAATTGTTTTAGTCTTACATTGTCGTTATAAGCTTTCAATGTCGTACCAACAAGTGTGTAATCAGTTCGTCCATTCTGTTCAAATCAGAATATTTCAATTAAAATTGTTTCTAAAAAATTATGCTTGACTTACTGTTCCATCACTGAAATACTGAGTTGTAATGACATTCGGACGAGCTTTGCCACCGACCTTCACATTTTTACTGCGTATTTCCCATGCATTTATTCCAATTTCATCTCGATCCTCCTGCAATTATTCATTACCATATTGTCTTTAAATGGTTCAAGTACCAGATGAGAATATCAATGTTAATTGTCTTCTTACAAAATGCACTGGTCCCAAGTAACGATAGTTCAAATCGAAGTTGAGCAATCGATTCAAATCAAGTTTATAGTTGCCATAAACCAATGATGAATCTTGAACTATACCAGGTGCTGATGAATCCATTGGAGAAATAGAACACTTTCCTTTTTCTGTCATTTCAAGTCCTAATTGATAATCATAAATGATATCAGTTGTTATGAGTTCCCCTTATCCTATCCATAAGTCGTTCTTTTGCTTCTCAACATTTGATACTTTTCATCAGCATAAACCTGCAAAAATATATTTTTTGTTATTAACCATTTGAATTCAATTATACTGTTTACATCTTTCTTCGCTGGTCCAGCATTTCAACATTTGGTTTTAGCAATAAAGTGTATTGCATGTTGAGTTAATTTTGGAAAAGGTTCCCTGACTTTGACTGTAACGGAGTTGAAATATTGGTGACAATTTTTTCCGAGTTTAGACTAAAACAATGTTGAATTGGTCTTCGTTTGTATTAGATTGTGGTTGTCTACTTTGTATACTATTTTGCCTCTTATTGTTTCATTTTCAGAGTGAATGTATTCATTGATCATGATTTTCGTTGAGCTATCTTGCGACTTGAAATTGTGATAAGTTAATGACTGATGAATTAACTAAATAAGAAACGTTTATTTATACTTGCTTTAATTGTAAGCTTTGCTTTTATCAGCCAGTTACCATCTTCAATGTCCAACGGAAGATCAACGGGCATCGCTGTAATAGTTCAAACAAAAATTAGCACAACGTTTCACAGTCGATGTAGTGAGATTTACCTGAATAAACGTTATTGATAATTGCTTTCCATTTAATTACAAACACTGTCAACAAAGCATATTGTTTTTGATGTTTGAGGCTGATGATACACCATGGTTAACCGCTTCTACTATTTTCATTGTATCTTGAAAATAAATTTGAACAAAAACGTCTGTAAAATTGTTTTAGTTTTGAATCTAAACTTAAATTCATTGAAACTCAATTCACAAAATGTTTTGACTTGTCTAGTCTCTGACCTTCTGGTGATTTGAGAGCATCAATTGTTGTGTACTTTCAATCAAGATCAAGTTTTTTATTTATTGCTGACTTTTGGACAAATTTCGCTGCAATATTTATTTTTCCTTTTTTTAATATTAGTTGAACTTTTGAAACATTAACCTTGTGGACTTTTTACCCAATCCTTTGACTCGATCAAACTTTATTGTGAAAGACTGTTGTACACTGTTAGGCTAGACAAACCTTTACGATATTTGTTAATAACCTTTGGTCAAAATCTTTGATCGTTTTTCCCTTTTTCTCAGATTAATTTCAATATCATTTAACTTGTGTAAACTGTTCGTTATCAGTGAAACCAACCATATTATTCACCTCAGTTACTCGAATTATTTTTCTACCTTTAATCAAATTTGAAATCAAACCTAAAATTGAAAAATCATAAACAACTTTCCAGTCAAATCTCTCTTTCAAAAGTTCATCAAATACAAAGGCGATACATTTCCTTTTGATAATGATAAGAAAATGATATTGTATATGAAATGAAGCAATTGATTTAAAAAATCAATTTGAATGTTACAATACTTTTGCAATCTTTGTCAATTGTATCACGAATAATGTACAAGGTGAGCTGAAAGATAATTTCATTTTCGTCATTTTCTTGAATATCTGTTTACTAAAGTTTGATTTACTTTGTATATACACTTAAACGCTCTTCCAAACCATCTTCCTATCTAAATCACTATCTTTAACAGTTTTTGTTTTTTCGTCGCAATTTCTTCACCATCTTTAGTCTCTCTTGTTTACTCACTTTATCCTCTTCAATATTCATCCCTTTCAAGTTTTCCATCTTCCTCTTTTATCTTTTGTTTCCTACATTCCGCTACAATGACCAGACCTCTTAGCCCAACATCCATCTTGTCAAGTTGATAACATTAGACTATTTATCCATAGTTGATTGTTTTTTGGTTTTTCTTCCTCTTCTTCAAGCTTCATCTTCTTTTCCCTTATAATCTTGAACTCATCTTATCACCCAAAAGTATGCCATTTACCAATCAATAAATAATATTGCAACAATATCAAGATGCAAAAGTAGAACGTCAAAACTGGTCAAAACTCTAGTTTTACTCAGCATTTTGCTCATTTGCTAATTGCTAATTACCTTCAATCTCAACCCTGTTAATTGTCATTTCTTGACTTACCTTTAAAGTTATCGATTTTTGTCAAACTTTTATTTCAAACTTGAAGCGATTTGCATCACTCGAAAGGTTTAGACTAAAGATGAATTTGAGTTTCATCTTTTTCATCCTTTTCCAACCCAATTGGCCAATAGTTTGCCATTCATTAATTAGTTTCATTTTCCAAGCTCATCATTCAATAGTTTTGATGAAATGTTTTTTTCCATTGAAAATACCTTTAAGCACTATTAAACTCAAATATTATCATGATGATGACAACGTGCTTCCGATTATGATGAAGGTTGTTTGTAATTTACTTGATGATATTTGTCTTTTGTTTCATTTGCCCAAAACTCATTTTCACCTATTGACTCTTAATATTCATTGAACCACAGGCTAACAAGCTCAGCGTAAAGTTATTTGATCTCCCTCATCAACCCAAATTATATACCTTGAAAGCAAAGCGAAAATGATAACCATGGTAATTATGAAGAGTTTATCGATTGATGAAACATTAATTCATCTCTACTTTTACCATGAATGCAAGTGTCATTCAATGAGAAGAAAATTTTCCAACCAAATTGATTCACATTTTTTCTTCTTCATTCAAAATATCATCTTACAATAATTGAAAGAAAAAATTGAAACTATTATTTAGATAATTGATTCAAAGTAAAATTATTTCATTATTCAATGCCGATCATGAACCATTTCATTATACATCATAATTGAACAAAGTCATCAGAATAAGTTGACTTTTCAGCTTCTCTTTGCTCATTGGTTTTGCCTTTTAGCATTAATAATAATGTTGATGATTGAACTTGAAATTATTAAGAAACAATTTAATTCGCAAATAACAGGTAAAATGATTAATAAATGATTTCTGTCTGCTGATTGCAGTCGCTCTTTTCATCAACTTAATATTTAAAGAGGATTAACCTTTGAAGCTTTTCAATACATTTTACCAAAAAAGAATTATTTTATCAACAATTTTTTCTTCTCTTAAAATCCAATGGTCATGATGAGCAATGAATTAGAATGATCATGAGGTTCAATAAAATAATTTCATTTACCTTTTCATTTGCAGCCAAAAAGTTAAACTTTACCCAAAACATTAAAATTAATTCAATCTTCATTGAGTCAAACAATCAAACTTGATTGATGATGTATTTTCATTTGCAATTTCATTTTTTTCACCATTTCCATTCAAAATTAATCTTTGAATTATATTATTAGTTTAACAAATTTTGAAACAATGATGAATATGAAACTTTTGGTTGAAACAGAAACAAAAATTAATTACTTTTTTCTTCAAATGATTTGTTTCTTTTTTATTGCTACTTCATTATTGGAAATAATAGTTTAATTGTTGCAACTTGTGAGTTTTTTTTTCAAAAAAAATCTATTTTTTCAAAACTTCTGTTAATGATTTGCCTATTCTTTCGAACTGTTTCACCATAATCTTGATTGAAAATTCATCTCTAGTTAGATTCATCAGTACTGTGATTTAAACTTGTTTATCCCTTCAACAGGGAAAAGTGATTAAGACTGACAACAATTTTGTCAATGTTAACCAATAGGTTTTGACAGGTCAAATCAGTTTGACCCTGAATGCAGAGAAACTATTTTTTCTTTGTAAAGTTTGGAAGAAAAGACGCTCTTCTTTCACCATTGAACATGGTTACATGGTTGCCATTATTAGCATTTACATGGAGTGGTTGTGACTGAGAAACGGACAAAACAAGTAAAAATAAATGATGATGGAGGAAGTGAGGGCGAAGAAAAAGGTTGAAATTGGAAAGATGATGAAAATGATAATGAAGAGGGTTGAAAGGGACAAAGTTAAATGTACGAATGGACAGCAAATGGTAAAGAATGCAAAGCCCAACAGCAAAAGTACATATCAAACAGATACAAGTAAAAATGTTGAGAGAAGAAGAAAAATGAAGTTTCTTATTAGTTGACCATCATTATTAGCTCATTTATTCACCATCCAAATGCTAATGATTACATGTAAATCTAATTGGATATCAATTGTAATCTGTTGCAAAATGCAAAACTTTGTGATGAGACTATCAATGTAAATAGAAAAAAGAAGAAGAAGAAGAAAACAGGACAATAATGAGGGTGAATGTTACATGTTGAATGGTCACTGTTGATGAGACTGAACTTGTTCCCATCTGACTACCAGCATCTTCAATCAACCACAATCTCTCTCACCATTTTAGTCGCTATTTTTTTTATCGTTTTCCTTATTGCAATTTCCTTTGCAATTTTGCCTTTGCCCAATGGTTCTGTAAGGTTTGACCTTCTTTTTTTTATTCATCTGTTTACCCTTCGCAAGGCCTTGTGATAGTGATGATGATAATGATGGATCATAATAAGAGGATGCTGTTGCTGCTGGTGATGATAATGAGGAAAAGTATTGCTTTGAAGAAGATAAAAAAATGTTTCAAACTATTTTCTTTGGCTTTGCCTTCTCTTTACCATTTTCATTTCTTGAGTAGTTTATATTGCAGCGACCGTTTCGTGCCTTTGAACAAAAAGAAAGCATTTAAAGAAAAGGAAAAGTTGACGGAGAATTGAGCAGAAGAGATTTAATCATCATTATCATCTTGTTTGTTTCTTTCACCAACTTTACTGTTAAACTATAATTGCAGTACTTCAGCTTCTTCAAAGGTCTCTTAAATAGTACTTTTTGTAATGTAAAAAGCAATTCATTGAAACTGGCAAAATGAAATGAGATTTTGTTGCACTGACAAAAAAAGGAAAAATGAAAAAGCATAAAGTCCACCTAAGGTCACTTTATGAAACATGTTTCCATTGATAGATGCATTCACTCTCCTAACTGAGTTTTTGCAAGAATCATCTTTGTATTGTTCATTGCTATTGTCATAAATACTCGATATCATCAAAGTATATTAACTCGATTTTTTTCTCTTCTTTTCTCATCTTTTTGTCAACCGATTGATGCACAATGGAATGGACATGAACCCATTATTACAACTCTTTTCCGGTTCGACACTCATCATGCATTCATTTTCATGTTTGGTCAATGCAGAGTCTGGAGCTTGTCCAATACTTTGCTCTGGACACGGTGTTTATAATAAAGGTGTCTGCCAATGTGAGCCCGGTTGGAAGGGAAAAGAGTGCCAAATTAGGAAAGACCAATGTGAAATAAGTGATTGCAATGGACATGGTGAATGTATTCAAGGTTTATGTCACTGTTATCCAGGGTATAAAGGTCAACACTGTGATGAAGGTAAGTTTTGCACTTTTTCAACAAATAAATTGAACAATTAATTGGCTCAACACATTATCACCTCAGCTTAATTTTAACATTTCAACGTTTCCATTGCTTTTAGCTGCAGGTGAAAGAAAAGCAGACAGAAAAGCAAGCAAAACCAATACTTTTATATGTAATTTATATATAAATTGCACACTTGAAACCGATAGTTAGCGAATGAAAGACTGACAAAAAAAAGCTGAAAACTCTGTTATTATGCTTTTCTTACCTCTGTTACTGTTCAACTTTATCCTTCAAATTTTAAACTTTTGTCACAATGAATTGACTTTATATTGAAAATAATCAGTTTTCAGTTAAAGTTGTTATTATATTTTTGGCCATTTTTTCAGCTTCATATGTTTTGCCTCATTTTTGTGAAAATAAGACAAAATTTCTAAAAACTTTGAACTTTGCCATCCTCAAAAGCATCGTCCTGATCAAATCTTGAATCAACAAATTTCTACTCGCTTCCAATGATAAAGTTATTTGCATTCCACTTTTGTTTTATTTCGCAGCTCTATTTGATCTACTTTCAGGTCCGTCTGTTTGCCCTCAAATCTGCTTAAAGTTTGATCACTATTTTTGTTGAAAATGTAAACACTAAACAATGACTCAAGGAATGAGTTGAACTTCATTTTGTTGTTTCTTTTTTTTCCTTTTTTTCTTTCAAATTCTCTCGTCTCTCTCTCTCTCTCCATCAAACTCAATAAACAGTACAGTTTAAATTGATTTTTGCCTCTTTCATTGAAAATTATGTGAATATAAATTTAAATACACTTTCACCAGTAAATGTACATTTCTCTGTTTATTTAAATCTCTCTTTTCTGTCTGTTACATATTAAGCTGAATGTTAATCAGTCTTTTTCTGGTTACCAAATATAAGTTGAACTGTACCAGTTATTTTATCTGTGCAAACTTGATTCACTCTGTTGGAAGTCAGTTGAAAGATCATTTCAAATTGATTTGTTGACTTGTTGATTTGGTTGAAAGTATTTGCAAAGTTTGCAAAACAAAAAGTTTACCAGAAAGTTTTCAGCAGATGCACAAGGAGAAAAATTAATAACTATAAACATTGAAAATGTTGCATTATTTTGATACCATTGAGTCAATTGATTAGTGCAGTGTGTGTGTTCATAAAAGAACTTTAGACTTTCCAATGATCATTATGTTGCACCGAAAATTTCAATTTAGATAATTTTAATTGGTCTTTCAAGTCAATCAGTGAACTTTGATTTTGTTTGCAAATTTTACTACTTTCAACTGATGGTTTAGGCCAATGAATAATTTAGAAACTCTATATGAATAATCTTTTACTAGAATTCATTAGGTGTCTTTTAGTTTTAAAATAGTAGAGTTTCGTCTTGAATTTCATGTGGTTCTTAAATTGTTCAAATTCTTTGGATTGCGAGAAAAGCTGTGAATTTCAGAAATTGAAGCTGACAATTCATTTTTCAATCTTGATCATCGACTGTCAAGATAAGAAAGAAAATGGAAACTTTTGAAGCGGATAAAAAAGCGCTTCGAAACTGTTCGAAGTTGGTTTCGTCGAAATGAAAACTCGAAGAATGCTAACTTATGGAATATCCTTTGAGCAATTGAAGATGAACTCAGTCACTCTGCTTTAAAACTGCAAATCAAAATTAAATCTCCTTTCAACTCAGCAATCGTTATCATGAAATTAAATGTAATTGTTTTAACTTGGCATTTCACGATGAAATTTGCATTCAAGTGGCGTAAAATCGAAAAGAGAATCAATTTCTTCTGATCGCTATAAACCAATAATTATTTTTATTAACTAAATGATTGATTTGGTAGTGATTTATTATCTGATGAGATGAAAATTTCCTCTGAATAAACATTTTTCTTCAGCAAACATCAAGAAGTACTTAAATATAAAACGCTTAAATATCACTCTAATATCATATTATTCAAACAAATCAAACTGCTTCTACTGTTAACCAATTATTATTGCCATGAAAATTGTTATTTCAGTTTCCATTATTAAAGGTATAATGATTATCTTTACCTTTTATTATTCTCTTTGTGATTCAAGTTAATTTGGTTATTACTTTAATCGAATCACTTTCAAATTGCTTCTTCATTTTCTTTTCAAATTATTTCCATTTTTACCAAACATAGGAATCATTGCAATTATCATATCAATTTCAACTTGAAGAAGCAAGTTAACAAAAAAAACTGCAGCTTTAACTCAATACTTTTACTTTTTTACTTTTCCCAAAATTCATAATGAAAATGAGAAATGAAATTCAAGAATGAAATCCAGCTTTATTCATGACGAATGAATACAATGGTACAAATTGTAATTGAATTCAAGGCGTTATTCAATTTTAATGGTTAAAAGAACTGCAACTAGAAAGTTGATATTAAATCAATTGATTTCAAGTTATCGATATTAGAATGGAAAGCAGCTTGAAATGCTCAAATCTATCGATACTCTTTCAGCCTCTGTGTTTGTTGAATTAATTTTTTCATGACTTAATTCCATTATTTCATTCAATTGAAAAAAACTATTCATTATTGCTTTGAAAAAGTGAATAGAATCAAAATGCACGGAGAAAAAAGGTAAATTTGTAAGAGACAAAAATCATTAGAAACTGTTATTCTTTTTTTTCCAAGTAAAAGTAGATTTATAAGGTGTGTGTCTGTTAATGTTTCATCATTATTAAATGAACATCTCATGTAGTCATGACAACTTGAAACGTGTAACTGCGTGAGGTGAGGTTTTATAGGATCGTCAGCACCATGAGTTTATTTTTTGTTTTTTTTCCTTTTTTCTATCTTCTTTTTTCGTCATTTATTTGTAGTTTTAGAAACTTTTCCAACTGATTGACTTGAATTTTTTGTTTTCTGGTTTTAATAATTTAGGTTTGAAACAAAATAGAGTTTTTTTCAGCCAAAATCTCATGTAAATCATTGTTTGCCAGTACATTCATATTCATTTGATAAGAGAGGGTAAAAACAATTTGCATTTTCATCTTGACTTATTTTCCACTTTTACCTTTTTCTCTGTGTTTTATCTTGATTTGTTATTCGTCTGAAAAAGAAAAGTGAAAAAATGAGAAAAAAAAGTTTACCTTTTTACTCTTCATCTTTATGTATTTACTTGGTTTCATTTTCATCTCATTTTGTTATTCATTCCCTTCATGTTTCTGTCAAAGGTTGACTCCTATTTGATTCAACATTTTTTCTCATCACAATCTGAATATTTTTACTCTTCGTTCCTTGCTCAGCATTATTTAATCTTAAATTTTAATTTCATTTCTTTTTTCAGTCAAAAGTATTCATTTCGAAAAGTTTACTCGAAATTTAACTCAACTTTTGTCATTGTTATTGCTCCAAGAAATTGAAAGACACAAGTTTCATAATTTCAATTTCACTTTATCTTTAGCAACTTGTCTGGTTATCTTGCATTATTGCGACAAGAAATGGATAACTTGCAATGGTCGGTCTTTGATCAAAGAACTGACAAAATATCTCAACAAAAGAGCGACCCAATGATGGACGATCTGTCACCGATTGGTGAACCCTTAACTCATTACAAACTATTACTTAGCCTAATGACCATCTAAGTCGCTATTTGCTTTCATTTCAATTTCATCGTAATTTGAGTAACAGTTTTATCAAAAGTTTTGACTGTTTTGCTGTTCTTCAAACTTTTCAATCTTGTTTTTGCATTCATTCACTTGAATCAAAATTGCCAATAAATTGATCAGTAACTTTGTCCGGAAATTAATCATTTGAAGGAAACCTTAATTGGATTACCGCAGTGCGAGAAAATTTGTGCTCAAACATCTTCTCTTGCCATTCATTTTTGATAGCTTAGGTGGTTGTAGTCGTAATAAGATGAAAATGATGGCGATGCCTGGAAGCAAAAAGAAGTGATACTTTCTCTTTACTTGTACATTTTTTATCATATCATTCTCTTATCCTCATAATTTCTTCTTCCACTCTCTCTCTCTCTCTCTCCCTTGGGTAGGATGTTGCCAATTTATTTGGATGAGAATGAAGATGATGTACCAATGATTTTTGTCCTCTCAAATGATGGCACCCTGTGCATCGACCACATCTTCCATCATCATCATTAATAATATCTAAATTATTTGATCATCATCTTTGATTCTTCTTTGTTCAACTTTTCCTCTGTCAATGTCATTTACTTGATTTACTTTTCATCATTTCCATTGCAACTTGTTTCAAGTGTGTATTCCTCTGTTTTCATGTCACAGCTTGTGCCATCAGGACAAGTTAACCTTGCCTTACACTGAGCATCATTTCTTTCCTTAATTTGCTCTCCCTTCATGTGTGTGTTTCCCGTTTAATTTTCAATCATTACAACTCACACTCACTCAGTCACATTACAGTCAAAATTGGGCTTCTTTCTGTGGAAACTAGGAACTTACTGTTTCAAATGATTTCCAATTTCACCCTCAAACCTATCAAAATGTCTGCTGGGCCAATTAATTAAATCTCATTTTCAATTTATATTCTCTAATTGCATTTTCTTTTTCTTCTCTCTTTCTCTGTCTCTTCCTTTCATCTTCTCACATTGCAGTTTCACTTTCTTTAACTGCTAACCTAGACAATTCAAATGGCCTCTGTCCATACGATTGTAGTGGCCATGGTACTTGTTCCATGGGAAAATGTAAATGTGAACCCGAATATACTGGCGACTCTTGTGAATATCGTAAGTCAATTTGTCTTTAATTTTAACCTGCATTTCCAATGCTTCCTACTTTCCTTTCCTGATCAACCTTTTCCTCTACCTACTTTATTCCCTTGCAAAGGTTAAAGGTTTCAACTGTTGTTGATGCAAACATCATCATCTCCAGGATCAGATCGAAGAGAAAGAAGCTGCAAAAAAACTTCTTGTAACATTAAGTGCAATTGGTGTTGAGAGGAATGATGATGACATTTTTACTCCATTTGTAGCTGTGAAACCTGCTTTTTTTTTATATTATTTGTTACTTTAACAAAATAGCAAATCAATTACAATGTTAATTGCATCAATGATTTGGAGCCTCTTTCATTTTTCTCTCTCTTCTCTTTACATTTTCAGATGCTATTCTAAAAGGTATCTTCAGCATTTCAGTCATGATTCAATAGAAGGGAAAAAAAGAAACTTTTAAAACAGTAAAATAGTAAAATGAAAAGAAACCAAAAGAACCCAGTGAATGTAAAAGCTGGCAAAGAAGTTAAAATAAATGAGGAAAAAAGAGTCAATTGACAGGTCAGGTTAGCATGTTTTCTGGTTGAGCCTCATTTCATTTGACTTTACTAATACTTTTGGGTGAAAAGCCATTTTCCTAGTTAACTGGTGTACCAAATTGCTTTGTCTTTAAGCACTCAACAGTCAATTGAATAAACTTTTCCAATCTCTTCCTCCATTCATGGCTAAATATACCGTTTTCAATTGTCAACTTTTGACCTTGATTGTCCAAAATAACCTGAAAATATCAATAACCATCAATGTCGAGTTGAAAGTATTTCAAATTCGATTACTTAAGATTTGCCAGGCTTCCGTCTCATTAATAGTTAACGAGTTAATCTTTTACCTTTACATCAATCTATTGATGCATTTCCAAATATGACAATTACATGAAAGAGATTCAACTTTTTCAATCATTCAGAATAGATTCAATTTTAGCCAAACTTTGGACTAAAGATTATTGACCAAATTTAGAAAGCTTCACCATGATATAATCAACTTTTCTAGTGATTTATCCCTAGCTTAGGAAAATCGAAAGCTAAAAGCTCAGCATAATCGGGTTATTTCACATTGTTATTAAAACTAGAAAATTATTCAACTTGAACACCGTTTCCAGATAGGAAATTTAATTTAATTGAAATAAATTTAAATCAACTCTTCGCGAAAACACTTTAACCACTCGACTGGCAATGGTTTACTTTTGCATTTTTGCTGTAAAATGGGTTCAAAGATGAAACACTAAACTCACAATGTTTGTCATTTAGTTTCGCTTTTTGCTTAAATATTTGAACTGAAATGGTCTTTGCTGTACAATCGGTAACAATTGTATTACTTTTAACTGAGAAAGAAAATTCTTTTCACTTTGTCTAGTTTCTTTTCTTGCTCCACCCATTGAAACTTGACTTTGTTAGCAATTCTTTTCTCGTCTTACTATTTCCACTTTTTCTTGACCAAATTACCATTATGTTTACTTGACTATCCTAAATCTTTGTTGACCCTTCAACCATGCTTCTTATCAACTTTTTAAATAACATTTCTTTCCATTGTCAACATTATCATTTGCCATTGCACAGGAATCTGTCCGATCCTTTGCTCCGGACGTGGAGTTTACAATAAAGGATCTTGCCAATGTGAGGCCGGTTGGAAGGGAAAAGAGTGCCAATTAAGGGAAGACGAATGTGAATCAAGAGACTGCAGTGGACACGGTGATTGTACTGATGGCCAGTGTCACTGTTTTCCCGGTTATAAAGGTCAACATTGTGAAGAAGGTAAGAATCAGCTATTTGTCGATTCCAAGGTTTACATGAACTTCAATATTTACAATTTAATCATTAAAAGCAACTTTCATTTTCAATGTCAACAAAGATTCACTTTTACCCTAATAGTTGCCAATATTTTCAAGTTGCTTATCAATTTTCAAAGTTGAAGTCAATAAAAGTGTTCAATGTAAGTGAACCTAAACATGATTGAGGCAATTAATCTCATGAGGAACATTTTTCAATCAAAGCAATTATTCAACGGCAAAATGAACTTCTTGCTTCAAATATCGAAATGAAATTCAAATTGAAACTGATGACTGGGAATAACAATTGAAATGGCAATTGATCAATAATCAAACGCATTTTCAGATTAAATGTGAAACGAAGAAAAGATTGAAATGAACCTTTTCTGTATCAGAAACTTAATTTTCCATGTGGATTGATGATAAAAGGATTACTTTTTTCCCAAACTCTTTAACACTTTGCATCATGATTCACTGAATAAGAAAGGATAAAAGAATGATTGTTGAAATTCTTGTTAACAATCTTAAAAAAACGCAATAAAAAGGAAGGAAAAAGTTGCCTCTGCAATTTTATCTTTCTATGTCTACTCATCTTCATCAGATGTTTCTTATTCTTCTTCATCATTCTTCGCCATCTTCATGGAATGAACTTTTCAGGAGAAGGGAAAGGAAGGAGAAAAAAAAGAGGAAAAGCAAAAGACTCTGGTTTTGTGTGTTAACTTGTAAAGGCAAAGGAGTGAGCAGAGAGAAAGGGGAAAAATCGATAACTTGACTGGTTAAAGTTTACCAGGAAAGGTTGGTGAAGATACAAAGTTTCAGTTGATGGTGAACAAGGGAAGCAAAAGAGTTTCTCTTTCCTTCGATAGTAAAGTGAGAAATTGAATGAATCAACTCTTGATATATGGTTTTGCTCTTGGATTTGATTTTATCCTGTATAATATATTACTATGATCATGCATTTGGATTAACATTGAATTGGTAAATAGATCAAGATTGAAAATTTTGGTTCGTCTGTAGTTGGGTTCAACTTTATGGTTAACCAGTCTAAATGATTCATTATTGCCTCATGTAATATTCACCAGGAATAAAGGTTCTTGACAAATATCGAGACCAGCAGTTGAACGGAATGATAAAACGAAAAAAAGATCAACTCATTTGGATAAAAGATTTTCTTCATTTTCTTTGCATGTTTATTGCCATTTTCTGGTCAGTTACAGTAATCTTGATCAACAATGGAATTATATTTTTTATTTTGATTGCATTTTGTAAATATTGACATTTCAAGTCGACTTTTTGAAGCATTTTGACGAATGGAAAATTTGTAACTTTCATCTTTTCTCTTGTTTCAGTTGATTGTCTGGATCCTGATTGCACTGGACATGGTGTCTGTTTCAATGGTCTTTGTCTTTGTAGTAAAGGATGGAAAGGCGCCGATTGTTCAGAACTTGATTCCGAATCATTGCGCTGTTTACCTGATTGTTCTCGTCATGGGACATTCGTAATTGAAACAGGTCAATGTATTTGTGAACCACGATGGATGGGAAGTGATTGCTCACAAGGTTGGTTCTTCTTTCTTTTGTAACATTGTAACTTGTCTTCTTCCTCATCTTGCTTCTTTCACTTCTATTCTTGTTCCATGAAAGAAGAAGAAGAAGAAGAAAAAAGGAAAAGAACCTAAAAAGCTAAATGGGAAATGTTTCTTTTCTTTCTTCTTTCTTCTTCCATCTTAACGTTAAATGATATTGAAAAAGGAAAATTGGTTTTTCATCTTTACAAATTATCTCCATTTTCACTTAAATCTATCGCAATTTATATTCAACATAATTGATTTTTCTCTCTTTACTCTTTAACCTCTTGATGATATTTTTGTGAACAAAATAGCATCATCAACATCAACAACATCATCTTATTCATCCTTTTAACGATCCTTTTCACTGTAGCTTTGTGTTAACTTGTTAACCTCAAATGTCCCAATCAGTTGAAACTTTTCTCTATTATTATCAGCTTCAACACTGAAAGTTAACCATTATTACTCGGCAATCATCATGAGCATCATCATTTCCAAACCATTTTTCGTTTGGTTTCTGCAACTGTAAAGAGAGAACCAGAAAAGCGATTAAAAGGTTAGGTAACAGAGAAGTTAATCTGTTCAGATGAAAACAAAAAGGTGAAATGAAAGCTTATTAAACGATGAGAAAAGGAAAGACTAAGATATTTGCTGCAAATGAAACAAAATAATCATGTTAAACTGTGATGAAAGGAAAACAAATATCATGCTCTAAAATTATTATATCAACTTTCTGAACATCAATTTACTTATATCCGTCGTTTTTGTTCAATTCATGTTTTCTTTCTTTATTCACATTTCCTATCAACCTTCTCATCGTCCTCATCATTTTTACCTTTGTACATTTATCTTCATCGTTTTCTGCTCGCCTATTTTCGTGTCTCTTTTCATACCATTTACCTTCGGATAATAGGGTCAAATTTCTTAACTGGAAAACAGGAATAAAAAGGAAAATCGATTTTCAATTCAATTCTCTTTTTCCATTTCATCAATCATTCTCAGTGTACCCTTTGTTTACCCTGAAATATTTACATTGTGTTCATGGAAAAATTCATGAAAATCGATTTTACCAAACCTTGGTTTCATGAATCTTGAGCATCTATCGTCTAGTTTTACAGATTGGAAAAGAAAGAAGCTTTTAAAAGTAATTTTTAATTTCTTCATGATTTGTTTCATTCAAAACTCACCTTTCGTTGCCATTTATTATAACCTGTGACTTTGTTGTATTATGAGACTTTTTTTCATGAAAAATTGCTTTCCAGTTTTGTTGCTGTTTCATTTAATTTCCAGTTTAACTAATGCTGTTCTTTGATGCAATTAAACTAAATTGATTCAAGTCAAATAACCACGTTGATCTATCACACCATCATCACTGAGAAACTTTCATGTTGATTTTAAAAGGCATTTTTCACCATTATTGGTATCAAGTTTGTCATTATTACAACGGAAGGAAAGGTTTTCTTGATTACAATCGGAAATTTAATTTCACCCTTTTTCATCATTTGCACTGTTATTTTCAGTCAAGTTTTACAAGTTTATTAATTTTGCTAACACTTTCAGGTTCAGCCGAAAAGTTGAACCTTTGATACAATTCAATTAAGACTTGAACATCATCTCCAAACGGAACCACACAATTAGTTGAGTCTTTTTGGTTGTATTTGCTTGAAAATTTTGTTAACTCGTGAGTTCAGTTGAAATGCAGTGTTCAGCAAAAAGAAAAGTTGAAAATCTGAAGATGAGCTTTCATTTAATCAGGATAAAAATTACCTTTTAATTGGTTTCAAAATTAAACCTTTGAGTTTAAAAATTGTCAAATTAACATCTAACATTGAATGTTTTGCATTCGCTTTGATTATTTTAAACCTCAGTTTTTTTTTATTCTTATGGATCAACATTTGAAAAGAGATTCATTGAAATATCAAATTTCTGATTGCAGTCCAGTAATGTTTATATTTCAAGGTAAATTTTCTAATAGCTGCTAAGTTTTATAGTTTTCTTGTTCCATGCTGTACATGCTTTTCAGATATATGTATTACTTTTGGATAACCACTTATTTCCGTTTATCATCACTTGAAAATCTTTTTTTGCTTCTTCTACTTTCTCCATCAATATTGCTTCTCTTTATCGTTTGCTTGCTCTCATCTCAAGATGATGAAGAGAGAAGAGTAAAGTTTCAAAATGTGGCAAAAAAACTCATACATCAACCTACAAGGTTTACTTATTTTCTTCATCCTGATTTATCTGACTTCTCTTGAGACACTAACGGCCAAACCACTGAGAGAGTAAAATAAATGCACAAGAAAAAGATCTGAATTGAAGTTTTTCTCTGCAATTGATCAACAAGATTATTAACTTTGCACAAGTCTTTTCAACTTTTTTAACCCACTTATGTACATATCAAATGACCATTGATATTTTGCTTGAAAAATGTTTCAATTATTTCTCAATTAAAGCTAAGAACACTCGACAGTCATCAACATGATTAACATCAATACAGATTCTTGAGTTTATAGTGAAAACCTTGAAGAAACATAAACAGTAAAATCTTTATTTTCTTAACAATATTTCCTTACTTTTCGTCAATTAAAAGGTAACACAAAATGTGGGCGAAATACTCGCAACTCAACTGGAAATCGGAGAAAAAAAGAAAAAATCGAAATTCTCAACCTTTGGACAAAACAAATGATTTCAAAGACAAAAGTTATTCACTATTCCTTTAGCATTTAATTGATGAAAATGAGCAATTTGAATGCAAACAAAATTGCACCTAATTTAAGCATTTCCTTTTGATATTAAACAAAATGTTTTCTCCTTCATTTCATCTTCAATTGTCTATCAATTGACTCAGTTTTGCATTCATTTTCTCATTGACATTTTCTTCAGTTTCTCATGTCAATTAGATAAGTTCATAACACTGTCTTTCCCCTTTAATAACTCTGTTTACTTTTTCCTTTCCTTCTGTTGTAAAGATAAGCTCTATTATATGTTTTAACAACTAACATTACCTATTATTATTGCCTTTTATTAATATCTTTTTTATTGTTATCTTAATGCTTGTGTCTTAGCATTTTGCTTACGATTACTTGTATTGTTGCCTTTAATGCCATTTAATATGAAACTATTATTTGTTATTTGTAAATCAAATAGAGATGTTGAAGGCAAAAAATTGGTGAAAAAAAGCAAGAATGAAAAGGAACAATTGCTTTTTTCAGAATTATCATTTCTTTCAGATTAATTTAGCAACTTTTTTTGCTTCTCTGGTCAACATTGATTGGACAGCCTTGCATTGACGTTGCTGTTAATATGATTGTTACATTTTTTTGTTGCTCCTCTTCTTGTCATTATCGTCATTTCTTATTTTTATTATTGTCTAGTTTCTTGTTCTTTCTTTTACCGCTTTCTCTTTCCATCGCATCTTTTCTCATCATTTTTATCTTCAGTTGAGATGAAAAGAAATTTCGACTCCCTTATTTATCCATCGAACCGTTAGTTGTTTTTATACGAGTGATTAACTACACTTGGTGATGGTCAGTAAACAACAGAAAGAAGAGCAAAAAGTATCATCAGAAGAGATAAAAATGAGTAAAGTATTTTTCATTAAACAAATGGATGATGGCTGGTGGTTGCACCGAAATGATGCTCATTCTGATGATGAAAGATGAAGCCTCAATTTCGGTGCAGGACAAGTGATCATCATTGATGACAGTAAACTTTCATCTTTTTTTTACTTTCCTTTCAATTTCCTTCATCTTCATTATCTTTCAACTTTACTCTCTTTGCCATCTTCTGCCCAAATGGTTCGCTCATGTTGAAATCCATGAAAACATTGCACATTCAATTATTTAAACATCACTTCGTTTCATCTTCATAACTCTCCTCATCTTTAGCTTGATAAATGAATCCAATGATTGTTTCTTTTATTAATCAGTAACATTTTTTGATTCCCAATTCATCATGTTTTATTAAATAACAATTTTGTAAAATGAAAAACCTTTTTTTTCTATCAAACTTTTTCACTTCATTTTTGAAAGATTTACTTGAATGGTTAGGAAAATTACTTTTCATTATGTAATGTTGATAGTCTTGGACTATAAAGAAGTGAAAATGTGGTTAAAAGATGATGATAACAACTCAATTTGTTGGTTCATTTGTTCATCATTTAGCATCCATTGTCATCATCTTTAATCATCTCTTTAATGTTAAACTTGTTCTAACTCTATCAGCCTTGTAAAATTATCTATTGGTCAATCGTTTCAACCCATCTTTTATTATGTAATGATGCTTAATATTACTAAAGATTCTCTTAATGATGCTGCTGTTGCAGATGATAACGATAATTACTTGAAAAGTTTCATTATGAAAATATTGCATTCCCTCTTTGGTTCAATATTATTGATCAAATTTTCACTCTTTTCCCTTCTTTTTTCTTCTTTCTTTTTTTGTCTTCCAAGTTAATCTAATTTTGTTTCTTCTTTCCTCTTCTTCTTTTGCCAGAAAAATGTGATCTTGATTGTGGTCCTAATGGTCAGTGTCAAAGTGGAGGTTGTGTTTGCAATAAAGGATGGACTGGATCAAAATGTGAACAACGTCTCTGTGACCCAAGATGCTTGGAGCATGGACGGTGTAACAATGGTACATGTTTCTGCAATCAAGGATGGAATGGAAAGTTATGTACATTAGGTGAGTACAGAGATGAATAAATTAACCAATTGGTATCCCAATCATGATTGATTCAATTGAATTAACCAAATGGTCTCTCCACGTGAATCTGTTGTTGCTCCAAGTTATCCAATTGCATTACAAGAGTTAACCTGAAAAATTGTGAACAATCTGCTTGATCAACAATCAATCCTGTTTCCACCATGAAAATGATCACTTCATTTAAAGGTTATAAAATGAACTATCGCTCGTTACTTATTGGAAAAGGATAACTGGATTAGCGTTGAAAAGTTATCAAGTTATTGACAAAGATAAAAATGAAGTGCAAGTTTGAACAGAAATGACTAAAACCAATATTTCCATAGCTATTGATCAAGAAATTTAGTTTGTTTGGTTTTTTTCCATTCCCTACTTGACCTGAAAACGACGAGAAATCCTTCGCTTTTTACATATCATTTTGTTATCAGTCAGCTTTATATTATAAAGTGAAACGCAACTCTCAACTTTAACTTCATCTTTTTTCATCAAAAAATGCGAAATAAAGTCAATTTCTACTAGAATTTTAGTTTACCAGATAAACTTGGACTTTGACTTTGTGTCTAGCGAATCTTTTAAACTTAGTCTGCTTCTTGAAGCTTGGAAGCGACTTAGCAAACTTGTAAATCGTTGCATCAATTGTTACTATAATAATGCAAAATAATCTGAAATTGTTCTCATCATTGAATCAGCTAACATGCACAGAATTATTAAATTAAAACTTGAATCAAATAATCAGATTATTTGAAAATGTACCATTCAACCATCAGAAAATCTCTAAGTTTGCTGTCCACAATTTTTACACGAAATTGTTGACCATTTATCGATGCCACTTGTCTCCTTAATCTTTCGCACTTTAAATTTCTCACGATTTACCAGCTTCCTCATCAATTGAGATTATCGCAGCCATTTGAGTTTCTAACTCAACATCTAAAAGTCAACATTTTTTAGCACTGGAATAGTGTTATAAATTTTTTACGAAAAAATTGACTTTTCCAGTTTTCTAAAACAATCCCAATATCAATTACTCTTCATAAACTAATTTGAACTCGAGTCTATTCCAAGTGTATTCAAAGTGTATCCCTTATGAAGGCGAGATAATTAAACGATTTTGTTTCACATTAACATAAATTTTTAATTCAAAATTAAACTCTTCACTTTTAATTGGTAAATAATTATGTGATATGATTTTGCTTCACTTTAACATGAAGCAAAGTTGAATGTTGACTTTAATGAAGATGATTGATTTTTATTACTTGGTAATAATGAAACATTGAAAATGCCTAATGAACCATATTAACCTTAATTGGAGTGAAAATAACATTTTAACATTGTTTACTTTTCCAATTTTCATGTTTCCAGATAAAATTGCGTTTCACTGAACCTTTTTCATCATCACCATTATGAGACATTTGGTGTTTAACCCTTATCAGTATCGAGTTGATTTTTATTCATTGCAATAGCTAAATTGAGTTTATCATGTTTACCAGAGAAGAAGAAAATCATTTCTCTTTTTTTCTCTCTCTTCTTCTTCGCTCTTTTCAAACTCCTCATGGTCATATTTATCAAACTAAATTCTTATGCATAATCTGACTTAGTATTCATACAGCATTTTCAGGTTGACTTTTCATGATTCACAGATGAAATATCAAGTCAACCATGAGAGATGAAAAAAAGTAATAACCCAAAAAATCTAATAAAATTGTTACAATAGTTTCTCATTCAATCGATACATTTTTTCTCGTTTCAAATGGAAACTTTAAACTCGTCAGAACACTAAATTCCTGTGAAATTATTTCAACTTGAGTCAACTTTTTTTTCTACTCTTGGTGATTGGAATAGGTTTTATTTGTTGTCAGTTATTAGTTGATAAATAAAAGTGAAACTAAAACACCAAATTGAATTGATAGTTATTACCTTCATTATTATCGTCTTAACTAAAGGATGAAATTATATTTATTATCGCTTCTTTTTTCCCTCTCTGATCAACTTTAATCTTGATCATTGTTGATCCAAACATTCAATGTAATAGTTTCCTTTTTTTGTTATTTAATGGTGAAAAGTGAAAGGCAAAGTTTTCTCTATTGATTCCACTTTCTTTCTTTTGAACTTGAAACACTTTTAAAGAAATGTATTGAACAAAATGATGATTAGGTTGATGATAATGAGCAAAAAGAGGAAACGATGAGGAGGGTAAACTCAATTCACTAACTAGAAGATGCTATTTGATTGTTAATCAGTGATTTTTGTATTCCAATCAAATACCAATATTTGAGGATATCATTCAACTAGTGAAATTGAAAATTGTTTTCACTTCAATTGATCATTCAATTTATAAGAAAAGCTGCTGCTGCATCTTCAGTCGATTCAAGTTAATATTAATGATGCTAGTAAGAAAGATTCACAAGATAGCACACTTTCGATGATCGATTACGCTTTTGGGATTGTTAGTCCAAGTTATTTTGCATTATCATTGTGATTAAAGTTGATTAGTTGAACAAAAAGTTTCAACGAGCTGACTAAAGGTTTAAAAGCTTCAACCGACGCAGCTTCAAAGTTGAAATCTGCAACTTAAAGCTCAACTTGTGATCGAGTTGACTCAAAGTCTAAGAGTTTGGACTAATGATTGGTAAGTTTTGTACTGTTATTGGCAAATTTAGAGATGAAAAATTGGTCTGATTCCAGTATCTTCATGACTAGAGTTGATTCGATTCTAATAAACATTTCTTTGATAACATTTAAAACGGTCATTTATCACTGGACTCAATGTAACAAAATATTTGTCCATTGAATGTTTAATAGACAATAGTAATGATGGAAAAGTTGAACAATAAGAATCGATTTTGATCATTGATTGAAATTCATTCTGGTTTATTTTGTGTTTCACTTCTTTTCAAATGGGTCCTCATGATATCATGAAACCAATTTTTCTTTTCTCTTTTTTCTCCAATTTCTTCAGCTAGTTTCATGAGGCAAATGAAAGTAAATTTTGTCTTTCTTTTTCCCTCTGTGTTATGAGTTACTCTTTGTTGTTCTCCTTATAAATGGTCAAGTGTATGACAAGTTTAACATTCAATGGCAAATCGATTGGTTGATATTTACGGACTTGACTGGGAGTAAAAAAGGCCATCAATTTTATCCCCATGTTTCAGTTTAATGTAACCCTGAATAGAAGCTCAGATAAACTTAGATTCTAACCTTTTCTTGCCATTTTTTGGTTCTTTTTGTTTTCGCCATTCATTTTCTTTTCATTTTACGACTCAACCTAATCAATCACTGTTCTAATCAGTTGTGTATGTTTGTTGCTTAATTCAGATCAATCTTCCAAATAATCTGCAATAAAATGTATAATCTTCGATCCGATTTCAAGCTTTTTTGATAACCTTTTGTCCGTTCAGCTTCTTCGCTCAACGTTTCATTATGAAAATGACAATTTTCCCTCAACTTTTCTCGAAATTCAAACCTTTTCTTCCTTCTCTGGTTCAAGTACATAGAACCTCGTCTTTTTCGATCATTCATTGATCTTTCTTTCATTCGCTTTTCATCTCAATCATTCCTGTTCATTCTCAATGCTTTTCCTTTTCCTTTTCTTAAACATTATTTTTCATTATTTTTCCCTTTTAACATGGAATCGAGACAATTTGTAACACTTTTTTCTCTTCATCATTACATGGTGCGAAGTTGGAAAAGCATTTCTCTGAACCTTTATTCCAACTGAAATGTATACATTTTTTCATTATTTATCATCATCACCATCATTACAACTTTTTTGTTAAAGGATGAGAGCGAATCCCATAGAGATTTTGCTTCCTCACCGATTTGCCTGAAATTTTGTATGATGATAGTTCTGGTACTACAATATTGTCCAAAAAGATTTTCCGAGCAGAAAATGAATAGCGAGTGTGGGTGTCAAACGAGTGTCAATCGGGAATTAAAAACTACATTACAAAAGTTTTTATCGTTTTTATCGTTTTTGTTTTTGTCGATATCGCCCGATCTATAAGTGCGACCGAAAAATTGATTGAATAATCGAAATCTTATGAAGTTTCAAAATAGGTGAAGGACGACATCGGAGAGCACAGATTTGGCTCTCATCCTTTCTTGTTGTAAAACAAAACTCGCCATTTTTTGTTTGCCTTTAAAGTAGAAAAGGTTTACCTCTTGAATCCATCATATCATCATTCTCATCACTTTTTTTCTCACTTTTCATGCTTCTTCTCCAACCATTAGCAACTTCATCATAATGATGATCCTAGTTTTGATCATCATTCTACACGTTTCCCTATTAAGCTGTAAAATATTCGTTCACTTAATACTAAATAGTTAAACATTTTATCTGACAAAACATACAATTGTTGGCAGTTTACCAAACGTTAAACAAAAAGACTTGACAGTTTTGAACAGTTTGCGCTTATCCAATTTTACAGACTAAAGTGAAGCTACAAAAAGTTAAACACAGACCAACACTTATTGTTATTAAAAATTGAATCATTCATCTGCAATTTGCTAGTCAACATTGAAATCAAACGCAAAACGTATTAACACTGACATTAACTGTTGAACCCAAGAAACACAAGAAATGCTGACAATTGGTTAAAGTTTTATTCAGTCAAAGGCTAGTTTCAATTACGACTTCTATTAATGTCACAATGTCTCAAGATGGAAGATGAAGAAGACGGTTGAAGGGAAAGGAATTCAAAGAGAGAGAAAGTTCAACTTTTCTTTGCTTCTCTGTGGTAATTCATTTCTCTTTACTTCATTCTTAATTCTTCATACTTTCTGTTTCAACTTACAAAAGTATTTTTTTTACAAAACCATGAAAAAATCGATTTCTATTTGAGACGATTCATTAAACTTGGAACTCAAGCAATGTAAGCTTTCCTTCTGTTTTACTCTTCATTTAAAGCCAAGTTTCGTTTATTTATTCATCCTTACCAGGTTTGAGGGTTTACTTTTTTGCAACAAGCAAAAAGCTAAATTTCATTTCTTCCATTACCTTGTTTAGCCCTTCACTTTACTTCCTCTTCATCACAACAATCATCATCAACTTTCATCCGTTTATGTAACTGGTTTCCCTTTCGTTTCTCATAAAACTTTTAGACATTCAGAATGAGAATCGAAGTAAAAAAAAGAAGAGGAAAGAAAAAAGTAAATAAATTCCTTGGAGAGTTGATTAAGAACATAAAAGATCCTAATTAATTTCATCTAATAAACTGCATCCCATGACCAATGTTGATACATTAAATGGCATCATTTGGCCCTTTCAATCTTTTCTTCTTGTTCGTCATCTTTTCACTCCCTGTCATGATTATGATTTTTCATGGTAAACTATGACTTCTCATTATCAGTTGACTCCTTGCAACTCCTTCTCTGCCTGACCAGATTATTCTGATATTGATTCTTTTCCTTTCCATTCTTTCTCTTTGTAATGCTCATTACACACTTTCCATAAGGTATTCCATTTCTCATTCTTCCCTGTCTCATTCAATCTCCTGGGATACTGTAATTGCTCACGATGACCATAGTTTTCTGTAGTAATTTAGACTTTCTGTATTACTTTAGTTTATCCTTAGTTTTTTCTTGCTTCTTCTTCTTCTTCTTGGTTCTCCGTTTAATCCTTAACACATATCTACTTAGTTATTTCTCTTTCTTTCCCTGGTTATTTGCTGGTTCCATCATGAACAGTAATCTCTGTTATGCACATTGATATCGTCTTTGGCAATAAACTTCACTCTATTACTTGATCTTACTTTTACATCTTTTTACTTTGCTTACCTTTTCTCCTTTTCGAGTTTGTGTTCACCAGAATCCAGAATAATCTGACAAAGTAAATAAATTATCATACTAGAATGTAAAAAGTTATCATGAGATGGTGAACAACTAAAGAGCAAAGAAAGGTAGAGAAAAAACCAGAACAAAACTCAATGTAAATATTATCCAAATTTTTTCACCTTCATCTTTATTCCATCTTCAATCATCTCGAGTTTGGGCGCATTTTTCCATTTATTACGATCATGATTACTCTCTTATTTGCACCATAAAATCGCACATCTGCTAATGTCTTTCCTCTTATAGAACAGAGTTCATTGTTTCGCTTGATTCTTTCGTATCTTCAGGGTTAAATGGTAATTTTTATTGAGGTGAATAAAGGTGGAAAAGTGTTTCTCTGTGAATATGCTTTGGATGCACTTGCAATCAAATGGAATCAATTGTGTTTTTCATTGTCAATTATTCTTTGCTTCTCAATGTTAATCGCTTTTCTTGTCTTCTTATTCAGAGGGTTGCCCAAGGAACTGTAATAACCGTGGAGTTTGTGTTGAACGGGATGGACGATGGTTCTGTTCATGCAACTCTGACTGGCATGGAAATGATTGTAGCATTCCATTGGAAAAGGAATGTGGCGATAAAAAAGATAATGATAACGGTATGTTTAATGGAAATTTCAAATTTTCAAATTTCTTTGAGCGCAAAACAATTGAAATGATGAAAATATTTAAAAACAGTTTTCCCTTTATAATCATTCCCTTCTAACAATTGCAACGATCCATGATGAAAAGAATGCAAAAAAACTATCTTTTTCATTGCACTTGATTCGTTGCTCAATATCATGAGTAAGTAAAAAGATTATCTAAATGGTCATAGGAATAGTGAGTGAATCAAGTCTGAATGGAATCCCCAATTCATAAGTGAATCAATATCAGACTAAACTGCTACTTTAGTCATTTCAAGTCTCTTTTTTATTCCATTGATCAGAAGAGACGAAAGTGTAAAAACTGGACAAATCTCTTTATCTTCTAACTATTTCAAGATTATTCAATATCGCTGGTTATTGCGCATCTATTTATGATCTTTTCATTAAAAACTCAACATTTTTTATTTCATCTTTCAATCTATTCATCGCTTGCAACTTTTACTTTTAAAAGTTGCTCTTCTTTTTTCAGCCTTAAATTGTTTACGTTATAACCAGTTTAAATGTCTAGTAATATGTTGATTGTCCAGTAAGATTAATTATGATCAAGAGACGAAAAGATTTTCTCGGTGTAATCCAATTGATTTACTTTCTCAATCTTTCACTGTTAACCTGACTGATTCGGAGATAAATGAACAGAAGAAAATCTTCTTTCCCTTGATTATTTTTCTTGTTGATTTACCATTCCATTACAGTTCTACTCAACTCCAACAAAATCTAATTTTTTCTTCTTTTCTCTTTTACTTTTTTCCATCATATTTGTCAACTGACATTCATCTAATCACACGTGTTGATCAAATTGAATGCAATCATGGAATCAAATTTACAACCATTTGGAATGGACAACAAAATGGATAAATCAGATGGTTTAATTGACTGTGCCGATAGTGAATGTTGTTCATCAAAAGATTGCCAGAACAATCCATTGTGTCTTAAATCGGCCGATCCAGTCGACATTTTACTTCGAAAGCAACCTTTATCGCCAACAGCTTCCTTCTTTCAACGAATGCAGTTTCTCATTGAAGATGATTCAGTTCAAAGTTACGCTCATAGGAAAGCCTTCAATGACAGGTAAACATTTAAAAGTTGAACATTGATCCAACTTTGAACCCAAACATTTCATTGAATTACATTTGGAAAGCATTTATTTTTCGTTTTTGTTCAACCTTTAGATTAATCTCTTGTCTTACCTTTTACTTTTTTATACTCATTCTCCTCATTATCCACCTTCATGATGATTCCACCATAATTTTTCCATCTTCTTTTCATTATTTCATTTCAAATTCATTTCAACTTTTAATCCCTCCAGGCCAATTAGGGTCAATTCAGTTTCTTTTTATTTTTATATATTTTTCTACTTTTACTCATTATTATGTTCATTACTTTTACCAACCCTGAAGCTTCAATTTGTATCAACTTTTTTTTTCTTCATTTCACTTTTTTTTCGCTTTTCGTTTTCATCTTCATTTCTGTTCGAAACAAAAGAGAACTTTTTTTCCCCAATTTCATTCCATTTCCTCACTGACCCTTTTCCCAAACCTTAAATTTCCATTTCCTCTTGAATCATCTTGAATCGAATCTTGAACCAACTGTTTTTCCGATTATTTTTCTTTTAATTTAATTTCTACCTTGCAAGTCTAACAAGTGAACCCCACTTTGACTCCCACTCTAAACTAACTTTACTTTCTCTCTTCTCTTATTTGCTTAACCAATAAAGTCTCTTTTGGACCCGATTTAATGCAAGGTTGGTTACAACAATCATTGTTATACTTTTCTCATGTTGATTCCTTCATCAACACCAACACCAATTTATCATCAATTTTAACAATTAATGAGCAAAAGGCATTCCACTCCTTGTACCATATTAGTATTTGTGTGTGTTTCTTCCTCTTTGCGTTTTCCAGATTCAATAATGTTTTTTGACATCTTTTGCTTTTCTCATTTTAAAAACCTTAAACCACTTGAGTGATTGAAAAATTGAATTACAATTTAATTTGAAATTTAATTCTTAACACCCTGATTTGTCAGTCTTGCATTATGCATTGAGAATCATTCATGCTGATTCATTCTGATTAGATTTTTTTTCTTCATTCGTTTTTCTTCTCCTTTTTTTCTTCCATGATAAACCTTTTTCCTCTCAACAGACTAGTTAAGTTTTTTTGCTCTCTAGTTGCATTTTGATTGTAAATGTCATCTCTGAATAATCACTTGAATCACTGGTTGATTAGTTTTCACCAATCAATTTTCCTGTTGGTTGATTATTTCAATTCTGTTGCAAGTTTGCAAGTGTGACTCTCTGTAGTTGAAGGGAACACAAGAAGAGAAAAGAAATCATGAAAAAGACAGAAAAAAAATGAACAGCAAAAAGTAAAATTATTTAATTTCAGTGGACATTTAACTGGACAGCAAGCTTTAACCATTTCCTGAACTCAATGTGTTGGAAAATTAAAAGCAAAAGCGAGATGAGGAAAGGAATGAAGATGATGATGATTAGGGTGAGGAAGGGATGAGTAAAAATGCAATCATAAAATGATGAGAGAAGAAGAAAAATGAAGAAATCAAAGAATCAATGTTTTCCATCTTTCAACAATCAGTTAATGTGAAGAGTTAAGGTGTTGAAAGACATGGTTGACATCCTCATCATCTTTTTGCTTCATCTTAGCCTATCTCTTGTTGCCTCCTTCACTGGTTCTTGTCTTGAATAAGGTGGACAGTTTTTATCCAAAGAAAAAGGTCATCATCATGATAGCCTTTCTCAGCGTTATCTCTCATTCTTTTGGAACAATCCATTATCTTTAGGCTGTTGTTCAGTGTGTTGTTGCCATGTTTGCCTTGTTCATCTTGGCCATACAAAGGCGAAAAGATGAGCAAAAGAACTGAAATGATCAATGGCATGATAGTTATTCAATGAATAACCATCACTTGAAACTTGAACAGCCTTTTTCGTTCTCTGATTTTTCTTCATCAGTATTGCACTTTCTTGTGTATAAACTTGTTATTCTTAAATAGCATGATGATGATGATGATGGGGATGAGATTGATGAAGAAGCAAAGGTGACTTCTGTGTAACTACTAACTATGTGAATAGTTAACTTAATTACAGTTTACTGGATTCAGCGTAAATCGTTAAGGAAAAAGGAAAGAAGAAGAAAAAGAAGAAAGAAACGCAAAAGCTTTGCATTTAAATAGCAAAATTAGCTAAATTAACTAATAGTGAAACTTGAAGCTTGAATGCATTTTATATTTTCATTACAATTGCTTCTGTCAAACGGTTTCAACATTTATCAACTTTTATTCATTGATTTATCTCGCCATGTTTACTCTCACTCAATCCTTTTGACCCTTTTGCCAGTTTTTTGTTTGACTTGCACATTTCTTCCTCTTCTAGTGTTACAATCTCATTACATTATACAATGAAAAATCAAAATTGCTATCTTTACAAAGTTAATATTGCTTTAGTGTTTGAAAACAATCAACTTGAAGTCAAACAAAGCGAGACTTTAATTTAAACATTTTACATCCTTTATTCAAGAATTCATTTGTCAATTTTCATTTCAACTTTCATGGAAATCAGAGACAAGAAGCAGAAAAATAATGAATGGAAAAAAAAGATGAAAATAAACTGAAAATTCTACAAATAATAACGGGTTCATCGAATGACAAAGAACCTGGAATTGAATCAACTTATTGTTGAACCAACAACTGACCAGGTTTAGTTTCTGGTTTTGCAATGATGGAAAAAATGATTCACCTTTTAAGGGAAAATGTAAGAGAAGAAAAAGTGTTTCAAATTTCTAGATTTTTTCGCTTCTTTACCCTGGAAACGAAAAAAGGCTCGGATTCGAATTCACATTTTCGTCCATTCCTGAATCTTTTTCATTTTCTTTTTTCTCTTCTTTTTTTTCATTCTTATCTTCATCTTCACCCTGATCTTGTTCTTCTCAGGGTAACTTGTGAAAGAATTTCAGTTTCACTCTTAGGAATGTTGACATTTGTACTTTACTCTGAGATGCTGACAGAAGAAGAAAAAGAATTGTTACCTTAAAAGACATTTCATTTCTCTCCTGGTTAAGATTTTTTTTGTTTCTCAATGAATTTCCAGAAAAATGCTGGCAAAGCTAAAGAATTTTAGAAACAAAAAAAAAGATAAAACAGAGTAAAAATGAATCAACTCTTACCTTCATCATCACAATTCCCTGATGAAGAGGAGAGTCGAAAAAATCGGATAAAGAATAAGGAAAAGGATGGAAAGAAAAGAAAATGTTGACAAATTTTTGTTTCACTTTCAAAGAGATTCAGTAAATTCAAGTTTCATTCTCTGAATGCATTTTCCCTGTGAAAAGTGCGTTATTACATTTTAACCTTCTTTTTATTATTGACACCAAACTGAAAGATTGGAAAGTGTAAAGAAATTGTGAAAAGTAGAAGTAAAAAGATGAAACAAAAGTATCATGTCAAAGAATTTACTTTAAGCCATTCATTTTGTTCTCAGCCAACTTATCCATTTATCCAGTTCAGGTTCATCATGTTGACAATTGTCATTCAATTTGCCATTCCACCGATTATTCATATTCCTTGTTCCAACTGAACTGTTAGATCGACTTATCGTCATGCAATAAGGTAATAACATTTGAAAGGTTTGCACTGAAAATGGAGAAAAGAAAGAAGAAGCAAAAATGAGTTACCTTAAGGCCATTCAAAATTCCATTGGAAATTAAATTGAAAGAAAACTTGGAATTTCATTTTCACCATTTTCAGGCACAAAACTGTGTCCCATGTAATATCATGAAAGACATAAAATAAGTTGGGCAAAAAATTTGATTACACTTGATAGCAATAAGGAAATGATATTATTTCCAGTCCATATCCGATTGTTATATCACTTGATTTCACTTTGCTTGGTTTAATCTTTTTCTTTCAGAACTTTAAAAATTCTGAGTTTCTCTTTGCATTCTTAACGGCAGAAAAGCATTCACAAAATGTAAGGTAAAGAGATATTATTTTATTGCATTTTATTCATCTATAAATATCTCAGTCTGTGTTGCTTCATATTATTTACCAGAAAAAGATTATCAGAACTTTCTATTTTCACTTTAACCAAATCATATTGATTATCTTGTTATTTCATGTTATTTCATTTCTCAAAATGCAAATCAATTATTGTAAGTTTTTCTCTTTTCTTCTTCTTCTTCTTCTTTTCCAATTCACATTTTCCAATCGCATTTTGTGATGTTATTTACTGAACAATTTTGCCTTTTCTCATTATTTTCTCTTCAAGGAGTTTTGCCTTTTATTCAGGTTAACTTGAAATATCTTATTAACTTGAAATGATAAAATTGCATTTTTAGCTCGAGATGAAGACTTGAAAACTCCTTGAGGCTTTCATCTGTTTAAAGTAAAACTTTCAATATTGTTTTCAATGAATCACATTTCGCAAGCATTTACATTGAGTTAACCGTTTGTGATGAGCAACGTTGATATCTTGACACATTTTCATTGATCGCTCATGAATTTATTGTAAAGTTAAGGCGAACTTTTTCTCCCTTCAAATTTTCGTTTACATGATAATTTGGATGATAATTTTGATGACTGGTTACTCCCAGTCAATATTGGCGAGAAAAGGAAGAAGTGAGACGAGAAAAATGTAGAAATCATTAAATTCTGAGTCTCGTTTGTCCATCATCATCATTCCTCATGCTGTTTCCATTTATCCAAATGGAGAAAACAAAAACTGTTAAAACTCTTGAAACTTAATCTTGACATTGCCTCAACTTCTTGATATACATATCATTTGGCTTCTTCGCTATTTGCAGGTTCGACTTTTGAATGCTTCTCTTTACTTATTCAACATTTTCACTCTTCCATCATTATCATGATATTCATTTGGAAATGTTCAGCTTTTATTGTTTATAAAAAAAGGTTAAACAATTCATTCCACAATTTTGTTTCTTTTTTTACACCGAAAAAGTTCAATTTTGTTCAACAATTTTGTAACATCATTTCAACATTTCAACTGTTTATTGTTTTGCGTTTTTTGCCTTCTTTGACCTTTCAAGGTTTTCATCACTTTTCAACCGTTTCAGCATAAATCATTTTCAGATTATTCATTTTTCTAGTTTTACTTTTTTTTCATTCTTTCCGTTTCTTTCAACCTTTCATGATAACAAATAATAGTTGGTTTATTTTAGAACTCAACTCTTTTCGATTTCATTATCTTAAGTCTTTTTCCCTTTACTTTTCGTTCTTTTCTAGTTTTCCTTTTCCGTTTCGATTTTTTCCCAATTCTGTTCCATTCTATTTTCTTTTTTCCTTTTTTACTCTTTCTGCCTCTTCTCTTCATGATATTGTTACTATCATCGTTTATATCATCATGGGAATGAACCTGGATAATGATAATGATAGTTTTAACTGAACCTTTTACCTTCACTTTTCTTCATCTCTGATTGTTTTTATATATAAATATATTTGCTGCCTTTTCCTGCAAAAACTTTATCATATCTTTGTTCATTTCCATCATCATTATCATCATGATCTTCATCGAACCAATCTCTTTCTCCAACATTATCCTCATCATCTTTATGAGTTTCTCATTATTTCTGGCAGCCAAGGGAGACATATCAAGATATATACATGTTCTGCTTTTCTCTTCTTATTCTTATTCTTTTTTCTCATCTTCTTCTTTCTCCCCTGTTAACCGGGAAGGCAAGATGAATTCAGTTCTTGAATGAAAAGAGGAAAGCTTGATGATAGAGAAACACGGTGAAGGAAGAAAAGAAAATATTAGACATTTTTCTCTTCCTTATTCTTAACCATTTATAAGCATTTTGAAATAATATCTCATCTTAACAATGTTAACTGTTCTGTCATCTTAACCATCATCTTCATCAGCCTTTTCATTTTGTCATATTAGTTCAATACTTGAGTCTCTGGGATTCATTTTAATTGTTTTCAATGTTAATTTTGTCAAATTTTCTGGTCCTTCATTTCAACTGTTTACTCCCTTCACTTTGAAAACCCTTTTTGTCTTATTGTTGATAAATTCAAAATTTGCCCTTTTCTTCATTCTTTTCTCAATTGAACTTGCTGAAAGAAAGGTTAAAGTCTAGGAAATATTTTTGACAATAAAAGGTCTCATTATTTTGGCCTTTTCATGAGTTTCAATTGTCAGCAAATTTTGATTTATTATATATTAATATATTGTATTTTCACAACTGAAAGCTATTTCAAATCAAAACAATTCTCGTCTTCACTATTACATTACACTTTGCTATCATTTGTGAATATCTTTTGCTGTATATTTTCATGTCCATTTTATTCATACTTTTATTGATTATTCTTGTTCTTTTTTCTCTCCGTCTTCATCTTATTTAGCCAAGCTTCAGTTATTCGAGGTCAAGTAACTTCACCTTCAGGCTATGGTCTAATGGGAGTTCGAGTTGGTGTTGTTAATGATCATTATCTTGGTATTGTTGTATCTCGAGAAGCTGGTTGGTTTGATATCATGGTTAACGGTGGATCAGCAGTTACCCTTGACTTTAGACGTGAACCTTTTAAACCAACTCAGAGAACTGTTTTTGTTCCTTGGAATCAAATTGTTGTCATTGGTGAGGTTAAGATGAACTCGGATGAAGTTAAACTGACTGACCATCGATCATCCATTTGTGTTGAACACGATTATGAGTCAATGAGACCTTCTGTCCGAGGCACTTGGAAATCGGGTTTCAATGGTGTCTCTTCATTGTCCAGCAAGAGCAACAAGATGATCCTCGAAGAGGGTAAAATTGTTCAAGAGAGCATCTCAATTCCAGGAACTGATGTTAACCTGATTTACCATTCAAACCGAGGATCTGGTTATCTTTCAACAATCGATTTAACTTTGACCAATGATCGCATTCCATCGACCCTTCGTCTAGTCCATCTTAAAATATCTCTGGAAGGAAACCTTTTCGAGCAAATCTTTGAAGCAGTTCCTCACATTTCATACACTTACTCATGGAATCGTCGAAATGTTTACCGACAAAAGGTTTACGGAGTGGCAACAGCTACCGTCTCGGTTGGGTATGAGTACCTTAACTGTCCACAAATCATTTGGGAAGTTCAAACAGTCGAAGTTGCTGGTCATGACATGTCCATTTCGGAAATTGGAGGCTGGAATCTGGATATTCACCATCGATACAATTTCCACGAAGGAATCTTGCAAAAGGGCGACGGATCAACACTTTACTTGAAGAAATTGCCTTCCATTATGATTACCTTAATGGGCGATGGACAACAAAGGCCACTTCATTGTGCATATTGTAATGGACAGGCGAGTGAACAGCGTCTATTGGCTCCAGTAGCTCTCACTTCGGGTCCTGATGGGTCCATCTATGTGGGTGACTTTAACCTTATTCGTCGTATAACCCCTGATGGACAGGTAACCACCATTGTTGAACTGTCAGCTTCTCAAGTTGCTTATCGGTATCACTTAACCATGGGTCCAGTTGATGGTAAACTTTACATTTCGGATCCTGAAAAGCATCAAATTTTACGAACAATTAACAGCTCTAATCCACCCGATCCTAGATCCAATCTGGAGGTTGTTGTTGGCTCTGGAGTTAAATGTTTACCCGGAGACAAGTTGCTTTGTGGTGATGATCGTCCCGCTCGCACTGCTCGTCTTGCTTATCCTAAAGGAATTGCCATTTCATTAACTGGTGAACTGTTCATTGCTGATGGAACCAACATTCGATATGTTGATGTGAACGGCCTCATTCACACTCTTATTGGTGACCATTATCACAAGCTTCACTGGAAACCCTTTCCATGTACTGGAACCATTCCTGTTCAAAAGGTTAACCTTCGTTGGCCCACAGAACTGGCAATCAATCCTCTTGACAATTCACTTCACATTCTTGATGATCACATGGTTCTTAAGTTGACACCTGATCGGCGAATCAGAGTGGTTGCTGGTCGACCAACTCACTGTTCATCCGTGATTACAGCTCAAGAAGATCCAGAGTCCAAGAAAGAAGCTGAAAATTTACTTGGAACTCAAGTTTTCCTAGAAACTCCCCAATCAATTGCTTTCTCAACAAATGGTGATCTCTTTATAGCTGAAAGTGATTCTCAAATGATTAACCGAGTTCGCCTTGTTACAGGTGATGGAAGAATCGTTAAATATGCAGGAATGGATTTAGACTGTTCATGCATGGAAAATAACTGTGAGTGTTTCAATGTTGATGTAAATACTGCTTCAACTTCTAAAATGTCCGCCATTCCTTCAATTACTGTAACACCCGATGGAAGCCTTCATATCTGTGATCAAGGAAACCTGCGAATAAGATCAGTTCACACTTCACTTCCTGCACTCGATGAAAATCACGAATATTCAATAACTTCATCTGAATCTCTAGAGGTTTACATATTTAATCGTTATGGGCAACATTTAACCACTCGAAGTTTATCTTCAGGTTCCAACAAGAAGACAATTTATACCTTTAGTTACAATGTAAACACTTCTTTTGGTAAATTGTCTTCAATCACTGATTCCTCTGGCAACAAGATTCACCTTTTCCGTGATTATGCCAACCAAGTAAAGTCAATTGAAAACTCTAAAGGAGGAAAATGTTCACTGACAATGTCTCGAATGAAAATGTTGTCCTCCATTGAATCATCTGATGGATTTACGTATAGCTTTGAATATGTTGGCTCATCAGGTTTACTCAAATCTCGCCTTGATCCAGTTGTCAGTGCAAACTCCATTTTTTATCAATATGATGCCTTTGGACGATTAACCATGGCTCTTAATCCTTCAAGTGAACCTCTTAGTTTTGGCTATAGTCTGGTTCTTGAAGGTGTTACAGTGCGTTTAGTTAAAAACCTATCTGATCTCAAAAACAATGTTATTAAACGAGATAAACGATCAACATCTTATTTAGACATTTTAATGGATGCTGCTTCACCCGAACCTTTGTATAATAATTCATTATCATCATCATCATTCTCATCTTCAGTGTCTCTAAAGTCATTAACATCATCTTTATCTTCTTCCTTGTCACCTTCATCTGTTACATTATCATCAAAAAAGCCATCATCATCGTCATCAAAGTCTATTGTAAATAAAAATAGCTCTAATGGTTTTAAACGTGAAACAAATTATGAAGATAATCATGTTAATAAAACGTCGGACATTCAACCATCAACAGTTAACAAACAGTCAAGTGTATCTGTTAATGAACAATCGTCAAGTCAAAATACCAATAGTGATGGGATCGTCAAATTTGAAGAAAGTATTTCTTGACTAAAAGAGGAAAAGAGTCGTTAATTGTTGTCATTGATAATTTTCATTATTCCAAGTGTTTACTTTTCTCTTTCTACTTCCTTTCTCTCCAAAAAACTGGACCAAGGAATGAACAATGGACGCCCAATGTTGATAAATTGTCTAACTTGAAAGAAGATGTTCATCTCTGTTGTTTATGGTTCAGTTTGAAGCATACTCTTTGTTGATCGCAAACACTATGCTAATAGTGATGCTGTGATTAATGAAAAGCAATTGAAAGTTTCAATAAGAAAGAGAATTAAAGGAAAAACAAAATGGAAACAAAAAGACTAACATTAACAAATGGAGTTAACGTGAATGTTTGACTTCAATAAAAGCAAAGACAAAAATGCCAAAGCCGAATTATGATGTCTTCGCTGAATGAACTCTTGTCCAAAGTGAATATTGACAAATAAAGATTGGATAGGATGGAATCGATTGACAGAAATCTTCAATTGCAATTATCGCTTTCATCTTGTATTTTACCTTTTTGAAAAGGGCGCTTTTCTGATCAACGCGCCAATTGAGTTTATCAAACAGCTGTTGTTGGTGGGGAATAAAGCAAAGCAAAAGCCTCTAATCCTTATTGCCTTTTACTGTTTTTTACCGCTACTTCGCTTTCTTCTAAATTATCAGTTCTGCGTTTTATTCTTCATTTTTGGATGAACAATAAGCATTCAATCTTCACCAAACTCAATTTGCTATCGTCCAATCGTGAGATCAAAATGCTGATGTTGGTGACAATGACTCTGAAAAAGACTCTTAAGGTTTAAAGTTGCAGTCATGAACAAGTGACATGTAGAAAGATTCGACAAACAAATCGGTGTCCTATGTAGCCGATAATTTTTCCACGGATTAAGTACGATGGATGAAACTTCACGTTTGATTTTTATTGCAAAGAACAAGACTTTGGTGAAAGTACTTGGTAAATTAACAATGTTACTCTTGTTTTACCAGGCTAAGATCTACAAATTCTCAAGTTTTTGGCCGTGACTGGAGCCTGATATTTTAGTTAATTTTCAAAATATCTGTTTTGGATCTCCAATCAAATTGATAACCTTGCGTGCGGCATATTCTAAGATCTAATCCTTGCTAACAATTTCATATGTTGATGAATGCTATCAATGTTTAATGATACAAAATCAAGATAACTCAATCCTGCACCTGAATTGAACAAGGCTTTCTACCAATAATCACACAAACTTCAAAAGCATCTAAGAAACAATTTGATCTCGATTTGTAATCAAATTTTACTTTTGTTTCATCAACAACTTGCCTCAACCTCATGCCCATCAACTTCATCTCCAGGCTCAGCGTGTAACTTAATGAATTTAACTTGTGACAATTCAATGATAATCATGATGCCAAAACTTCCTCTTTTTTGTTCAATTTTACACTGATGCTGATGTTTTTGCAGTTTATCGGTTAGACGAAAACAACAAAATGAGAATAACAGAAATCTATGTGCCAAGCTGATTAATTTATATGGTCTAATCTAAGAAAATAGATTTGTTTTTGCACTCGATCAATTCATTAAATGGATTACTAGCAGTTGGTTGGAATTATGTTGTCTGGGTTCAATTTTAATCAACTCACCACTATCTGACAACTTTATTTTGATTGAAATATGAGAAGTTGGAAAAGGATTAATTTTTCTTCACCTTTTTCTCCAATGTTTCCTTTCAATTTTATTTAATGGTGAGGGATCAATGTGATGATTTTTGATGCTTTATCAGAATCATGGGGAACCAGTTTATTGATAAATAAGTGATAATGATGTCGCTCCTGTTAGAGGAAAAAGGCGTAATCCAATCCTGTTAAAAAAGATTAAATGGTGACAAGATGGGAAACTTGAGAAATGAGTTTTAATGATGAATCAAAAGTGAAAACGTAAAATGTTGATGGGATTAAGATTAAAATCCGCAAGAATTTACTGTCGTTCACAATCAATTTAATCAGGATGGTAAAGGAAAGCAAAGGACTAGCATTTGTTAATTCATTTGTTGGATTTTTCTGCATTCACGGGATCTAATTAATTTCAACTATAAAGTATCCAACATTATTTTGATTCTCAGTAATCAGGATTCACGAAGCTTTCAAACGGAAATCAAGATCTTTTTGCCTTCTCTTCACACTTTCATTTTGGGTTCACATCTACCATCACGGCCTTTGCACAAATCGTTAATCTATCAAGTCAAGTCACAGCAACATTCACATTGTTTCCCAATATCATCTGTTTACTGGCGCATTAATGCTGACGTTAACAAATTCCTAGAATCTGTTCAACTAGTAAATAATCTTGGACCGATTGAGACAAAGACAAAGATTAACTTTGATATTTAATGAAGACTAATTGAGAGATGAAAATGAGAACTAATTGAATCATTTTTTGAATTATTTTATTAATGGTTTCCAATTTCTACCACGAACCGGAGCTTGTCATTTTAGGATATAAAAATACATGTATTAAAAAAGATTTTATTTTCTCCTATGGAGATTTCATGAAAAAGAAAAATTGGAAGACTTTGTAAAATAATTGATTGAAAAAAGCATTCTAACTGGTCTTTCCTATTTTTCATCATAAATTACTGTAAATTATTTGTAACCAAAACTTTAACTTCCCTAATGATCACAACCTGCTTTACATTTCTATTTCCTTTTCCTATTCCCTTCTTAATCATCTTTCTCATGAACAATTATTTTTCTTGTTCTATCTTCAAATTTGTCCTTCTTTGCTCTCATTTTGCTAAATGTTGATGTTTTCCTTCTCATTTTATATCAATCAAATTAAGATGTAAATTTCTTCGCAAAAGATGATCACAATTGTAACATAAAATTGCTTTATAAAAATGAAATTAAATAACTTAACAAGCTTACATAACATTTCTCATTTTCATATTATAATAATTCTAAACCAATTTTTGGAATCTTGGAAAGTCAGTAAATTTTGTTCGACCTGTTGGATCCAAATGACTAAAAATTCAGATAAATTGAAATTCAAACATCGAATCCAACCGTCAATTAAATATTAGGTAACATTTTTATACGTTTGCACAATAGATGTCGACACCAGTCTTGATTTACATTTGTTTTTGACTTTGTGATTTTTCAAATGCTGTTGCTTTTAATTAAATTAAGTTTAACTTAATTTGTTGTTGCTTTTAAATCCTTCATTAATTCTGTGCCTTTCAATGTTCAATTTTTAAATATTGAAATCGCATTTATTTCTTAAGAAATTTAGTGCTAAAAAACCAAAATCAAATACAAATGTAAAACAAATTTAAAAAAATTTACAAAAGAAAAATTTTTCTGCAAAAACATATTGCAATCAGAATTAAATTATATTAGATTTAGCCGAAACTAACTCTTTGTTTTTTAATCGGATGAATCTGAGCGAATGGCACAAACTGACCAAGGTCTATTCACCAGCTAGACAATCTCACAAGACAGGAAACTCATAAAAATTCAGAATCACTCAGACTCAAATGCAGCTAAAGCATGCGGATTCTTCAACAACTTGACATAATATCACATTCATAAATGACGTCTCATGGATGTTGAAAGTATAAAGCCAATGTCCAAACCCAAGAGAATTGTTGATAGATTTAAAAAAGTGTTCGGTCGTTGATGTTCAGCACCAATCTTTACTCTTTATCTAAATTTCACGAAATAAGTGCATTTTCTAGTTGACTATTAAAAGTTACATGAGAAAAGTGATTTTTATGTGAAAATTTGGTTTCATAACTTTACAAAAGGTGATCGAAGTCTCAACTTTGACCTCGATTTTCTCGAAAACTGTCAATGGAGAAATTTTTAATGGCACTAATAGTATCTGTTTTTATGCCTTTACAAACCCACAAAGTCCCAAATCTTAACTCGAAAGAATACCTTTTTGTTCTTACTCCTTTCTCTCAAATCGTTTTGCAAATTTCATCTTTTCATTTTTCAATTTAATCCGATTCAACTTAACTTTCAGTATTTACGTGCAACTCAAACATAATATCGTTTAATTAACGTCGTTTTTGCAGTCGTATTCGACAGTGCACTACGAGTTCAATCTGCCTACGATGGCGTGGATTAGCCTGGGTTCAATGATATCCTTATTCCTGTAACAAGGTGAAATGAAATTAAATGATATTCCCTTCAAAACCAAACTCAATTTAGATCTATTTTAATTTGTTTATTGCTATTAAAACGGCCATTTGAATAATAAATGTTAAGATTATCTCAGAGGATTGGATAGCATCCATAGTATTGAGTCAAAAGATAGCTGAATGTGAGCTTAAAATCAGATTTATACGCTAATTATTGAGTTTGACAGTAAAAAAGCTTGGGTCTTAAACACAAGTCGACATCGATCTGTTCAAAGAGCAACCTGTTAGAGCAATGAGAAATGATTACTTTCTCTTCTCATAATTCATACATGTATTCAATAATTGTTAATCATTGCATCTCGGAACAGCATCAGGTTGGAAAGGTTCATCAATTCAGAAACAGAAAGCAAAGCTTAGTACAAAAGAACTGAGAAAATTCATTTTAATTGTGAATCACGGTACCCATTGCGATCACTATAATTTGACTGTGTTTATGAAGGTTTTGATTACAATCACTCATTGACAACTCACTTCAATACACTAATTCAGATAAGGATTGAACTGAGAGGTCAATTTATTAATCAGTTAAACATCATATTCTTTATCCTCATCATTGAAAAAAATAGAGTCATGAATAAAGTTCAAGTTTTCACGAACTGAATGATAAGTATCTCAAAATGGAACAAGATTAATATTGTAATTGAGCCTAAATCTTCAGAAAATAAGATATGAAACAATTAACATTACCGAGTGACCTTTTGGTTTCAAAGTTAATTTTTTCAAATTCAATTTCTAATACTTAAGTGAGTTCAGACATAGAAACCAACGAAAAGGTATAACTTTAAACAAGACAATAAGGTTTTCTTGTGGCGATTATTGATTATTGCTTAGACAAATAATTATCAATAATAGATTTCCAATAATCGAATCCTTAGTGCTGGTAAACCGAGATTGATAGACTTTTAATAATGGCTTATCGTGATTAGACTTAAATGCAATCTAACCTGACATTTACTCAAAACGTTAATTAATTTTACCAAAACCAAAATAAGCTTTTGGATTCTCGTCAATTCACTATTCTTCATTAATACCTTAAACATTTGTCTTTGAACGTTTGCGTTTAGTATGCATTTGTCTCCCAACTACTACGTAATTAGCTTGTTTCTCGTTCACGCTATCTATTCAGATTTCCTAGAATTTACTCAGAATTTCCGCAAGAAAAAATAACCTCTGAATCTCTTTCTCTAATCAAATAATCTATATTTATTCTGGTACTTTACCAACGAGATGGCGTCTGGAACATCTTGACTCAAGATCCTTGAGTTTGTCAGTTTATAAAGCGCAATCTCTTGATTGTGTAGATTGTTATTAATTAATGGACGCAATACTTGAGAATGATTTCAGTTTGCGATTGTCACAGGATTTTCTGATTGAGGGAAAACAATGAAATCATAAATCGTACTAAGTCTGTGCAATGATAAAAATGCTAACTATCCTGTTTGATTACCTGGAATTGAGATATTTATTTACGTTTCATCTGTTAACTGAGATAATGTTTGTTAAATGGATGAATCTAGAATCGTTCAGTGAATTAGAATGAATCCAGTGATTTTTGAGTACATTTTCTCTTTGATGCTTGAAGTGCATTAATTTGTTCACTTCTCTATTTTTGGGTTCAATGTTTTGTTTGCTGAAGGTTTTTGATCTTGTGAAGTAAACTTGTGCTTTCTCAGTCAACTTCTAATCTTGCTTATTTACTGCTAATCTGTTTATAAAACTAAAGCTTTTCACAGTAAATGGAAAACAAGATCTTAACATTATTGCTTTAACTAGGAAGATTTGTAATAACTTCTTCTTGTTCAACCAACTTCAAACTGTTCATTCTCAAGTCTATTAAATCTGGCAGCCATTTAGTAGTCATGCTTGCTTTTACATTTCAAGAAAACAAGGAAGATGAGACACGCAGTTGAAACCGTAGAAGATTGAAAGCTCATGATCATTGGGCATTAACCAAGTTTTAAGCGTTCATGTGCTTCTTTCACAAGATTAGACTTTACTTTGTAATTCAGGTCTTTGATTTAATTCTCCAAGGTTACTTTTTGACTGATGATTAAATAACAAAATGTGACTTGATTTGTTACTGAACTGTCAGTGAATCATCATTTTACTAACATTCTGCAAACTTTGAAAAGCTATTGCTTGATGAGTTTACTTATTGCGTAGTTTATCCAGAATTTACCAAAAAAACAACTGTTCCAGAAAGTTTAATAAATATAAATTAAAAGAGCATTTCAATTTAACCATAAGCTCAAATGACTCAAAAAACTTGAGGTTTTTGGGGCATACAGAGGTTATAGAAAGCACTAGGATCCCAAAAATCAGGTGATTTCCAGTTACACCAACCCTTTTTAATGATTGTAGACAAATCCTCTGGGCCAGTGTAGTGAGGATCTAACACTAGAAAGTTAAGTTGACCTGAATTCTCGTCAAAGTCTATACCAAGAATTGTATGAGCCAAGACTCCACCACCAATCATGATAGGTGTACCATTAGTTTCGAAATGATGTTTCAACTCACTCCCCTTTGAACCCAATTCTCGACCTGAATTGACAAACATTATTTTAGAAGAAATGTTATACAGCTGGCTTAAAACGTATGAGACTTCTTGAGACCCAATCCACTTTTCTTTACCAATAAAATTGGCCTCTTTATCTCCACATGCAACCAAGGCCTCTTGAATTTCCTTATGTGTTGGAACTCTATCTATTTCAATGTAGCCTTGTAACATGAACCATGAGACTATTGTTTGTAAGGATCTGTACGCACAACCCCAACCAACATCGTTAAATCCATCCTGCATGTAGTGATGGTAAGCATAATTTCCTTGAACCGTTGTAACTTTACCAGATTCTAAGCCAGATGAAGGAACAGTAACATGTGGGTTGATTAAATAACGGTTTTTATAAAGGTTTTCATCAAGCTTGAGTGAATTAGCTTTACGAATATAAGGACGATCTAAGGGCAATGCCAATTTTTCATGAAGTTTCCGTCTATAGTCAATCAATTCAGAGTCAGACAATGAGGCAGGATAAATGAGAGTCAATAAATTGGGTGAATGATCCTTGAGACGAAAATGATAAGCCTTGGGCAAATGAATCTTATTAGAGTCTAAATCAAAAAAGACTTGAACACAAGCTCTCATCTCCTCAATTTGACGTCGCAAGGAGGCAGTTAAAACTTTAGGTAAGCCCTTGAGTCCTGTGTCCTCTGTAAACTCATCAACCAAATCAATATTTATGTTAAACTTTAACTCCTTCTCTGAAGCATAATCAATGAGCAAAACTTTAGTCTCACTAACATTTAAGCTATTACCAGTTTTCTCACCACCACCAACATCCTCATCAAGGTTAAATGTCAATTGAATTGGAGAAAGTTCTGCCAATCTTTTAGCAAACAATTTCTCAAACATTGTAGCCTTGGTTGCAGCTGAAATTTTTACACCCTCAATTTCAGAATACTCAGAATCCTTGATGTATTTATATAATGAACCCAATGTCTCTTTAGGACCACAAGAACCATCCAGAACGTAATCAGATTGGGTCAATTGGAAAGGGACTTTTTTAATCGTATCATACCATTTTTTGAAAGCTGAATTGATCGATTTTTTCATTTTATCTGGACTAGAAGCTGGGGTCACATTTAAAGTGAGACTACCACAAGTCCGAACCAGAATGACACGCTTCATGATTAGGGTAACAATTTGAGCATAAAAAATTCAAACAAACAAACAATTAACAGCGTATTTATAAAAATAACAATAACGATAAAAAATCGTTAAAAAGGTAACATAAATAAAAATAAAAATCGTTGACGTAACTATTAACAAACAAATGTTTTGACTCAGCCATGTTGACTCATCGATATTTCCTCATTTCATCTATCGAACTATCGATAGTGTCGACCCCCTTGGTAACAGTTACAAGCTTTTCTATTGGCTGAAAGTCTCAGGAGTGAACTGTAAATCAGCTTCTGATTGGTATAACGTGAGCAGAAGTACACCTTTCTAGCCTTTGTCTTTCTTCCCCTTTTTTGTTGGTAAACCAGTTTCTCTTTAAAAGGAGCATTGCTTCAAGGAAAAGCTTTATTCAACGATTATTGTTGGTTTACTGCGTTCTATTCTCTCATTCAATTTACAGTTTTCTCTTTGTTCAATTTACTTCTAATCTTTAAACCTTTGTCAACTTTCAATTGATTTTCATCATGCAAATTTTCGTCAAGACTCTTACTGGAAAAACTATCACCCTTGAGGTTGAACCATCGGACACTATTGAAAATGTTAAAGCCAAGATCCAGGACAAGGAAGGTATCCCACCCGACCAACAACGTCTTATCTTCGCTGGTAAGCAGCTTGAAGATGGACGTACTCTGAGCGATTACAACATTCAAAAAGAGTCTACTCTTCACTTGGTCTTGCGACTTCGTGGTGGTATGCAAATTTTCGTCAAAACTCTCACCGGAAAAACCATTACTTTGGAAGTTGAACCTTCCGATACCATTGAAAATGTCAAGGCTAAAATCCAAGACAAGGAAGGAATTCCACCCGACCAACAACGTCTCATCTTTGCTGGAAAACAACTCGAAGATGGACGTACATTATCTGATTATAATATCCAAAAAGGTATTTATCTTGACCTATATTTGATATAACAGCTTTCTTTTTGATCAATTGTTAGGAGGCTAGTTACATCATTGTTGCCTTTTAATAACTTTGTTATCCTCTTTTGGCTTTGTTTAGAATCTACTCTTCATTTGGTCTTGCGTCTCCGTGGTGGAATGCAAATTTTCGTGAAAACTCTTACTGGTAAGACCATTACACTTGAGGTTGAACCTTCTGATACTATTGAAAACGTGAAAGCTAAGATCCAAGACAAAGAAGGTATCCCACCTGACCAACAACGTCTTATTTTCGCTGGTAAACAGCTTGAGGACGGTCGTACACTCAGTGATTATAATATTCAAAAAGGTAATTATTTTAATTAAATTTGCGTATGATTATTTTGAAATAACTCCCCTCTTAGCCAATCAGTTTATATTGCGGGTGTTTACTCTATCATCCTTTAACTGTTATTTTAGACCGATTGACTGGGTTCATAGCAATTAATTTATGAAATTAGGGGATGCTGTTTCATCATTCTTGTAATTTAACAAATTTTATAACTTGACCTTTCTTGACCCACATTAGAATCCACACTCCATTTGGTATTGAGACTTCGTGGTGGAATGCAGATTTTCGTAAAAACTCTTACTGGAAAGACCATCACTCTCGAAGTTGAGCCTTCTGACACAATCGAAAATGTCAAGGCCAAAATCCAAGACAAAGAAGGAATCCCACCTGATCAACAGCGTCTCATCTTCGCTGGTAAACAACTTGAAGATGGTCGAACCCTTTCTGATTACAACATTCAGAAAGAATCTACTTTACATTTAGTATTGCGACTTCGTGGTGGTCAACTTTAAAAAAATTGAAAGATGCAACTTTAATTGTATCATCTCATGGAAATAAATAAATTTTGGTAATCAAAACTCGTTGTCTTTTTATTTGTAATCAAATTTAGAATTTTATTTCATTTTTTGGTAAAAACTTAGAGATGAGGAACAATTTACAGTTAATATTGAATGTTGAAGGAAAGTCAGCATTTAACAAAGAAATGCTTTCTAAACCCCTTCTACTGATTTATGAATCTATTGATCAATAGATACATCTGACGGTTTTTAACTATAGACGCAGAGGAATAGAATGATGATAATGAATTATACAAAGGTTCGGGTGAAGCAGCATCCATTAAAATGTCTAAATAAGATGTTGATCGTTTATCTCGTTTAATAACATTGTTTTTGAGATCAGATAGGTTTTTAACTAAACGCACTGTAACACCTTCAAGAACCAGACTATAGCCAAAACTAAGAGGTTCACTTGAAGGATTAAGAGCCATGGTTAATCGTCCAAAGGCATCATATTGATAAAAAATGGAGTTTGCACTGACAACTGGATCAAGGCGAGATTTGAGTAAACCTGATGAGCCAACATATTCAAAGCTATACGTAAATCCATCAGATGATTCAATGGAGGACAACATTTTCATTCGAGACATTGTCAGTGAACATTTTCCTCCTTTAGAGTTTTCAATTTACTTGAATTGAAGCTTGATTATGCCATCCAAGTAAATTAATTATACAAAATTGGTGCTATTTTATTTAACAAAATGTTTTAATTACAACGATACAGCTATTATTAGAAACCCTTATCATTTAAAAAGCCAACTATATCCAGTAAATGATTACCTCTAAAAGTAAGTGATCCTCTGACTTCATTCACTGAAACCAAATTATCCTCTACACTAAGCTGTTTAATATTTTTTAAATAGTTAATAATATCATCACGCGCTTTCCAAACATCTCCATCGATTAATTTAATAAACGTATGAACTTCATCATTCTTATCAATCACTTTATAAACTGGGTATACTCCACTTCGAGTTCGACGTATGAAGTATGGCAAATCAGGTTTAATTTTGCTAATCGGCGTGTAACCAGACGGAAAATTTTGCTTGTCAGGTTCCTGTTCAGCGTATTTTGGATAGTCAGATATTTCTTTTTTTTCTATAAGTCTTTCAACCCAAAACCATCTGTCAGGATCTTTTTCAGTTATGTTCTCGGTTCGAGTAAAAAAACCTCTGTCATCAACACCTTTATAAATATGGCTGAATGGCTCTGAATCTGGATCAAGTTCCGGAAGATCTTTGATTGGTTCACCGGCAACTTTGACCTCTAAATTTTCAGTGATGAATCCTTTAGATAGGAATTCTCGGTCTTCTTTACCAACTTTTGGGTACGGTAGAGAATCTACTAGATATTTTCTGAACAGAAAAACAATTAGCAATCACTATCTCTGAAACAATTTAAATGATTGGTAAAATGAAGAGACTTTACTTACTTAGCTAGCCTTTTCATCAATTCAGCTTTCTCAAGACTTATGTCAGCATTTACATTGGTATTTTGGTCAGTTTCACCAGCAAACTTACTGTTAAGTTTAACAGTTATGGAAACAACTCTTTGAGATTGCAATAAATTCGAAGCTGTAAAAGAAAAGTCTCAATGAATAAGAGTTTATAGAATGAAGTAAAGATCTGTTTAAAATTACCTTTGAAGCATCTTCTTGTAATTGACATAATATTCATTTCTGGTGATAATCAGATTAAAATTAATTACAATAAACAATTAAACCAGATAATCATTATTTTATAATTTTATAAACATTTTTGCAAAATTAACACATGTTTGACTAACAATGCCATCTAGTAACTCTATTGTTGATCATAAAGACTCGCTCCAAATATAAATTTCTTACTCAAAAAGTGATTCAAATTAAAAATACAACACAATCAAATTGTATTGTACATTGGTGTTTTAGTAAACAGATAATGTAGATTCCATAGTTCAATTCTCAATTTTCAAATGTCAAAGAACCAATAAGGAATAGACTGATTGGACTTTTTTATAAGATAAATTTTCTCTGAGTTGATAAATAATTTCAATAAATTAAGTAAACAAAACTTTAGATCTGTTTCGACAAGTTCTGGAGACGCTCACGAATATGATTGAGTGGCGATCTATCATTTCTTGTTAAGTTGCTCTTATTTTTGACAGATTCAACTAAAGTTTATTCGTCTAATCTGTTCAGTAAATTAACGACCAATTGTTTAACGAGTAAGAATTATCATTTGGACAGCAATGGATTCGCCATAATTTTTTTCGGACTTTATTTAACAGAGTTAACCAAAGATTATGCCAATCAAGTGTGGTTTCTGAATTGAAAATATACTAAATAATTTATTAGTTTCATATTTTTTTGGTTGATTGACAATATCAAATGATGTCCATCATGTAACTGAAAACAAATTGAATTATGGGAAAATATTAATCTGTTATTAAATTTGTCTCCGCATAATCAAAGCAAACCAAAATAGCTTTCATTGTTGTCCAATGTTGAATGTTAAATTGGTATACACACATGAGAAAAAAAATGCACAATGTACACATAGGTAATCATAATGGAACGAATAATTTGATTGATGTGGATGAAATTTTTCCTCTGATGAGACCAAATAGTCTGACCGTTTCTTTTCACATTACATGCAAATGATGAATTAGACTTGTTATAAAAAATGGAATTGTCACTTAATAGACAAGAATAAAAAACCAAGATTGAAAAGAAAATCCTACTAGAATGAAGATTTACATGGATACGAGTTATAGTTGTATCAAGATAAATTCATCAACTACAGTTGCTTATGTTGTATCAAGTATCACTATCGAGTTTAGCAATGTCGTCTTCCTGGACTGTGGGTCGTAATTTGGTTTCCTGTAACATTGAATCTTTCTAGTAAATAATAATTAACAGCAAATGGAGAACAGAGTTTGTGTCAATCTTCCAATTATCATGTTTGCTACGATTTCTTTAGTTGACCCTTCCGAAATTGATTTCTTAAATCAATGTCAAGATAATTCAACCAGAAATACAGTGTTGAATGAAAAAACAGGCTGGGAAAATAGCAAAATTGAAAAGATTTTATAACCAAGAAAACAGGAAATATAAAGGATTATTGAACACAATCCACAACCAGCTGTGTAACATTCCAATTATCACGGCAAAAATGGTTTATGAAGACAATAATAATCACCACACTATGTTAACCTAAATGTACACCAGATTAAATCAAAATTACTTTAATGAAAAGATTTAAAACAAAGAAAAAAGAACAAGAAAAGGCAGCTCAATAAAGAACAAAACACATTTCTTACCTCTTTCAACCCTGATTATGACTCCTTTTGATCTGTAAGCCAGAAAATGATTGAACCGTTTTACTTGATTATCTATCATCTTGAATTAACAGTTAATTGAAGGCAGAACGAACATCAGATTAATAAACTTGATCAGAATTGATAATTAAACTTAAATCTCTAACAGTGGTGAAACAACAACAAACTAAACAAGACAGATTTCGTTACATTAATCAAAGAGTATATTTGAGCGAATGAATCATCATGTTTTTAGCGCCCCTTTTGGTTTTCTTTGTTTCCATTACTTCTCTTATTTATAATCCTTTAAATGGTAAAATGATGGACATGATGGACATGAAATACATGAAAAAAATGGGTAAGTTTATATTATTAATATTATTAATTAACTATGCAAATTTCAATCTAGTGTCCAGTATCCGTTTAAACTTAAGTGTTTGCTCTTCAACTGTCATTTTAATGGAAATAACGATTGGTAAATTTTACAAGTTTTATCTCTTTTTATGATTCTTGAACTTCAAGGCAAAGACGGATCTATGGGTGGTAATTGTGATGGAGGTAAGACAATACATTTTTCTCTCCCTTCTTTTTCCTTTATTTTATTTCCAGATGCTTGTGTTAATGATGATAGTGACGATTATCAACAAAATGATGGCTTAGTATAAATGGTTTCTGGTTAATCTTGAACCCTTTTCACCAGATTTCGTCTATTTAGATAACTATTTATCAAAAGTGTAATTAACAGGCCTGCAGATAACCATTTTACTGAGAATTGATGTAAATTAAGGTGTAATTTTTGCATCCATTAGCATCATCATCTTCACCAAGAACTTTCTCATCAAAATTGAAATCACGTTTGACCCTTATGTTTACATCATGTTTTTCTCAATGATACTTTTCTGTGTCTTTTCACCAGCATTGTTTTAATCATTACCTCAATACCACCAATTACTAGCAATTCAATATCCTCTTCGGATCCTCTACTGACAGAATATATTCATCAGTTTTTTAATCCAAAAGAGGTCCATTAATCTATAGATATTTCGGAATTAGCATAGAGAAACTTGTACCAGCCTTAACATGATTGTTATGACTACAATCTTTCATGTATTTTCAAGAATACCAGGCAGTTTTGATTCATTTTCTCTTCAGGTTTTGCCATTCGATATGGCTCGTCGCGAGGAATTTTATTCTTGCTTCATTGCAAATCATTTTTTCCCTTTTTAAAGTTATTTTTCTCAATTGAGGTCAAATCATGCCTTGAACTCTCCACCAGAATTTGTGTATGAATATCAGACTTTTCTGTTTTCCAATTTCTTGCCTTTCATCTTTTTCTGCTACATTTCCATCCATCTCGCCTTCATGCGCCATGTTGTTCACAACACTTTAAGGAATCTTTCACTCAACTTTTAAGCTCTCTATCCTTAGCTTGAAAATTTTGACACATACAGACGAAGAGTATCTAAATCTTGATATGCCTTTTCACATCCATCATCATTGATTATGATCATAATTCATTTATTCATCTCACTCGTCACATCTATTGTGAACTTTATTACATCGCAAAATCATTTCTCGATAACCTTTCAGCCTTCAAAATAAATTAACCAGCTTCATAATCAGCATCTAGATAATTCTCATAAATTTATGTACATTCAAATCAAACAACCAGAGTCATACTCAAATTGATCAAATTTTTCTCGTTAATGTTTTTTATTCCATAACAGTTGCCTAAAAAACATTGTCAACTAAAAGAAATCAACTTTTTTCAGAATAGCTTTGTGATTAGCAGGTTTCTATGTTCTGTTCGCATTATTATCATTATTATTAAACTATGTTAATATAATCATGATATTGATCAATCTTGATTAGAATTAATTCTGAACTGCCTCAAGTTTCCATTCTTTCTTCGTTTCCTTTTGTTAATGTCTTCTTTTCTTGTAATTTTTTTAAAGCCAAGACTCTAGCCTCTTTCATTATTTCCTTCACTTAACCCATTCGCTTGCAATTAGCTAATTAACTATCCAGACAACAAGAAACAACTGACTGAATCTGTTTTACCGATTTCAAATCAAATTAACCAGACTGTTGTTGGTTAACGTTGTCTACTTGCAATATTGTCACATAACAAATCAGAATAACGAGAGAAAACAGTTTCAATTAACTAACTCTCATTTTGGGTCAAAATTTTAACTTGATTGTGATTTATCACTGTTGGCCTTGTCTAAAAAATATCCCATGAAGGTCTGGTTTCATTTTGAAACTGTAGGAAGTTGCAATTCATTAGATACTAGTATCCAACTTTGTTCAAAAATACTTAATTTTCTTTTTCTCGTTTATTCTTTTTTATATCACAGGATGCGATGAAATGATGATGAGTCCAATGGGTGGCGAATCAATGATGATGCCAATGATGTCAATGATGGGAATGGATGATGACGGAATGATGATGAAAAAATCTTCAGGAGGAGGTGGTGGTGACAGTGGTGGAGGTGGTTGTTGTCCAGTGATGCAAATTTATTCATCAGAAAAATCAGCTGCAATGAGTCCTTCGAATTCAGAGAAACAATCTTCATCTGCTCCTCCACCAGCAAATGTACAAGTTATGATGCTTCCGTATGTATCAATATTCACATGAATATTAATGTTTCATTGCGGTAAATTAATTTAATTTTTTTTCCTCTTCACTTGTCAATGTTTCACCAGGATGCCAAGGTGAGACTCTTTTTTTCAACAACCTGTTGATATTATTATTACAGTTAAAAATACATTTTATTGTATTCTAATTATTAGTCCAATGCCTATGCACATGAGCTCACCAATGCCGATGCCAATGCCTATGCCGATCCCTATTCCTGTGCCAGTTCCATCGCCGGCTCCATCTCCAATGTCTATGGTGATGCCTGTTTCCATGTCGATGTCTATGCCTATGGCTATGAGTTCTGATATGGGCCATAGTGGCAATAATATGATGATGAGCCATCCAAGTCCTATGATGATGAAATGGGCTGATGCTACAGGCATGATGATGGCTGGATCTGGAATGATGATGCCTTCGCCTGGAGCTATGATGATGCCTTCGCCACCGTCAATGATGATGCATGCTCCTTCCTCAATTATGATGCCTTCACCTCCATCCATGATGATGTCTGGTCCATCATCTATGATGATGCCTAAAATGATGTGGTCTAATTCGCCTATGTCTATGATGATGGGAAAATGAGTAAAACGTCAAATTCAAGTCAATAAACCATCTTTGAGGCAAACCTGCACTAACTGCTTGGTATATTTGCATATATCTATCGCTTTTAACTAAAAAGCCTTCAAATTTTTAGACATTTTCATGTTTTTTTATTGAAGATTTTCCGAAAATTTAAATTCAATTCCAATTCGAAGGTAAAATTTATTCCAATTTCCAACACTTACCTTTTTACGTGACATGTTTTCATATTTCAATCTCTCTTTTATTTTCTTCATTTTCAGTATCAACATTTAGAGCCCCAAAGATTTAATTATAGATAATGGCCATAAAGAGATTTTGGTTATTCTGGTAATAAATCCTGTCCATTATTTCAAATATTAATAACATTATGAATAGCCTTTAGTATAAATTCATCCAGATAGTGCGTACGAATGATCAAGACATTTTCATCACGTAATGTTTGTTGCCATTATTGACCTTATAATTGAATCAACTATGAAAGACACAAAGGGACCACAAGCCACAAAAAAGGACAAAAACACAGCAAGAATATAAACTAAAAACTAAAGTAAATAATTTGGCTTGAAAAAAGCAATGCATAAACATGTATTTATATTATAATACATAGCATTTTTTGTTGTATTATAATCATCAACATCAGCATCTTCATCCAACTCATCACCATCAACATCATCTTCATTCTTAATATTCAGCATTATGTTCATTTTTATTGTTATGCTTATTATTATGATTATGATTATTCTTGTGATTATTATTATTTTGATTATATTATTAGTATATATTTATTATTATTATTGTTATTGTTATTAGTATTTGTATATAACATTACTCGTAGTTGTTACTATTAAGTATTTTGGTATACAATTTCCCAAATTTTCATGCTCTTGTTATACATTATTTTCATCAATGTTTACTCTTTGGTAATCATTCTGATGATCAGTGTGATGCTCATTATCCCAAATGTCAACAGTCTTTCTTGTTCATCTTATTCCCTGTGCATCAGTTGCGAATCGAAGGAAAAGTGGAATCAAAATAAAAACCAATGAATACAAGCAAAAGATGACAAAGAGATGAAAATGGATTCACATTCGATTTGGATTAGCACCAAACAGGATCCTTCTAAAAGCATTACGAAAATCCCGACTAAATATTGTATATATTACAGGGTTAAGCAGTGAATTGGCATAACCAAGCCATAGGAATATGCTGTACAAAGGCGGCGCAGCTTCACACGCTTCACCACAAAGAGCTGTTACTAGTGCGTGAACAAAAAAGGGTAACCAACACACGATGAAAATTCCTGTTATAATGGCCAGAATCTTGGCTGTTTTACCCTCTCGTTTACTGTTTGATGAATCTTTTTTACTTCTCAATCGAAGTGCTTTATCTATTCCAAGGACTGTTGATGTTCCCTTTTTATCACAGCTTGGTACTTGAGCCATATTAAATGAACTATCTGAATTATCACCACCAACAACAACACCAACCTCACTGATGCCTCCAACTCCACGTTCAAGTGAACTCGTCTCTTTCTCATCGCTCCTGGAATAACGAGACTCTTCAATGATTAGTGGTTTAATTGGTAAACTGTTGCCTCCTGTTGACCGATATTCAGTTTCAACCAAGGCCAAGGGTTTCCCATTGGATGTGCTTCGAAGGCTTTCATCAGCTTTCACATGAACAACCGACTTATTTCCAGGTCGATTTTTAACTCGTCTTCTGGCAATCTAGCGAAGAGAATGTAAAGAAATTTCATTATTAAGTCAAATTCAATGACAAATAATTTATTTCAATTTGAATCATCAACCTCTGTGTTGAAGAGCAACATTTTATGTTCGAGACTACAAGTTCACACTTTGTCAATAAACGTTAACCGAAAAGAAGAAAAGCAAAAACGAAATTGTTGTTTTGGTGCTTTCATTGCCATCATATTGGTAATCATATTTCCTGAGAAAAAGTTAAGCTTGAATAAGCTCTTAATCGAGTTTCTTGAGCGATTTTCAGCTCTTATTTACAGCCTTTATTCAATTTCAATTTTATCATTTTCCATTCATCTTATAACCGGAAACTTTTCATCATTTTAACATTAAACTGATAATGATTTTGCGTGTGTGTGTGAGCTGAAGACAGAATACAATAATGATGATAATCTCAAGGTATTGATACAACTTGAAAGTTGGTGAGAAAACAAAAAGAAGAGCAAATTTGTTGACATTTGTTATTACATGATGTGCTTTATTAATCATTTGATGTCTTGTCTTCATATTTTACTTTCATCTTCATCTTCACCCTTCTTTTTGTAACAACAACTATTTACTCATTTTTCATCTTGTTCAACTTCTTAAGTCTCTCTTAACCTGGTTCAACTCCTATCCTTAAATACCAACATTTAATTGAAAATCTTTCTACCATAACTGAATTCATACTTTATTTTCCAGCGAACAACCATTTCTGGAATCAATTTTTAAATTAATATCAAATCATTATTTTAAGCCGATAGTCTCGAGTACAAACAAAGAACTGTCTGAAAATCGGTTCAATTTCAATTTATCAACGTTCCAAGTCGATTCAAACCAGTCAGTCCAGCAAGGAGTTGAAAAGTCCATTTCAATGCATTAATAGAAGTGAGCAAATAAAGATCAGTGTAAAGCCCTTCGAAAGTTCAAGTATTTTCTGCGATTAACATCATTGAAGTAAAAGCATGAATCTAGAGAATACGTCTGAAGTTCTGTTTCGAGATAATATTGGTTTGAATCGGTCAACTTCTGTCCTTAAAACGATCAGACGCAAGACTTTTAGTCAAGTTTGTAATCATTTTCGAGTGATAACTGAATGTATAACATTGATCTCAGAAAACATAAAACTCAGCTTTTACAAAGTTTCCAATCTTGAATATTCAAAAGTCGATTTCGAAAAAATTTGAACTTTCTTTTTACGGAAAATCAAGCCGAAAATCAAGAAAAATGTGCTATTCGACTTAATTCAACCAAACAATAAAATGTAAATACCAGAAATTTGTGTTTGGATTCGAATGCGAAGAGGATTCGGTCAAAACAAGCGGCAACTATAAAGACAATGTTAAATGGTTAAAGAAGCAATTAATGCTTAATTTTTTGATGATTTTGTAAGTTTGACCTTTCAATTCTTCCATTTCTTTCCAGCTCATCATGATTCCTGCTTATTCTCATGGTAAACTTTGCCATTTTTGCTGCAGATAAAAGCAAATGTGAATCCTCATGGGTCAACCATTTTCAAGAAATTAACCAACCGTTCAAGCTTGGTTGACATTCAATTAACTGTCACCAGAAGATGAACTTAAAAACACACTGAAACAACGAGGTTATCTTTGATTTGGCTCAATTGTTCACTGCATTTAGCTCATATCTGTGCATCACAATCATGTCATCATCATTGCTCTATCATCTTGATCAGGCATCTTCTTCCCTTTCATCTGCTCTTCACCCATTTAAACTAATTTACCATTACTTTAACTGCAACAAAAAATGGCCAATTTATTCCGAAGTTTACGTTGATAGTTTACGAAATGAAGAGAAAAATCATCATCATCATCATCATGATCTTCATTAAATTGGCCAAACCCACGAGAAGAAAGACAAGTTGAAAGAAGAAGAGAAGTGCGAAGCATGAAGGAAGAAGAAAGCAAAAGTTGAAGTCAACTTTTCGCTCATTTATTCCCTGCTTTCATCATCTCGAGTCAAACATGGCAAAAGATGAACCATAAAGAGTTTCACTGGAAAAGTAAAGTGCAATTGCATTAAAACCTCAACTAATCACCAAGTTTTAAAGGCTAAACTCGATTGAATCCAACTGTGCAACAAGTAACAGCAAATGTCCATTACTATTGATTTTCAACATTTTATTAAAAATAAATGTTCGACTCGAGATCGATTGAGAGCTGTAACTTTCTTCTATAACGATCAATAACGATTTTCCCATTTAAGCATTTAACTGTTCAATTATATTAATAAATTGTATTTCAAATGTTGACCCAAGAAAACATTAAAATGGTTCAATTTAAATACAAACTGCGAGTTGAAACCGACTGTAAACTACTTTGAATTACGTTATCATTAGGCATTAATATTTATAGCTGATGAAGTAAATGAAATTGTTCAATAGCATCGGTGAAGAGGAAATGATGAGATTCAGCCAAATTAACTGTCATTTTGTTGTCCTTTCTTGCTGTTGCTCGAGACACAATTAAACATGAAAACTCAATTTCAATAGTGTAACCATGGAGTCGAGCAAATGTTGGAAAAAACAAGTTGATTAGTTGAAATTAATTTCACAATTTGTCACACATTTGACATTAACCTTTTGCTTTTATGAAACAAATTTCAAGCCAATTTAATATTTCATTTGAAAACTTGAATTGTTTAACTGTTAACTTAATAACAAGTTAATTTACTTTGAAACTTGTCATTATTAATAGCAACATTGAGTTGAATTTCGTGTCAACTTCATTTCACTCGGTATTTATTTAGCATTTACTCTCTTCACCTTTTGTCATAAAGTTAATAACAATAATAGCAATATAATGAAAGGATGAAGAGGAAAGGGAAGAAGAAGAAGAAAATGATGATCAAGATGAACATTGTTTACATTGGATGAGAAAGGATTGATTGAATCAATTTAATTTCTGTGCAACAACCATTTTGATAGTGAAATGGGTAAACAAATGCAAGATTTTGTCAGCAACTATTTCAAGTGCAAAAACCAAATTGCCGTGATAATGTCGATCAGGGAGACTTTGAGAAGCATGGAAATGTTTTTATTCTTGTTTCTCGATTGAAAAGGTTGTTTGGATAAAGCTGACCAAGGATTAAACTTATCAATGGTCAACATTGTTTATCCATTTGATCAATCCATTCAAGCTAAATCTTTATTCTGCAAAAATTTGTTTTCAATTTTTTCTTCTTTTCTTCAGTTAATGTTTCTCTTGTGCCTTTTGCATGATACAAATGTGGTCTGTCTATTCACTGTAATCTATTGTTTCATTGAAACTTGCAAATGGAACCTTCATGTTGCTGCATTTCCCTTCAATCTTTCAATCTAAATTGCTGATATTTTCTTTCTTTTGGCAACAATTGCAGGACTTTGCATTTGGATTGGAAAAGCAGCATTCAACGATTTTGTTGGCCGAGTAAATGCAAAACAAACATCGACAATGAAAGGCAATTTTTTGTTTCATTTGTGAACATAACTTAGCCATGATTAGATGTGATAGAAGTGGCAGCTTTGCAAGAAAAAACTTGATATTTTTGGCTTTTTACTTTTTTGTGTGTTTTGTTGAAAGAAATAAAAAAAAGTCGATTTTGAAGTTTCAAACTAAGTAAATGAAACATACAAGTTCCTTTGATGATTGTGCATATGACAAGCAAGAATTGATTAGCATTCAGATCAGTATGGAACCAGTGACACCCAAAAAGGGAACAATTTGAGTTGCAAAATGGAATATAAAAAAGAAGAAACGAAGAAAGAAAAAAGCTGAAATGCGTCAGGAAAAAAAAAGTTGAAAACATTCAAATTCAGACTGAAACACCATCAGAACAATATTGCAATGAAGTAAACGGAAAAAAGTTATTGATTGATAACTCGAGTTGCACCATTAATCTTTGTAAATGTTTACTCGAATCGCAATTAATTTTATTGCGAAACTTCTTTTCCATCTTCAATTGATTTTGCCTTTTCCTGAAAATTGAATCACAGTCAAAGTGAAACAAGATCCTGGTTAAAAAAGTCAAGAAACAATGTAAAATTGTTTTTTGTCTAACATTGAAACTCAAAGATTTATCTTGATGAACATTCAAATTATTGAGATTCTTCTTGTGAAAGTTCAACTTTTAACTCAGATTATGGGTGCTGATGAAGCTGACAGAAAAAAACAGCTTTTTGATTGTTTCATCACTTGGTTGGCTTTTCTTGCTTCAATCATGAGTCTAATCAGGGAATAGATTCAATTGAAGTTGACCCTCAACTCATTGTAACGTGAAAAATATATTAATAGCTGATAGGAGCCAACGAAATATCCATTGAAGATGAGGATGACAATAAAACTTGGAAGGCAAAGAATCACATGAAGACGAACAAGTAGCATGAGAAAGGAGATAAAAAAACAGAGAAACTTGAAAGAGTTTTGTTATCGCTATTCAGTTGGGAGTTGAAATAATATACAAAAGGAAAGCCTGTAAAGTAACCTCAGCCCATTTTGTGTTCCTTCACATGATAGCGTCAATTGTTGAGGCAGAAGAAAGAATAAGATGGCGAAAGAGAGAAAAGAATAAATGAAATGTTGTTTTTCTTTCATCATGATGATCATCATAAGATGACAAGAAAATTGATGAAGATAAAGTCGCAAGGCAAGGCAAGGTTTAAAGTTTACCCTTCGTTTTTCATCTTTTTTATTATGTTACCAAATTTGTGGTTCACTTTTTCATTGAATGCTTTTACTTTTCTTGTTCAGCTTATCTTTATTGAATGAACCTCATCTTCATCAACATCTTGCTCATCCATTGTCATTTTCAATTTAACCTTTTACAACTTTTCGCAAAATAATCAGATTGATTGGTCTGCTTACTTCAACAATTCAATTCAACTTTTGCGTAAACTTCGTTCATGGATTTCAATAAGTTATCTCATTTCAATATAAAAACAATTGCATTCAAAATTGAACATTTTTAGGGAAAATTTAAAATGAAACGAAAATTCAAAATATCGAAAAAATGGAAAATTATTTGAATCCAAGATAGAAATTAGAGATTTTATGTCTTGATATAAATTGTTTTAGCCCTGTAAACTGGGTTCATCCGTGTCTATTCAAAGTTATCTTGAATATCGACTTGGAGTGAATCAGTCCCAAAGACTTTCTCTTTTACTCCCAGTCTTTATTAATAATGTAACATTTCATCATTTTTCTATTTTAATCTCTTCTGATGAGAATAATTTGCGTTAATTATTGCTCTTAAAGCATCAAATTACGAGCAACTTATCAATAACCGAGAAAATTGACAATAACAGAAGCTGGGAGGGAATTATTAGCCAATTGATAACACGAGTGAAAATGTGGAGAAAATGAAGGAAAAGAGAAAAGATTTGCTCTCAATCTCAACTAATGTTTTACCAATTTGTCTATTGATCTACGATGATTAAAGATAACTGTTACATCATTTAATGTAATGCGATACACAAAAGTACACAGGTTATCGTTGGTTAATCTATTGAATATTTGTTTCTCCTTCGCCTCGTCAACTGAAATAATAACAGAGTTAATCATCTGATCATTAGTCGAAACAGGAACAAACAGATCAATATCCAATGAACCTTCAAATATTGATTCAATTAATTATCAGAAACAATAAATTGTTATTGAAGATAATGCCTGAGCCACAGTTGAACGAAAATTATCTCCTGTCAATTTCACGCGATTCTTGAATCAGTCCACAGGGTAAAGTTAGCGATAGTTTATCAAGATTGGAATTAAGAATATGATCACAAAAAGGACACAAATTAAGAGCTTAATGAGGCAAAAAGTGCGGAAAACATATGCTTCCGGAATCGAAAATCAATAATGAGTTTCTAATTAGCGCTTGAATCCAAGATTACCTTTTCTTAGATGGATGACAACTTGTCAACTCGATACAATTTGAAGCTTACAACTGAAAGACTTTTTTTCCCTTAGACCTTCAGTTTCAATTATGATTGAACGAGTGAAAGCAAGCGCGATTGTCCTTCTGCTGAAAACGCCACCTCAGCAGAGTCGGTTAGAAATGAATGAGAAAATGCAAAAAAGTTTCTTTCGAGTTAAGAGTTCGCTTCTCCGCTCGACAGTTTTCGAGAAATTTATTCCTGATGTTGTTGAACAAGTGCTTCAGCCACAAAAGTGTGTGTTTATGCAAACATCGAAAGTTAACAAAAGCCGATTGAACCTGCTGTGACCTTTATCGAAACCTTTCAAGCATGTATTTACCTTTTAATGACTTCGTTTCGAGTAAATGTGTAAGATTACAGAGCCATTGTTCGGCAAAAAATAGGCGATGTTTTACGTATCGAATAACATTGAAAGCAAATATTCTGGAAATTCTTCATTCGTTTAATGTCAGATTTCGCACCAGCACATGGACACTTTCAACAAGATGCATAATTGAAGACAAAAAGAAGATGAAGGTCTCAGAATCATCAATACACCGAGTTCATTCAATATCGAAGCTTGTGATACTTTTGACAAGTGAGTTTTATTAGAATTTCTTGCAAACAGCATTTTCCAAAATATCAACTTCTATTAATCATTGGAATGTAATTTTGCCTTGTAAATTCTGAAACTGGTAACTAAGTTGAAGTTGAATAAAAATCTGCATTTCAATTGTTGTTGTAGAGCACTTAGTTGATCAGAAACATTAAAGACTTGATACTTGATCACACAAAATAGCATTTACAGATGAATAATGGTAAAGAGCTGGAAAACGAGATTAACCATGAATTAGGTGATTGAACAAACTATTATGTTTTGTAAATAGTCACAGGCAGAAAATCCCTTCAAGTTGAAGTAAATCTCTTGGTAAATCCAAATTACCATTGAATGAATAAAAATTGATTAAAATTATTTCGTTTTCGGTTTACTGTAAACTCTGTCTGCATAACCAAATCAGATTGTTCATCTCAATTGTTCAATTTAAACATTCATCTTCTATTTTATTGCATTAACTTTATTATTAATGACCCAGATTTGGGTTTGATGAATGCTTTAAAGGTCAAATATGGTTATTCTTGTGTGCTCTGTTGATATTGAATAATGTTTAAAGTAAGAAGAAAAGAGTAGCTCAAGAAAAAATGAATGACTATTGACAATGAATAATGACAAGGAAAGAAGAAAAGGCGAGGGGAAAAGCGTTCTCAATCAGATAGAGGAATGAATGAAAAGAGAGAAAATATGGCGAAAAACGAAGATAAATAACAAGTATTATATTTGACCACTAAAATGATTCTTTTTACAATGATTATGATAGTTTTGTCATGATAAAATGGCAGCCTTTTCGTGATAAATTGTTGATTTACAGTAAAGATGCTTTGACTCCAATGAAATGGAAACAACTCGAGAATCAAAAGGAAGACAAAAAGCGACTCAAGCAAAGTTAATCTTTAGTCAACAGCAAGAGTCGCAGAGACGAAATTCATTTGAAATTTCTTGACAAAAGACTATTTCGAAAAGCAAAGTTATTAAAACTCAATCTTTTCAAATTTTGTGTTTCATTAATAGCGAACTTGAAATTTTCCAGTTTCAAGTAGATTGCAAATAAAGCTGCAAAAATTAGCTTTTAATGAAACATTGTACTATTACAAACTGAACTATGCAAAAGCGTTTGAAAAACTTTCTAATTCAACAATCGTTCGAGTTTCATTTCAGTTTCTTGAGAAATTATTCTACAGAAATCCAATGAAACAAACTTGCGGTTTTGGCATTTTCAACCAAGTTTCGAATGAATTGATTGCAATATGACTGCATAAACAAAAACGTGCAAATATTCTCAGCATAAAAGAGCTGATGAATTTCGAAACTTACCAATCAGACGATTTATCACAATTTCAGTTGAGCAGTTTTTTGCGAAATTTCGATGATGCGAATTCGCATGTTCCATGCGAAATTAATCGACTGCTTTTTTCTTGTTTTTGCCTCTTAGTTTGAGTTGACATTTCTTCAAGTTTTTGTAGTAAATCTCTGAAAGCTTCATAACTGTTCGTTAGACTTTGGAAGAAACTGAACTAAACTTTGCATTGAAAGTTAGTCTGCAAACTGCAACCAAATATCAACTCTACAACTTTATTTGGTGTAAATTGATGCAAACAAATTTGCAAATCGATATCATTACTGATTCAATAGACTCAATTCAGTCTCAATATCAACAAATTGAACATAATTTTAACTCAATTGACCGAATGCCATGAAAAGAAAAGTCTCAAAGTGTTCATTTCTTTTCTACAAGTCTCTTCTTCTCAGTTAACCATCATTTTCAACTTGTCACTCTGATCATCATGTTTATTCCCTATTATCCTGGTCACGTTGCCATTTATATTGTTACTGATTTGCTCAACTCTGGCCACTCTAAGTACCACTCAATGGTAATATTTTCATTATCAAAATTCGTTTCATGCAATCGCCTTTTCAATGTATATTAACTTGTTTTATCCTTTTCTTGTTAACTTTACTTTCCAAGCAAAGCTTTCCATTCATTCCTTGCAAAAACATGATTTTGTTGGCAGAAATGATGCACAGGAATTGAACCTTTTCTGTCATGAAACAAACAAATTGATGTTCATTTAAATAATAATCTTGAATCATTTCAATTGCTTTCTCTTGTTTACTCCAACCAAAAATGAGAATCCAAATGATACTCGGAAAACATGGAATATTACATTTTCTTATTGTTACCAAAAACGAAATGACAATATTTTTGATTAGATTTTCTTGTTCACAACCTTTTCTTCCTTTCATCTTCCATGTTCATCATGAAAAGAAAAATATTTAAACATTGAGCAAAATTCTTGGAAATGATTTGCATTCACTTTCTTCTTTTCATCAACTTTTCTTCTCTTTTCCAAGTTTACATTTCAAGATGAATAAAGTTCATTTACTCTCATTAGGCACTTTCATTGTTCTTGTTGGCATAATTTTGCTTCATTAATCTTATTATTAACACAATTGTAACATTGAATAACCTGAAAATTGAATGTTTCAATGTTGACCAAAATTACAAATCAGCAAATTAGTTTAAGCAGAAGAGCAAAAGCGAATGAAAACAAAGGCAACAAATGTTTTATTTTTGGTTAATAAATTCCAACCAACTTTTCAAATTGTTTCATTCAACAAAATCATTGAATTGAAAGAAATTTCAACTCGAGATTAATGTAACAATGTTTTTCTCTTCTTTACATTTTCATGATCAATTTTCAAATTATTTAACATTTTTTACTCCTTTTCAGGTTAAATCTAATAAACTTGAAATATAATTCTCTAAGGAAATGATGAAAATGCATAAAATGATGAACCATCAGTATACATTAACTGAGAATCCGAGAAATGGTTTCAAAAGGAAATAAACAGTTTTTGTTGCATTTGGCATTTCGTTTGTTTCTATCTGACAAAAGTTGAAAATTATCACCATTTTTGCAGAAATAAAGAGCAACAGAAGCTTCATCTTTTTACAATTTACATTCCCATCTGGTTAAAGGAAGAAAAGAAAACTTTGAGTTGAAATTTTGCAGAAGTGCCGATATGAAAAGATTCCAAGTTGCCCTGAGTTGAGTAAACATGTTAAGTCAAGATAATGATGATATCGAGTTTATATGATTCAGGGAAAAGGTACAGAATAAACAGTTCAACATTAACACCTAAATCCGTCAATTTTCGCCATCTTTTACTCTCATCATTTAACAGTCTAAACTGAAATCACATTTTATCTGTAAAATACAAGCTTCCCTTACTGAGTCCATTATTGTAACATCTTTATAAAAGAAAGCAAAAGATGCAAAAAGAAACAACCTTTTCTCTCATATTTTAACCTTTGACTTGAATTTTGATGGTTTCACGGAATGATTAACATGATGAAAATATGAAAATAGAGAAATAACGAAAGAAATTATTCGACATTTTTGTCGTGATCCTTGAATTCCCTTGAATTCTCTTGATTCCTTAAAGAACCATTGATTTTTTCTTCGTTATTTTCTTTTCTGATTTTAGCAACAAAAAAAATGATAAATAATAATCGAATAAAATAATTGATTCAATTTCGTTTTTAAACTTTTTTTATCCCAAATTTAGAACCATTTGGATGGAAAAAGAGAAATTTTCGTTTTGATATTTTTTCACTCCCAGTTGTCTACTATTTATAATCAATTTTTTTCCGTGAAATATTTTCAAGCAACATTTGCTATTGCAAATATTCACATTATAACTTTTTTTTCATCAATACTTTTAAATATCCTGAAGCAAATCATGGAAATATTGAGGACATGGAATACGATAAAATGAGTAACAATGAAAATAACAATAATCGAGTGACGATATTTTACACTGGAAATGTTTGCCATTGAAATGGAAATAATTGAATGGAAAAAATGCAAATTTTCACAGTCGGGTGAAAAATAGCATTTCAAATTGAATAATAATAATGATATAATTTGTTTTTGTTGCCCAAAAAGAGAGAGCAAGAGAGGAGAGAAAAGGAATGAAAATGAAGTGCGAAAATTGATAAACTCTGCCAATTCTTTTGTATTATTAACCAACTGCTTGAAGCTATCAACAGCCGGCTGGATGATAAAAAGCTTAACCAGAAACTAATCTCACAAAAGATTGCCAAGATTAACATTAATATCATTATCAGGGAGGTGAAAAGGTTATCAGGAAGGAAGGGAAGGGAAAGAATGGAAAAGAAAGAAGCGAAAAAAGTTGAACAGAAATACAATATTACGAGATTGAAACGAACAAGAAAAAACGGAAATATCTATTTTCATCATTTTCTCATGAAATTTGTTTTCTTTTCATTTCCTTCGTTAATAACTTTCTATTGATATCAATCGTTATCAATTTATGATATAATGTTATAACAATGAAAAATAATCAACATTTTAGGTTAAGGAAAATGAGAAATAATTAAGGAAGTGAAGAGAGAAAAGGTTTTCTCCCGAATATCGCGTTTAACTTTGAGTTAAATTTTCCAGCAACGAGTTCAAACTCGAATTTTTGCAACTTTCAACTTATCTATTGCCGTTCATCTTTAAAGGCATTCATTAGCGCCACGATGCCAGCAAATTATAGCTGCTCAACGAAATCAATTTGAGTCAATTTTCGGAATCATAATTGATCGACAATTTTTGGCTCCAAAATGAATGAGTATTTACTCGATGATAAATTGCACTTTTGCTTTATCAATCCATGAAGTTTACTCACTCTGATTGAGATCAATGAATCTTCTTTTTTTCGCTTTTCTTTCGTTTACAAAATTTTCCATTCATGTTAATCATTTTCTTTTTTCTCATCTTTTTGTTTCAATTTTCATGATCAATTTCAACTTTAATCATCATTATTCCTTCCTTTAGATTAATCATTTTTCTTCGGCAACATTTTTCCCCAAACCATTGCCATCATTATCAAGATTGATCATCTTTCTGGTTGTAAAACCTAATTGATGTTCAATTAGCTTATCAATTGTTAACTTGGAAGCAAACCTTTGATTTTGGTTCGATTCCAAGTTAATGAAGGTAGAAGAAGAAGAAGAAGAAATAAAGAGAAATGTGAAAAGAAAATCATTAGTTGCTTGATTAATGGCGGTTTCATTGCTGCTCAATCAGAGAAGTTGATAAAGGACGAAACTCTAAAATTGATAGAAAAGTTGAGCGCATCTTTTAGATGTAAAAGATTGTTCAATTTTTCAATTTCCATCAAGCGATTGCATTCAATCAAGACAAATTAACTCGTAAAGTTTAACGACAATTTCACAATCTAATCAATTGCGATGAAAAATTGTCATTTCAATTTGCAAATGAAAGCTATTCAAGTTTGCATGGGTGAACCAGAAATGAGAATAAAATGACGAGTTGAAGTTTGGATAAAATTGATGAAACAGGAAATAAACAAACAAGAAAATGGTTAAATTAGACTTTCGTCTTTTCCAGTTCCTCTTATTTCATTGCTTTATCATGCATTCAAATTATCATGAAACTCTTTGCTTTCATCTGTTTGAATAAATTCAATTGGTAACTTTGTTCATCATTATTTAATTTTATTCTCAATTTTGTGTTATTTTCACTGTTTTCCATTCACTTTCCTTCAATATTGTAATGTCACAAAGTTGAATTAATCATTATTAAAATTAATCATTTTATTGATCAGATAAAATGAAACTTGGAGTGAAGAAGATGGTAAAAAGAGGAAAACGTTTCAAAAGATTTTTTTTCGTTGCAATTCATTTGATTCTTTTCTTCAATTGTAAATTAAATTAAATGAACAATCTTTTTTTATTGTCTCATTAATTTGATTAACAACTTAAGTTGAAAATAAAAAGCAAATAAAAAAAACCAATGAACTAAATGTAAACAATTGAAATGCGATTTCGATTTAAATTTAACGGAAAATTGATGCTTTTAATTGTTTCTTTTCAATCGACTAATTGAAAGTGTTTCATTATTTAATTTTTATAAACTTTTAAAAGTTTATTCTGCAATTTTCCAAGTTTCATTAGCTTTTCCAAATTTTGCTTCATCGACGGAAAACTAAAGCAATAATTTTTAGCCGATTCAGCAAAAGAGTTGAATTTTTCAGTTAAATATTGTAAGATTCAAGATGAACAGCAATTCAGTATTCGTCTGGTTAAGTTGTGGATACATGAACTTGCTCAAGGCGCATTAAGAGATTGCAAAAGTTCGCCATTTTTCACGATTTTAAACCTTGAGTTTCATCTAAACCCATTACATTTCAATGCATTACAATAAGAAACTGCTTTTTTTGAAAAATTCATTTTGGCAAAGCTTTTCATTTACATGTAAAAATCCAAAGATTTCAATGTAAAATGTGTATTTATCAAGTTTCACCGATTTCGACATAATTTTTCGATCCACTCAAAATGTTAATGCTCTGTTCTAACTTAAGTCTCTTCTTTTAAGCGAATTTTCAGCAACCCTAATCATTCTTTGAAATGCTGACAAAAAGTTTTTTGTTTTCATAATTTGTTTCGTCTTTTCAATTCTGTGAAAAGTCAGCGTTACTTAAAAACTTTATTATTCGAAGACTCGATCTTCATCTTTCGTCTTCTCTTCATTTTTTAAATAGCTTTAGAGGAATTCATTTGGATTGATAAAAACATTAATCATGAAATGGCAATCTTGTGACGAATGCACCGGAACTTAATCATGAATAGTTGAGTATTTTCAATAACTTTGTTTATCGTCCTCGAGTCTCACGAGAATGAAAATTTTTATCGTTTTATATTTTATTGAGTCAAAAACTTTCATTGAAATTGTGCAAAATCGTCCTTTTCCTAATATCAGATGCATTCTTTTCGACATTCGATGAAACATGAATACAATATTGTAAGTAACAACATTGTTGAACATGTAAGTATAATAAAAGAAATCGTGACTTCTCTTTATTGACTGTTCAGATTAATATTCCAATTTTCATCGGAAACAAACTAACTATTGAAAATTTTAATCTCGAAATGTTGAAATGTGCAAACTTAAATACTCTAAAGGGACTTTTCACTCCCAGAGTAAAGTTAAATGTTGCCATTTTTAAAACATAAAGTCTCATCACCCACATTAAACGGCTGTAAATGCAAGCGGAAGAATTGATGGCAGAAATCAATGCATAAAATTCAATTATCGAAACGATTTTTTTCCAGCATTTCGCTTGTTCCCTCATGAAACTGTTCAACTTGAAATGAAGTAAATTTGAGAAATGTTTTGTCAACGCTTTCCGTATGTTGTTCATGACAAGTTGAAACTCATTGGTGATCATGTTTCCATGTTAATATGTTGAGTAGTAAATATCTTTACTCGGAAAACAGGGAGAAACAAAATGCTGATAGAAACTTGTTAAATGATTCCCTTCAATCCATATTTTGCCTGTCAAGTTGACTCTTTTTGGCACTTTGCAAGTTGACAATTTATGTTAATGAAAAAATATCATCACTTGTTAGTCGAAGAGTGTAAAAAATGAACTCGGAATCAAGATGGAAAAGCATTGCAACAAATGAAAAGGGAAAAAAATGTTTCTCTTAACATTCAATTGAAACTTGAATTGAACTTTGAAAACACTTTTGTTGACTGAACAGCTAAACGCAAAAGAAGAAATTGAATAAACACTTTTCTTATCACAAAATGAATTGCTGCATAATTGAAAATTATCAGCTTTTCCCAGGTAATAACAATAAATTTCATGATTAAATTGAACAGAATTGAACATGTTTCAACAGAAAATATCAATTTGTCAGATTGCAATGAGAAAGGTTGAAATTGATTTGAAAAGATAAATAAATTCATTTGTTATCGAAATTTCAAAGTTATCAGTTTCTCATCCAATTGAACTTCATTCAGTTACAATAGTTGATCCATTATTATCTTCATTTTCAAACTCGATCAACATGGAAATGAAGGAATAAAGAAGAAAAAAGTAAATTAGATTTAATCAGATTAATTAGATTCGCGAAATTGAACAAAACATTTTTTCTCTTCCTGAAAAGTCTATTGAATTTTTAATCAATTAATCAGAAACTTAATTGTTTTACTTGCAAAGTAATTTTTAAATCAACCTTTTCGCTCTATAATGTTTGATGTTTATCGAAAGTCAATCAATTTAAAGGTCAAAAGTTTTGGACAAAAAGCAAGAATCTTTTCGCGAAAACAGAAAACAATAAAAACTCGAAAAATGAGGTAAAACTTGTTACAATGTAATGGTTACCATAAAATGAGCAGATAATTTCATTTGGTGACATTTACAGAGAAAAAGATTATCGATTTGAGAGAAAAGATATTGGAAGAAAATTTGGAAACTTTCATCTTTCATGACCCATTATAATCTTATTATAACATTGAACTTTATATTAGCTTCATTATTCCATGAACAATTCTTTCTCATTAGACAAATTGTTCATTCTTCTTCCCATCAATATAATGAATACGAATTCACAACTCGAATTGTCCTTTGTCTCAGATTTTTCATTTCGCTGCCAGTTTCATCTTTCCTATTCAAGAGAATTACCATGTAAAGTTGATTTAAAAAAATAATGTTAATCTAGTTTCCGGGTGAAAAGATTTTCTCTCTTCTCGACCAAATTGAAGTGGAAAAAAGGTGAAACCTGGAAATTCAGGTAAACCTTGGGTTTGGCTAATTAGAAAATGAAAATTGAATTATCAGATTAACTAGTCAAGAATCACTAATTAGCAAGGTTAAAATGAAAAATTAGCTTTGTTCATCTTTTTTTCGTTCCGATTAACTTTTGGGTGTTAAAAGAACAGGAAATTATTAAAAGTTAAACATGATTCAACCAAAGTTGAGGTTAAGTTTTTACTTGCAATTATTGATTCTGTATCAGATAAATGTGACAAAAATGATAACTTTTGATGCAATATTTTTCCTTTTTCTGTTTCTTCTTCTTCCTTTTCTTGCCAGATTTATCTCATCAGAATTGCAGAAGTTTTTCAAGGGAAAAATGATATTGAATTATTAATATTAAGTTACTGGTTCAATTAGATTATTTTTGGCCCAAAAGAGAAGATGTTTTTTTTTCGCTTCTTCTTTTTTCTTCTCTTTCCTTTTTACGTTATCTACTCTTTTCGGTGAGATTACTGATTATTTTGAACTTCTTTTCATCATCATGTAATGATAGCACTTGACACTGTTGCTAAATTTCCGGTGTCAAGAGGATCAGTTGATTAATCAACATGTTAAAATGTTGCAGTAAAAGTTGATTGAAAGTGAGAAGACAAAAAGTTTATCCTTAAGTGAAAGCAAACAAAATGTTTACTTCAACAACGAACTGAATGGATTCGTCAAAAAGTATTGAAGGCGAAAAGGAAAAGAAACAAATGTCAAATAGTTTTGAAGTAATTTTATTTCTGTACAACTTGAACTTTCAAAGTGTTCAATGAGAACAATTCAATTCAAGGATTGATTGATATGATAAACAAGTGATTCCATCGCTTTGGAAACCTTGCCATTAATCCTACAGTTTGTTCATTTGTTGTACAATTGAATTTGAATGAAACCAAGATTGGCAAATGTTTATTAATAGATCAAAAGAGAAATATAAAAGTTCAAGACTCCACCAAAATGATCATTTAATTTGTTCGCCCACTTGCTTATTCATGATACCTTCTAAGCCTGAAGAGCTAAGCAAGATGATCTCCAGCAAATATTGTTATTGCTCTGCAAATCTTTCGAAATATGAAATTTCATTGTTAATTTGAACTTTCACAAGCTGACTAGATTCAAGCTGCAGGAAAATCAACAGTCGAGGCATCGAGGCTGCTGATGAAGCGACTAAGAAAATGAGTGTAGATTCAGAAGTCGTTAACGATTCCATGACATCGCTGATGCGAAGAAGACTCAATCTTGGCATCTCTAACTCTGATGATTGGACCACTGAATGCTGAAAATTGTCAATCGTCTACTCGACTACGAATCAAAGACGCACTAAATCGAGTATCTTTCGATTGATCTTCTTGGTAAGGAGAATGAAAATTATCTTAAAATTCTCAATTTTAACTTCAAATTAGATAATATATCTGTTGCGATAAGCTTTTCTGGCATTAAATTCCGTCTTGGGTCAAAGTCGAGCTTTACAAAAGACAATCTAAAAATACTTTTAATCTTATTTACTCTGACATAATTGTTTCAGTTATAATAGACAAACATTTTTCTTTTTTATTTTTTCGTTTTTTTCACATCAAAAAACGTTTCTATTATTATTTATTTTCATCGCAAGTTGACTGGTTCAACATTATTTCTTCCTTCTGTGTTGCATTAAACTACTTCACCAAACATTTGCCTACAACTATGAGAAGTTCATTGAGAGAAAAAAAAGCTAAACTTTTATCAGCCTTCACCTCCAGGGTATTACTTGAATGAGACAAAAGTGAGCATAAAAAGTTCCGAAGAGGAAGCATGTTAAAGAACTTTTCGACTTGAAATTGAACAATATTTTGATAACAACAAAAATGAATAAAGTTGAGATTCTTTGAATCGCTGATGTCTTTGTAACAAGATTGCGATGGAAAATGTGAGAAGAGCAAAATTGGCATTTGAATGAATTTTTCATAGATTAACATTTCAATTGGTTTGACAATGAAACTCGAAAGCAATTATTAATGAAAGGAAACAAGTAAAGAAGGAAGAATATTTTACTGATTAAATTCTGTGCAACTTTGATTACAATAATTTACAGAATGATGAATAATGACACATGTTCAGCAGAATGAAGCACACAAAGTTGAATGAAAAATGTTTCACTTGAACTTTTCTTCTCATTCGAGTTACCAAAATTAGTTGCACAATATATATCAATTCTGAACTGAATAAAGGTTGGCTTAGCTGGTGAAGAATCAAGTAAAAGGGAAAACTTGAAACTCGAAAAGCTCTCATTCTGTTGCTTCAAGATAACTTTCAACTTATCAAACTTTTCATGTCAAGTTTACCAAAACATTGTCAACCAATTTTCCATTGTGATATTTGAAATGTTCACTCGATATTATTGTTTCACTTTTTTATCCCAAATCTTTATTTTCCAACAAACTTTATTGCACACTTGAACCTTTTGATAATCAGTATAATGGTGAAAGTGCACCTTTCCTCTTTCATTGAACAACAATCAAAACGTTTTCCAATTGAATCATATTTTCGACTCGTTAGTTTGGATCCTTAAAAATGTCATTATTTTTAGTTTGCCTTGAATCACAACTTTTCCAGATTAAATGGTTCGAGTGTGGTTACGAAGTTTAGCTCTTGATTCAAAGCCGATAACATCAAGTGTACAGATTCACTCAACTAGAATGTTTAATTGGTGAAAGTACAGACTGTTGTATAGTCTTGACTCTAGTCTCTCTTGACGTACAGTTTGTAATGAAACATCAGACCCTTAAGTTTATCTAATTTTTCCCTTTTTCCCCTTTCTTTTCCTTTCCCTTTTCGTTATTAATATTGGTCAATACATTAGATTTTGTCCTTTCCTCTCTTTCCAATTTTGCTCAAAGTTGTTGATTCAGTCCATGTTTTCAGTTTTTCCCGACTGTCAATTGATTACGGAACTAAATCTACTCTAGATGTGTTTACTAACTGCAGTGTAATTGTGTTGCCCAGTTTTGATTTTAAAATTTGTGTTCTGAGTAACTACCTTTCATTGATGGTTGAAGGAAATTGAAATGTCTCATTTCAGATGTGATTCTCTACTCTTCATCTTACACTAACAATGGCCTACTATTCATCAAGGCGGGTTGACTAAGCCCTGAGCTCACAAAGCTGTGACCTGCATTTCAGTCGGAAATGCTTTTGAAAATCATTGAGTATTATGATAAATATAATTTATCTGTTTATTCCACTTAGATTTGAGAAAAGTTTATCAATTGATATTTAAGCGTTCATTTCAAAGATTACACGGTTTGAAAAAGATGTGCGATTTTTTCTTCGTTCAATTATTTTCTTTAGCACATAAATCAATCAACAATGTTCCCACTCAGAGTGCCAGGTAACTGCATATTCATACAGTCAAAAAATAATTTTTACGCTAGAAATGTGTAAATATACTTAATTCAGCTGAAAAGGATCTCAAATTGCACATTAAAACAAACATAATTAGTAAGAAATTCAGGAAATTGTCAAAAAAATTATGAAACAAACGAAATAGCGTCTGAAAAGTCATGAAAAAAGACACGAGAGGGATTATTGTAGTTATGTTGAAATTGTGCAGCTTCTTGAGCAGCTATAACTTTTACGTTAGACTTTGAGTCATTTTTTCGTCTGAATATATAATTCAGAGATTCTACTGACGAACAGACAAAGAAGAAACAGATTTTAAGCTAGTTTAATCCGCTTTATAGCTGCTGCAAAACTGTATAAGTTTGCGGTAATTATTTGTGGAAAGTCACAGACAATGACTGTTGTAATTACTATGTTCACATGTTTGAATTTCCATGAAAATCATTTGATAAAAGAAATGTTCAGTTGTGCATTTTGTTTTCAACAGATTATCTTATTAACGGAAATAATTGCTGATTCGAATCAAAAGATTAAAGGTAATTTAAAAAAACTGTTTTATCTGCAACATCTTCGTAAAGATAATCTTTTTATCTGCTCGTTAATAGCTGTTTCAAATGGACTTTTTGGCTTGCAACCTTTTGGTAACGATTTTTACTTCAATATTTTCAAGTCATTCTGTGATAAGTTTGTAAGTATTCAATGTGTTGTAATAGAAAGAAGATTGCGATTATTTTTAAATTCAACTGTTTAACTGTGTTCTATTGTTTTTCGCATCCTTGACGACGACTTGAACCATTCGAATAAACTCGATTCATGTTTTGATTTCAACTTGAATCAGATTAGCAAGTGAATTGAACTTTATGGAAACACCTTTGAGAAGTTGCTTTCGGTTCCAAAAGAAATGAAAGTTTTCTCTTTGCTAAAAACAAAAGTTAATTATCAAGCTGATCATTTATTTAATAATCAAGTCATCATGCAATGCTATCAACTTTGTTATTCAGTCAACACTCTGGTTCCCTGAAGGAGTATTAAAATGTTTACTATTGCATGTTGAACATAAAAAGTGCGGCAAAATAATAAACATTTATTACCATTTAGATTGAAAAAGCTTGTAATTGCTGCTAAAGTTTTCTTCTGTTTCTTGTACAATTAAGTTAATCAAAGATTCAACAAGCTTGCAGCTTTTTTTCCAATCGAAAGGTAATGAGTAAAACAAAAACATTTGCAATGATTAAAGTTTCATGAAATGATGTTCCGATGATGTTGCAGTTTCTGCATGTCGTTGCGTTCAATGTCGATTTAAAGGAAACGCTTGAGCAACAAGAGTTGATTATCATTTAACCGATAAACTGTTGGCGTAATTGAATGATAATTAATAAGATTATTCAATAAATAGTAATTGCATTACAAAACAACTGATTCACAAGAGAGAATATTTTCTCTTGTATTTCTGTTTCTTTTATCGTCTCTTTAATCAAATGAGAAAATTCATTGTGATTTGTTGTTGGACACAAGTTATCAGATGAGGTTTCACAACATGTTCATTTATTCACTTGTTAGAAAGAAAGAGACAGAAGAAAAGAATGAATGCAAAAAAATATGATTCTATCAGGTCAAGTTAAACATGTAACCAGGGAAACAGTGAAAGACGAAAGATGTTCGTATTAAAGGAAATGAGAGCAATTTTTCACCAATTTTCTTGCTTACAAATGATGTTCAGTTTAATTGAACGGATAATCCGATGCAAAGCAAGGAAACAAAATTCTATGTGCATTTGGATGAAGAGATACATCTTGACTTGGTTCTAATTCTATATTCTGTAATTTTCACAAATGAACTGTTTGTTGATTGATAATTGTAAGAAACCATTTTGTTAGATTCTTCGAGAGTCTAGATTGTGCTACTAAGTTTTACTTTCGCTAACTACCATTGTGAATGAGACAAAAGACTTACATAAGCTTTTCCTATTTAACTCAAACTTCCGAGTCAAATTATAAAAATTGAACCAAATGCCCAAAGTTTGTGGGAATCATGGCCCGATTGAAAAAGTTCAGGCCTTGACCATTGATAGTCTTTCTAAAAGATATTCAGTTATGTTCAAGATTTTTGTTAATATCATTTGTATCAGGAATATTTTGTTTCATTGCGATCAAAATATGATCATTGTTATGTTATACCAAGGGTTAGGAGTAGTAATAAAATGCCATTTCTGGCTCACTAGTCAAACCGGTTATTCGGTTGGTTACTCAAAAATATGGTTAATATGATAATATAACTCAATTAGAAAAATTTGATCTTATATAAAGCAACGAACTGTTATCTGACCAAGAAAGCGCTCAATTTGGAACCCTTGTTGAAATTCAGTGAGATCTTACTGACCCCTAATACGGAAAAAATACCCCTTTCTGAATGCGTGAATGGCTACAATAATGCAGAAGATGGCCATTTGAAGTACATTTTGCATAAATGTATTCCGTATACTGACTCACTAAATTCTCGAGTTATTCTTGACCATGTTGAGACTGATTGTTCCCACGAGAAATGTTATTTGTTGAACCAGTTAATAAACCTAGGAAGCGCAAACTTCTCGTTGTAAAGGTCATTGTGTTTGCAGTTTAATCAAACTTGCCGCCGAGATGATTAAAAGAAAAATGCAATGTTCGATAAGCTCAAGTATCAACCTACTAAAACTTGTCAATAATCAATGATGGGGTCTCGATTGTTACCTGGATCTCATCTTGGTATTAATTGAGTCAAAGTTAAAAGATCATGATTATCTTGAAAAAATAAGTAAGTATTAAGTATCAGTAGCAAGTATCAATTTAAAACCAAGTATGGCTAAATTAACCAAAGCATTGAAATAACCAACGAAGGGCAGAACAACTGAAGCAAAGAGACTTAACTTGCTTAAACAAAACTTGGAGAAAATTATCTTGATGAAAATGATAATTGTAATTGAAGATTACTTTTGAATGATCTAGATAAAGAATTTCAGTGTATATATACTAAATTTTAAACCAAGCAAGGCCCATGGAATTTTCTTTTACGCTGTGTTTATGTTAATCAATATGATACTTCTTCAAAAATTTCAATGTGTTACTATAAACATAAATCAATGACAATTCAGTTTCAACGACACCATTTGAGTTCACGATCGAAATTAATTTTACCTTCTCGTTAATAGTTGTCTTAAAGATTATCATAATTTAATCGAAAAAAGACCATCTTAATCTTCAATATTAAAGTTTTTAAACCACAAGGTGGTAATTCAATTTTAGTACATGTAGAGATAGTAGTTTGCGTAATCTAAGGTAATATTATTATTTAAACCTGAACCATAGATCAGCATTAATCTGATTAAGCATAAAAAAGGTCTAATTTTCTCGCAAATTTCCGGTCGATACCATGTGCATTCGATAGAGCCCAAAAAATTAGGCAGAGCATTTCGTCTGCAGTTTCGGAAACTTTCGTATCGCGAGAAAATTGCGGTCAAAAACCGATTTTGCCGAAAATTCAAATTTTTGACTTATAAACATAAACTATGTACATTGTGTATAAACATTTACTGAGACATTATTTCGTTTTTCAAACGGCTTAATTTGCGAAAGAGTTGTCATACTGCCTACTTTACTTAAGCCAAACATTTTTTTCATAAACTTTGTAAAGTTCAAGCCTGTCCTTGTTAACTCTGCGGATGTAAAGCCATTAGAATCAAAGAGTAAAGAAGAAGAGATTACGATTAATAAAAAAGAGATTTGTTTACTGAACAATGGCACAAGTGGTGCTAGTAGTAAGAGACTCTTTCTTTTCTCTTATTTTTTTAAAATCAAAATTTTACTTATATTAATAAGAAAAGTTTATTTAAGTTTAGTTTAACTGTTTTAATCGAAGTTTGAAGCTTCAATAGCGATTTTTTTGCATAATTTATGCAGATTCACCAATTGAATAGTCAACTATTGCTTTTAGATAAAAAAAATTCTTGTAATCAGTCTTAAATAATATACTGGGCGTTTTTTTTATCTGTACGCCTGTTTGCAGTCATAATTCGTAAACGGTTCATGCTACAGATCTGAGACTCGAACTACCTGCTATCGCATTTTGAAGAACCTCAAGTTCCAACTCTCAAGGTCTCTCAAGGTCACTCAGTTGTTTGACCTCTAACTGACATTTGAAGGTCATTTTATAAAAGGGCAAACTTTTTATAACAGATTGGCGGTTATTACACGTCCATAACATACACGGTTAGAAAGATAATTGGATTTCAATCATAAGCGATCGATAAGCTGAATTGTATGAATACTCTCATATCTTTTGTTCAGAATAAGTTATGGACGTGTAACAACCGCCAATCTGTTGTTAAAAGTTTGCCCTAAAAGAAAATGACCTTCAGATGTCAGTTAGAGGTCAAACAACTGACTGACCTTGAATGACCTTGAGAGTTCGAACTTAAGGTTCTTAAATATGCGATAGCTTGTAGTTCGAGTCTCAGATCTGTAGCATGAACCGTTTACGACTTATGACTGCAAACAGGCGTACAGGATAAAAAACGCCCAGTATATCTTGAAATATCGTTTGCCATCATATTGTAGTAACTATTAAGGTTGAATTTATCCAATATTATTGAACTGTGAAAAATAGGTTATACCGAATGAATCTGTAACAAGATATACCCAAAAGAAATTTAATTAGTTTATCCATAAATCCATTATAATAATTGTTTTCTTTTGTTTCTTTTTTCTTTAGGACCCGATTTACCCTTTTGTTAACCTGTATTATCCAGCTAAATGGACGAGGGAAATATCGATGAGCCTCTGGGACAAGATTATTTTTATATCGATGATCAGGGAAACAAAGTTTATGTATTAGTAAATGCTGAGGATTTTGGAGTTATTAAAAATGAAGATGAACTTTTATAATGCTGTGCTCGAAATGGTGAACTTACAATGGTGAAAAAGCTTCTTCAATCGAAAGAAGAAGGTCAAATTGATTTAGACATTGACTGTATAGGAAAAAAGGATAAGTAATCATGGCTGGACACCCCTTCATCTTTCTTGCTACTTTGGTCATTATGAGGATGTCAAGATTCTACTTGAAAACAAAGCATCAGTCAATGTAATAAACGATTCAGGTGATACACCACTTCACAAAGCGTTTCATGTTGGACGATTAGATATTGTTAAGCTATTACTAGCACATGATGCTGCCGTGTTCACCAAAAACGCCGAAGGTAAAACTCCAAAAAATATTGGTAAAGACAATGTACTTGAAGCCTTGATAGCAGCAGAATTCAATGATACGAAAAGAAAGGAAGAACAGTTTTTGAGAGCAGCAAGAGACGGTGATCTGTCAACAGTAAAAGAGTGCATCCTCGGAAATGAAATTTTTGAGTTTATGACGATGATTTTTAATGTAAGATGATGTAGGATTTTTAATTTTGAATTGTAGCCTGACACCTGCCTCCTCAGTTTTACTATTATTTGAGCTGGAGTTTCTTTAATTTTATTTTCAGTAGATGGCTGAATCAATAATGGAATAGCAGTCGCGTTCAACCGACGACCCCTTCAAGTAATCTATTTTTCACAGGTCAATAATATTGGATAAATTCAACCTTAATAGTTACTACAACATGATGGCAAACGATATATATTATTTAAGACTGATTGCAAGAATTTTCTTTTATCTAAAAGCAATAGTTGACTATTCAATTGGTGAATCTGCATAAATTATGCAAAAAAATCGCTATTGAAGCTTCAAACTTCGATTAAAACAGTTAAACTAAACTTAAATAAACTTTTCTTATTAATATAAGTAAAATTTTGATTTTAAAAAAATAAGAGAAAAGAAAGAGTCTCTTACTACTAGCACCACTTGTGCCATTGTTCAGTAAACAAATCTAATTTTTATTAATCGTAATCTCTTCTTCTTTACTCTTTGATTAGAATCGACCATTTTAGCAATCTTTTTGGCAATATTTTTGGCCAGCAATATCTTATTTAGGTGAAAAGTTGAAAGATAAATTTATACAATGAATGTAATCAATAAAATGGTTGTTATTCAGATTCAGTATATTTATCTCATTGTATTTATTTTGACGAGCAGTGTATCCTTTGCACTTGCATCTTTTTGCAAAACCGTTGCTTTGTGTCAGAAGCGTGGTCTCCCACTACTCGTAGTTATTAATAATAATGATTAGTGACGGAAAAAGTGCAATTTTTCTTGAATTTTCACCGCAGTCTAAATATTAAAAGCAAAGAATGATCATAAGGTTCTATTTTGAACTTACGATTTTCTGTCTTCAATTAGTTTTGAAACTACTGTTGAACTGAAGGTAACAAGTGCAGGTTAATTGATGTTTCCTCTTCTTTGAGTGGTGTAAGAGCTGTGCTGTGTGTAGTTATAGTTTGGTAAAAAATACTCATTAATATACTTAATTCATAATTATTAAAACTTATCCACTTTCCACAGAATATTTGCTCATTTTTTCAGCAGTTAACGTAATATATCAACCTTATCTTCGCATATTCTGTGTTGTTTAAACCTCATTCATTATTAACGTAAGTTTAAACAGAGTGACAAATAATCTAATCTCGTACAATGACATTGACTGGAAGGATGCAACTGATGAGAAAGATGATGCAAAAGTGAACAAAATTAGCAACCTAATTAACCTGTTAAGCGAGTAGCAGAGTTAGCAAACAGAATGTAAACAAACGCAATACTGTAAAATGGTAAATACATTAAACAGCTTGTAAGTGAAAATGTGCTGATAGACTTGTCTGTACAAGAGTAAACAGTTACATTAGTTGCAAAAAACGAGAAAAACGTCACTTGCATCAGTTGATCATGTTCAACATTCAACAAACAGATGAAAAATTGTATGTTGAATAATTGATTCATTTTCTGATGAATAACAAGACTACCTGATTGCAACGGACTGGACATCTAACCAGAAAGCTTGTTCCAAACGTTTGAAAGCTTCATCTATTGACATGAAATTCATGAAGTACCAATGAAATTAATAGCAGAGCATCAATAAAACAGTGAAAGTGCCAATCTGAATTAACATATTATCTGTTAGTATATTTAAGTGTAGTAAATAATTGAATTACAAATATTTATTATTTCTGTCTTGAATTTGTAAGATGAAAAATTGTCTGATCGATGAATGACAATTTAGAAAATTATTTTTGATTCAATCTCAGTTTATATCAAATGTTACAGCTTAGCTGGTCAACATCAATGATTCAGAGTAAATTGGTAAAGCAATAAAAAGATTTTCCAAATGAATTGAATTGAAGATGAAACTCTTTCGATTTCAAAATAAGTTATTAAGTTATTGTAAAAATGTGCGAAAATTCCAATTTCAAAGAGCCGATTTGTGCTAAGCCCAAAGTTTAGTGCTACAACTTTCAACTCGAAGCTTGTTTTGTTCATTTTCTAGGAATCTAATCCATCTTGTAAACTCGAACGCGTCTGACTATTGCCCTTCATGTAGATATTTGCCAATCTACATGGAGGACAGTAAAGACTATTCTTTCCTCTGATTCCTTGAAATTGTAATTGATTTTGTCCTTGAAGTTGAGTAATTGAATGTTAATTGCAAGTTGAATCTGAATAAATTATTCAGTCATCAATTTAGAAACAATTCGCTTTCATTTTTTTCCACTTCGTTTTTTGCACACATTTTATCACTTTAAAAATATTCTTAATATAATAGTTTTTAAGTGCTTGAAAGTTCAAGTGATAATGATGATGCAATGTTAATGACTTTATTTTTTCTTAAAGTTCTGTCATTTACATATTCAAGGCTTTTGATATGGAATTTACTTTGTTAAAATGTTATCATACTAGAGAAGAAAGAAGTTGAATAAAGTTTCCCAAGATAGTATTTTGTACTTTCATCCCTGATTCATGTCATAATCACGTTTTTGAAAAAAATCAGCAGAATTTAATTCTATTATGATGAAATGACAGCAATTAATTTAAATATTTCTCAACTTGAAAACTCGAAAATGAAGACGTTTCAAGTCAAATTATGGACCCTGAAGTTTAGCATCAATCGAAAACTCAATTTCGGTTAGTTCATTGTGTAAGTACTGTACATGTAGACTGATCTTTGTGTTTGAATATTACTGAAAATTTAATATCAAAATCGTTAGATTCGTTGTGAGTTTTTCTTGCTTCTCTTTCGCGTCATTTGTGCAAAATTTGATGATTCCTTTATTGCTTTGTTTTCTCTTTTCTTTGTAAAAGCTCAAGCTCAAAGCAAAAGGCAATTAGAGCTCATCCATTGATCGGTTTCATTATCAAAGTCAATTGTAAATTAAAAACCAATTTCATTCAAGAATTAACAGATTCCCAATGAGTTAAGGCAATCAAATTGTCTATATTTCATTTGGTTGATGCGATTAAAACTTCAAATAAAAGAGTCAAAATTCGCAACAAAATGGCCGTTCAATGGTTTAAAAGTCAAGACTGTGATGAATGAGGTAAGAATTGAGGTTACTTACGGAAAAAATATTACCTGTCAATGAACCAAAAGTTGAATTTTCCCTTCGAAATCGAAGCTATTTTTAACAATCTGCTTTTTATGCTTTCTATCCAGAACTGGGATTCTTAATGATAACAGTAAAAAAGCAAAAGCTTCAAACTGGCAATACTTGTTCGTTTTTTCATAACTTCTGAAAACTCGTCGGTTTTTTGGAATCTTGCAAGTCTTTTTTTTAATATTGCAACAAAAGACCTTGATTTCCTTGAATTTGTGAAAAATTCAATAGCTTAACAGTGAAAAAAGAAACATAAAGAATATCAGCAAATAAGGCGCTTCAGAAATGCAGGCATGAGAAAAAGAAACTATTTTACGAGTTGAATGAATTTAAAATAACCACATGTTAGTGCAAAAATTGTCTACTCAATTGAACTGATATGGGAAAAGCCATTTATCTTTTTTGGTGTAGTTCATGAAACTGGAAAATATTGATACATTTTTGCATCTTCCAACAGCTAGCAAACATTTTACATTCAATAGCAAAGTTTCAATTGAAATATAATCCTAACACAAATACATTCATCATTTGGACGATGAAAAGTTGAAAGCATCAATTGGCAAATGTACCATTGCGCTTAACCTACTTTAATACAAACAAATTCAGAAGCTGAAGTTGACTTGAAAAGCACAGAATATTTTTACTCAGTTTTTTACTTAATTTCAATTTGAGAAGGCATCACAGCTCGATGATGCACACAAGCGTCACTCAAATCAGAAGAATCATTTCCATTTATTATTCATTATCAATTAGCATTCGAATAGATTTGAAAATTGCAATTTTCTCTACCATTTTCAGTCTTGAATTTTTTCACGTCATTTTTGATTAACTCAATTATCTGATGGAAATCAACTTTGAACTGTCTTAAAGTCCTTTCTCTTATGAGCACTTTTAATTATCAATACTAATTATCTGTCAACTCTATTCCTGCTTCTAATTATCTCATTTAATGTGCATTTTTCCTGCAAAACAGGCCATTAAAGGAAATTCAGGAAAAGAAAAGTTGAACATCTCGAGTAACCCACAGAATGTCAACTCTTTCAATTGAATTTGAATTGCATTGGAAACCTTTTCTTTCCTTTGTCCTTCGCTTAATCATCAAGACCAGAAAAAAAAAGATGTGCATCATTATCATTAAGGCAGGTTTAAGCATCATCATTAAAAAAATTCAAGTTGAAAGGTTGGTGAAGAAGATGGAGAAAAAGAGAAAAAAAATCTGCAAGAAATATTATTGTTTCACCTAATGATATTCAACTATTATTCAAAGACGAGAAAAAATTCTGCTCTCATCATTATTGAAATTAAACTTTTTTCCCTTCAAAGGAATTGCAATTATGCACTTACAGAAAAATGCATTTCACTTTTTGATACAATATGTTCACCATCAAAAAGCTTATTGAAACTTATCTTCAAATTGATGCTCAACTTTTGATTATTTATTTTTGGATTCAACGTTAGGAGCGAGATGTTTGTGTGCAAAAAGGGTTCATTTTTTGTGACAAAAAGAGAAGCAAAAGTCTAAATTTTTGGACATTTATGTAAGAATAAAAGACAAAACAAAGAAAAGTAATGAAAAATAATTTTTCAACATTCATCAGGTTTTAAAGTTGAAACTTTTTTGTCAGATTTATTAATATTTATGAGTTTTCGCGAAATGTGAATTGTTTGTGCTACTCTTCATAGACAGAAGGGAATGTAATCAACTGAGGAATCGCATTTATTATTGCAATATCTTGTACTTGAGTATTTAAAGGTTATTTAGATTATGATAGATGATAAATGAGAATAATCTGGATGGACATTGGTAATCAATGGTCAGAATTTGATGGTTCAAGTGTTCATGTCCTGTGAAGGTTCACCATACTGAATCCATGTATTTTTGCTCAAAGTTGCTCATGATTAAAGTTGAAGAAGTAAGGTTTGAGAGTACTCTTTGTGCCTTCCTTTTCTCATCATTTTGTGCGGTTTTTTTCTGGGTCATTCATCCTCATCAACATCACAACATTGACTAAATTAAAGGAGACAGAAGATGGAATGAAAGGGAAACAAAGTTGTGAGAGGAAACGTAGTTGATGGTGATGACGGTGAACAAGAGGTGAAAATACTTTGATAGGATATAAGTTAATATAAAACATGAGAAGATGAATGTTTATCAGTTGAACAAGATGAACTTGGTAGTTGATACTGAATAATACTCTCTGTCCAGGAATGAAGATGCAGCTTTTCTCTTCTTTCATGTCAAACTTTGTTATTAATATTGAGATTCATCTTTGGATGAGATTATACTGAGAATATATGAGGTTCGAGGAGTGATGAAAGAAATGATGATCATGATGAGTGTTTATTAAGAGAGGGCAGTCGGATGAAAGGAAGGAGAGGAAAGGAAATGAAAAGATTAAAGGTGTTTTTGAATGTCACTGTAACAAGATTTGATGAGCCCAGAGGTGAGCTTGGAATAAATTATGGACCGAAATTTATCCTCAACTTCTTGTTAATAAGCATAATGACAGTTAGAGCTTTTTCACTTGATTTATTTCTTAATATATCAAGAAAATATTTCGATATCTAAATTTGCTAACATTCAATTTGAATGGTCAAAATATGAACTGGATCTTTTTCAATATCAGCTTTTCTGCTTTATTGCTTCTTTTTACAAGTTTTAAAGCAAAATAACTCGAGGTAAGAATGCGAAATTTCAATTTGTACTGATTTTAAAGATTAGATCGTGTTTTAGAAACTTTTCGAAAGTAGAGAGATAAACTCGCTAAATATGATTCGTTGGTCATACAGAGCGAGATACTAGGTCAAAGTTTAGTAGTTCGACCTAAAGAATGACAGACATTATCACTTGATTTCTGATCAAGCTTCCAAAAGAGTCTGATATGTAGAAATTAGTTATTCCAGTTAGTTAATGAAAATTAGTTATTCACTGTTATATTACCACTGGCCAATATACGTTTGATGATTACTGACTTTTCAAAGTCCAAGTAATTTCACGATGGCTCAACCCGGTTTAGTCAAGATTTCCGAATATTCTTGATATTTACAGTTCACTTCGTAATCAAAACCAATGACTACTCACAAGAACGATGACTAATGGTTTGTACTGCCAATAGTTCAGTATTGTAATAAGGAGTATTACATACAAGAGTAAACCAAGTTTACTTTAGAAGTTTCCAAGAACTTTCCAGATTCCAAGAATCTAACAAAACACTAAGATTCCGAAAATTAACACAATTTGAGGTTACAATGGTACTTCTTTTATTAGATAGGATTCAATGGCGTTGCTAGGATGACCGGTTCTTTTCCTAATTGTTGGTATTTCAAATCCAGACACCTTTAGCACTGTCTCACAAGTTGCTCTCAAGCCTTTGTTAGCAATCTCTATGTGTTATGTCCATTCCGGCTGGTTGAAATATATTTTTTAAAATATTAGATACGATATTAATACCAACTGACTGTTTTGAATAAGCCATTCCATTTTTTTGGCTCCAAAGGTCTTCGATAAAAATGTCCTTGTTTTTCTGGTGGATGGCTTAAATATTTTATAAATATTTTCCCTAATGATGATTGTTATCTGCAACATCATAATGAATTATCGGTCCTTTCTTCATCTGGTGATACAATACATTTTCATGATCATTTTTACGTAAGATGGGATAAATTTCAAATAAGCATTTTATCATGATGTACCGTCTTTTTCATTTCACGCCTGCGTGACATCATAACTCACGAACGGTTGCTGCTAAGTCCGCAGATCTTAAGAAAATTGCAGTCATACCCTTGAGCTCAAGGTCATTCAAGGTTATTCAGCTGATTGACCTCTAACTGACATTTGTTAGAGAATACTTTTTGTAATTTTTGTAACAGAAATTTCCCATTTATTACAAAATTCTAATTTTAATTGCTTATGTTTTCAACATCATAATCGCGGAAAGCACAAAAAATTACTCCACGATCTTTAAAGAGTGTCAGACTCATTTTCGAAGATTTATAATTATGAAATGACTTTTCAATGACCTCTGAAGTCTCCCTAAGCTATTCCCGAAAAATAACTTTGTATGACCTTGACCTTTAATAATGAAAAATTAGTATCGGCGAATTTTTCATTGACAATGTCTTAGGTGGATATGACAATGGGCGGACAAGTAACAGTGAAAAGAAAACGTACCTTTTAACTGAATTGCCTGTATTTAACAGGTAAACAGAGAATCAAGACAGACAATACTAATTTAGCAAGCACAATAATATTGAAAGATATTGTTGATCGGTTCAGGAAAGTTTTATTAAAAGCTATTTAACATCAATAGAGTGATGTAAGCTCATGTAAAAAACATCAGCCAGTTACAAAAAATTTTCCCTAACAGAATATGTCCTTCAAATGTCAGTTAAAGGTCAAACAGATGAATGACCTTGAATGACCTTGAATAACCTTGAGGGATCGAGGGTATGGGTTCCAAATTTTTTTAAGCTCACGGTTCAAATCTGCAGTATCAACTGTAATGAGTTATGACGTATGTTGATGATGTGAGTTGTGTCAAATAGACGTAAAATGAAAAAAACACCCGGAACAATGATAAACTGTTGAATTTGCATAACTCTAAGAAAGCTTAACTCATAAGAGACTCAGTAAAGTTTGAATATTTTTTGAATCAACCATTGTAAACCATAGGAAAAGGTAATTGACAATCACATTACTTAGATAAACAAATAAAAGAATCTAATTTAGTATCAGTCAAAATTTCACATCCATGAAACGTTAATGAGAAATTATCAATCTTGATATCTCGAGATCTAGGATGGACTCCAAGAACACCAGTACACGAACGGTATTCAGCATTTAGGTCCATATCTCTTTCGATTTTCTTAATAATCTCTTCATAATTACCATCATCGCCTTTACCAGAATTTTTAACACAGCAAAACGGTTGACAATAGCAACCGAGTTGGTGATCAAAATTAATTCAATTATTATAAACTATGAATATAAGCTACAGTCGAGTACCTGAAATTGTCAGTCATATTTTTCAGGTGCAAATTTTGAAAATACTAATTTACTATTAAAATTTAATTAAAAATTGTCCGATAATGCTATTTTTTAGATTGATTTCTACTCAAGGCGTAGTTTTTAGTTGAATTTAATCTAGAAAATCAAAAATCAACTTTAAATTCGATTATTTAATTTTTTGAATTAAATTCCAAAGTTATTTCAATTGATACGAGATGGTTAGACCATAGAGTGGACAATTTTAGGTACTGAAAATTTTAGGTACTCGACTGTATCAATACCGAAAGCAATGGATGTCATCAACGGGTGCAAAAATGCAATAAGAATCAATGAAGCATTTATAGCAAGTAACAAAATAGACAGGAAATATTTTGCGTTGAGTGGTGCCAATATTGAAACAGTACCAAACATCTCAAATAGATTAATTCAGGAATAGTGAATTTAGATTTCCAATCTATGCCTTAATTGTTCAAAATTAGCATTAGCATAGTGTCTCAAAGCGTCATCAGAGAAATATGTATATTAATTGATTTCAATTTGATTGTTTAATATTGGTGTTTTTTGATCCCTTTTTTCATTTACCAATAGTAACTTTATAGCACTCTGTCAATTTGCACGATTTAAATTTTGATTATCGACATAATTTTCTTTTAAGAATCACGGAAGAGTTTCATAGTTTTACTAACAAGTTTCATCAGTTATACTTCAGTTGTACTTTTGGTTAGAAGCAGCAGGATAACAACTGGAAGTAGACAAAAATAGCAAAGTTATCATTACTGATTGAAATACTAAGAGATTATATTTTTATTTTGTTTTGTTTCATGAAAGAAAAGAAAGAAAAGATTTACCAGAAAATGAGTAAAAATGTCATTTTGACAACATTTATTGGTATTACAAGGTGTGTTAACCTTAAAGGTAATCGTGTATAAAAGAGGTAAAAATGTTTCATTAGAGAAGAGATTAAATATCATGTTCAAGTTGAGAGGGAAACATGTTCATCTGCTGTAAACGGTTTGATAAAGAAAATGTAATTAAAAGATATTACGTTTTATCCCATTATGCATAATACGATTAACAGAATTGAATCAATCATTCGAAAATAAAAGGATGAGAATGAAAATCGTTTGAACCAATTTGACTTTTACCAAATTATTCGAGGAGAATGGTAAAGAAAACTGTTCTTTACCTTTACCTTTTTGTGTAGTTAAGAGTAAAGGAATTGTTCATCTTTATCAATACGCTATTGATGAGAAGTAAAAACAAGATAACTCTTTAACAAGTTGATGAATGTTCATGAGAAGAGAATAATGATAATGTGAATAATATTATAATAAACTTAGCATCGTTATTAATATTATTAAGAGAAAATCAATTCAACTTCTTTCCTGTCTAATCTTTCGTCTTGTTAATTACCATAAATACAATTGATACACACTTGACTTCTATTATTATCTTTGGTCTTGTTTATGGTTAAATGGTCAAGCAGGGACAAAGGATAATGATATTGGAAGTGAAAAGAGCAAAGAAAATGTTTTGTCCAGATAAGTGCTTCTGGAATAAACGAGATAAATTGAACAATTTCTTCAACCTATTTCATCAGCTTCCAATTTCCAGAATGTTTGATGAACTTTTTTAATTCAAAATTGGAACGGATTCAGTTACAGGCTGGAGAGAATCTTTTAGTCAAAAATTCTTAAAATCTTGCTTCATTCTTGTTCATAAAGTTTCGAAAATGATTCGGCAGAATATTTTTGGCAACGAACTATACGAATTTCCGTGCAAGTCCGCTTTATTAATTGCAATAAAACCCGTTTCCCTTCTTGTTCGATCCAGCATAATATTAAAGATGAATTCGGGTTTTTCAGCTCTTGGTGATTGCGTCTGTTTTTGAATCTTTTTTAGTTCGCATGATGGCAAACCGAGCGAAGTAGCATCTTCAAGAACTTGCAAGAACAACTATCAAACTCGATGATTTATCTGTGATAGTGATAAACAAATATCAAAAGAAACATGAAGAGCTTTTCTAGCATCAAAACAAACTAAATTTTGAGCAAATTCAAAGTTTCGAATGAAAGTTTTCGATCAATTTTGAGCAGAATTGCTGTTTCAATAAATCATTGACTCCCAGTTCATCAATTGAACATTTTTATTTGTAAAAGATGAACTCTTTTATGGTTCACAACAACATGGAATTTTGTAAAATATTTTTGCCAATTATTATACTTTTCCAATTTGCTCAGTAAATAAAGCAATGAAGTAATATTGAACTTATTGCTTGGCAAATGTTACCTTGATTCATCAGTTTAACTGAAACAGTGCACAATAATCAAAGTAAGAAATTCGTAGCAATAAAAAGGCTTCACAATTTGATTGATGATTTCGTTCAAAATTGAACTGTGAAAAAAGAAGTTCTACATTTTCTAGAATCTAAACTATTTCTACAAAATTCAATCTTCCAAAACTTTTCTGCTAACATTTGTGATAATAATTAAAGACGATTCTGTCCGATGTTTCAGCAACATGTAACTTCATTCGCTTTGCATCTGCATTTACAAACTGCATCGATTGCAGTTTGAAATTGAAGTAAATCAATTTTTAGCAGCAAATCGTCAACTCGACGATTCGATATAAAATTACACAATAACAAGCAATTTTCTTTCGTTTTTATGTTGCAACGAAAATAAATCGAACTTTTGTTCTATTACAGTTATTGAAAAAATGCTTCAGAATTTTGTCTTTTTTCTTTTCAAATACTGTGAAAGGCTCTAATCTGTTAGATTGATACTAAAGTCTCAACAGTTTTCTTGCATTCTTGTCATTACTCGTGCCTTCTATGTTTTTGTGTCACCGAGCTAATTATTCTGCAAAGTTTAAGATAGAAATTCATGAAAAGTTACGAAATTCTCCGCAATTGCAATTTCTTAGCATTCCATATAATTCAGTTCATTATTATCGTTTCTTGATTAGTTCAACCTGAAAGCGGAACCTTAATATCCAATATTTATTGAATGCTCACTGAATTCAATTGGAAATTTTCTTCTTATTAAAGATTGCAAATAAATCTCTGCCTTGCGATGAATCGTGGAATGTTGCATTCTTTCGAATTCGTATTCTCCAGCATATTTGTATCAAGTTGTTGAATCGAAGCTCATCAATAAATTCAAGGCTAAATACTTGAGTATTTTGCTTGAAAGGCAAAATCTAATGAATTCTATGTCTTATTGGATATCGATAGTTCAAAAATTTAATATTGAAATAACTAATGAGTTTATTTTATATGCTTTACTGGATTTATATTATAATATGTTAGTATATAATATGCATAATAAAGATTTTGCTTTGTTATTACTAAGTTATCCTTTTGTTTCTTATTCATTTTAAATTCATTAATATTGATATGTTTATCAAAAGAGTGGACTAATCTTTCGCATCGGCTTTTCTGGTTCGTGCACAAGGATTTTCATTGCAAAAGCATGACAAACTTGGGTTTTAATACATGTAGGCTCAACTGTGTCCTTTGAAGGTTTCAATGTTTTCGTCTTCATTTATATTTGATATCAATTGAAAGAATTAGTTTTTTGATTGTTAATCGTGACAAACTCTGCGCAGGCAGAAAGATGCAGCTTTGATAAAATGCTTTACAAACTGACTTTAGCTTCGATTATCATATAGCAAACAATCGAGTCAACAAATATATGCAACGAAGCAGTTTCACTCAGTGAAACTACTGTTTTTAGTACAAATGAACAATAAGTTTGTATTCTCACGAAAGAAGGTACAATAAATCCTTACAATTTTACCAAATTTACTAAGATTGTGACGAGTTTCGTTGACTTAATCTTATGAGAAAACTTTTGGCCATTGCAAGAACTTAATCCGAATTGATGTCATCAATAAACCATTTTATAGCCATCAATCCGTTCCAGGAAATCTTGTTGCATTCAATTCAAGAATAATGTACTCGAAATGCTATTCTAATAACGAATCAAAACTTGTTATTTTGGTCAAATTCAAACAGAATTAACCACGAATAATGAACCAATAAATATTGGTGAAACGTGCAGCTACTAATATAAAACTCGAACAGGAAACTCGAAATTGATTATTTCCGTGAAGTTTAGTGTGTAACATGATTGATAGAGAGTGCCCAAACTTCCGTTTGCAAACCATCTCGTGAGACTTAACTGACTTGACGCACAACAGTGCAAAAGCATCACAGCCTTAGAGACCGAAAACAAGAAGCACTGTACGACAACGACTGCAACTTCAACTTGATACAGAAGCGCGATTGCATATGGCGCTGCATTTCAACCGTGAATCCAAAAAATTCACTGAAGCTTTCAGTAACTCATCAAGTTTAGTAAACAATGAAAGAGAAAAGAAATTTCCCTGAGTTTTCTTGCCTTCTGCACTCTCCTTGATCATTGATCATTGATCAACCTTAGTCTCTTGAATTTCAAAGGATTGGTAAATGATTAATCATCATTGACTATTTTTTCTGTTCTGTTTTTCTCCTTCTACTCATTCCTGTCAACTTGAAGAGATAAACTTAAATGAGAAGAAAAAGAGTTTGGTCAAGTTAAATGGACAATTTATGGGAATCACGAACTTCTTTTTGCACTTGTTCCATTCCTTAACTTATGCTCAAACCAATAAGCTAATTGTTGCTTCAGGTTAAACAATTTGACCATTGACAATTGAAACCATTTATTTGAAAGATTATTCTTCCATGGATTCTCTCATGATTCTCCTGTGATGATAATGATAATGATAATTTCCTGTTTCTTTTGTACACTTTCCGTTCTGACCTTTTCTCTCTTTCTTTCCTCATCTGATTTCATTCTCAATTCCTTTCTACTTTGTCCTCCTTATTTCACTAACTACTTCTGGTTGTGTTATATGATGCTGCTCATGATATCAATCTTATCCAATTCCCTGAATGCAATGTGTTTAAGTATGTAATGTGATGTATTAATAGTAAAATCGTTACTCCTTGTTACATGGTTATCCGAAGAACCAGAGAGAAAAGGGAAAATGGTAAACTTTGTTTATCCCTTTGCTGTTGAGGAGCAAAAGGATGAAACAAATAAACAAATAATGCAAGTTGAAGGCGGAAATAAAGCGACAAATAATGTTAACAAAGATTCTCAAGAGGATTCAATGAATATTCAAGAAAATCTGATGTGATTACCAAAGGTGTTTCAATATGCCATTTATAATAATTTATTTAGCATTAGAATAGTTTCTCTTCAATTGATTATCATTTCATCTTTTCACACAAATCAACTGCATCATTTTTCATTCCATCAGAAACTGAAAGTCGAACGGAGAACAGGTCAAAATGAAAAGTAATTGTTGCAATGAGAATAACTTTTATCGAATTGCAATTAAATCCAATTTCAAGGCAACGCTCAACCAATCTAATTTTCCTGAAGATCTATCAAGACTAAAAAGAATAGAATTGTTAGACTTTTCAAAAATTTTGTTGAGTGCAAATTCAATGATTGTCTGAATATTAAAAAATGAACTTGGAAGAAACGGTGATATTCATTAAAGTGTTTAACTTGAATGAGGAAGAAAATTTCTGCAGAATTACATTGATTACAATTTGGCGATCAAATTACCAAGTGAACAGAACTTTACTAAATCGAATGAATTTGCTTCAATGTCTCATGTTTCTGGCTAAGTTTGAATTTTCTCAATTTCCAAGAACTTGACTAATTTGAGGACAAGTTCAATGTTTTTTGTGTCAACTAATTGAACTGTTTTACTAATCAAAGCATGATAACCTGAAACTTGAATCAAGTTCACATGAAGTTCAGATTGAACCAAGAATATAGTCAAGGATATTCGTGGGATGTTTATATTGGACTAATGACGATTGATTATTTATTGCTTCTTTTATACTTTGATCAAATTGCGAATGAAAAGGTTTCAACGGAACAAATGCATTGCAACAGGTTGTGAACTCGTTCCCATTTCCGATCAAATGATGTTTTAATTGAATGTCCTTTGCTCTTTCCGTTGTTGGTGTGAAACAAGTGAGTTTATCAATTGGTCAACTATTAATAGAATGATTGATTTTCGTTTTCTGACCAAATCGTGTTTGAATAAACTTGATCCACACAAAATTTTGATCTATTAATAAATCGAGCTGAATAATATCTTGATCGTTTTGCCACTGCTGTTGGACCTTGTATGTCAAAGACAAAGATAAATATTGAATTCTGTCAATCTCATTAAGTAACATATTGTGATTACTTTTTTTCTCTCATGCTATTCATCTCTTTCCACCAGACTGACCTTTGGGATCAAGTGTTTGAAGTTTATTAAAACGAAAGATGAAAACATCTAGATGATAAATCAATAGTATTTGATCAAACATTCAGTCAACTTGTACTCATTTGTCAATACAAATCAATTTTCATTTGCTTTACTCTAAAGCCTTGAACAAGTATTATTAGTTATCGTTTTCATCAGTTTATTGTTACAATGGGTTGACCGGGTCAAGAAGAGTCTTCCGGTCTGCAACAATTTGTACACTTAAAATGCACAATAGAAGAAGAGAGAGAATCCACTAGAATGATAATTCATTGAACTCTTGATATTCTAGAACTTATTAGATATATTAGAACTTCTCAACACAATTCTGAGTAGAAACTATTAAATATTTATTTCTTTACTAACAAAAGATACAAAGTTTTACTTGAGATGTTTTCAAGTTTTGAAAGCAAATTTAACTAAATAAGCTTTTAAACCCATTAGATGTCGAATGTCCCAAAAGGTAAAGAGACAAAACTGAAAAACTTACGATAAAACTGAATATAAATATTCATCGTATTTATTAAATTTCACCTTTAGATACTACTTTGTACTTTGTAGATTAAAACTTAAGTAATAAGATGATAATTTTAATATTGATTCAGGATCTTATACAGAGATTTGCATAATTTGCAGGCTGACCATTAAGTTTTAAATGGTTTTGGCAATGAAACAAACTTGATCTTTCAGAGCATTTCTAGTTGCATTTAGTAACAATTTTGCAAACGGACGATTCAGCGGCAAGTTTTCCCCAAATTCATAAGAAACTCGTAGAAGTTGAACACTTTTATGTTTGAGGAATAGACTCTGACTCTTTCTGTGAAACGAAACACTCAAAAGAAATTTAACCTGATTTCGTTGATCGTTTGTAAATGCAACATGCAAGACTCTGACCAACTGATGAGATGAGCTGAGATGAAAAGGCAAATTTTGAACTCAACAAAGGCTAACTGCTATCTATGAAACTCTTGCTGTTATTCAGAAAGGTCAATCATTTGAACAACATGTTGACTTCAATGAATAATTATCAATGAAAAGAGTAAAATTGCATTAATGAGCTTTCATCTTTTATTCCACTCAAATAACATGAGAATTACATTTTATTTCAAGATGAAGGGACAAGATGACCAGATAAAAAGTCTAAATTGACCATCAATGATCCAGTCAATCCTAATTAGCTTCAGCTCTTTTCCCTTCTTGACTCTCTTTCATGCTCATTATACCTTTGTCTTTTTTACTCTTTTCATCCTTTGATTTCTTTACCTCATCTTCATCTTCATCTTCATCTTCTTCTTTTCTCTCATTCTTTTCATACTCAATTCTTGTTTACCTAACAATTCCCAAGCAAGTGTCTTCTTCTTGTCTTCTCATCTCATTCAACCTTAACACACAGTCTGATTAATATTGTGTGACTGAGTTTTCAGTTGATTCCGTTTGAGTTGCTCAACCCATTTAAACATTGAACAAGTTGAACCGACTAACGACATTTTTACTTCTCAACTCATCTTGATCATGCACCTAATCTATTTCATCTCAACATTGAGTCGCCATCAGTCATCAATCTTCCTCTTAACCGGCACCAAATAAATTGAAGCAAATTGTCTCAACTGAACAAGTTATCTGATAATAATCACAATAACATCTCCATTAAAGAGTTTCAAGGTGTGGTTCAACCAATCAACTTATGTTTTCCAACCATTCATTTGTTACTTCAATTATAATCATCGATAGTTGTACTGTTTAGTGATTAACTCGGTAACAATAAATCATCTTAAGAACGAATCGATAACAATTTTACAATGAAGAACAAGAAAATTAATGAAAGCAGAAAAGGTGAGACAAATAGATGTTTGGTGATTTGATGATTTTTACCCTGAAATGTTGAGAAAAGCAAAAGGAAAATGGATGAAAAATGGCAAATTCCAACACGAATATATCATTGTTTAGTATTTTATCGCATTATATTTTGCACTCCCAGTTAATGTACTTTATCAACTTATTATTTTGTTAAACTTTTGTTAAAACTTTGAACATAAACTAAAGATAGTATAAGTTGCGAAAAGATGGGAATAAATTTCGCGTCTTCCAATTGAATTGAAACATTTTTACTTTTCTTCCTCTTCAAAAGTTCTGCTAACAAGACTCAGGTTGTTGAAAACAATCGAAAGAATGTTGAAGCTTTTGAAGCTTCAATCCGACTTGAGAGTAAAACTTGAGAAGATAAAAAGATAAGACGTTTCAAGTTATAAAGCAAGTTGCAACACTTTTATCCGAACTGTATCAACATTGACTCAGCGTTTGCTCAATTCATCATTATTCAAGTTCATTAATGATGTGCAAAACAATCCAATTATTGCTAACAATTCAGTCGACAATCGACCTTTAAAAAGAAGTTCAACATTTCGATTCTCAATCAAAGATTATTATTTCTCCCTCCAAGTTTGGATGCTTTCAACTGCAAAAGGTGAAGCTGAGCAAACTGGAAGATTAAAATATTTTCATTTGTTTCTCTTTCAAATGGTTGCTTAGGAATTATATGTTTAGTTGAACTGAGAGAAATATCTTTTCATATTGAAACTTCGTTTTGAATTAATGAAATTATAATCGACAATTATTATTCACATGAGATAGCATTTGTGCAAATTTTATTGGCCAATTATTTAAAGCTGTTGATGATGAGAAGTTTTCTTCTTCTGATAAAGTTAACATTGCTATAACTGAATTCATTGTAAAAGAAATCATTTTCAACTTTTTCAACTTTCATTTTTCCATTTGCATGAGAAACGAGTTTTAATCTGTTTGTTTTTACTGTTCAAAATCAGTGGAATTGTTGGAAGAGAATGGAAAATCTGGAGAAAAAATCGTAACTTTTTTTTCTTTCGTTCTGTTTGGGCTTGTTTCTCTTCACGGAAATTGTGGTGAAAATTTGATCAGATAGTCTTGGAGTTGTTAAATTCATTGGAGTGAGAGATAAACAAAAATCACGATAAACATGATGATATCTAATAGAGCTTATTCAATTCATTGAGCCTGAAAAGCAAAGGAAATAAAAACAACTTAATTCTATCGCTTTTCATTCTTCAATTTTTTGCTTCCCTTCTTTTCCTTTTTATTGCAACTTTAACTGGGAGTTGAATTTTAAAGGATGATAAAGTATTAACACCTTTTTGGATGGTTAAGAGTGAAGTGAAAAGTGCTAACTTGAAAAATTGAGTTTCTGGATCATCGAGAAGTGAGTTGAAATTCATGAGACTTGTGATGATGAAAAGGGAAAGCAAAGAATGATTTGTTTGTATCCATTAAAGATGCTCAATTTTCATCTCTCTTTTTGACTCTCTTTTTTCTCTTTTCGTCCTTTCAAGTTGAACAAGGAAGAAAAAACGAATGAAAAGCAACGTCAAAGGAAAAAGATGAACAACAAAACTGAATGAATTGGGAAAGAAGGAAAAAAGATCATGATGATTGTTATGGTGAAAGAGATGGAAAAGTTGAAAATGTCTAAAGTGAAAACGGAAATAGCTTGATATTCCGATTACGAGACAGACAAATGGTTCAACTAATTTCAGATGATAACTCGAATTACCTTAATAAATGGGAAAGAAAATGTGACTAAAGATCATTTTGATGGCGGAAAATGTCAAATTTAGAAAGTAGATGGTGAAATGAAGAGAAATGAATAAAAGAAACAAAATTTCCAAAGAAAATCATTTAAATATCTTATACATTTTATTATGAATAAAATGCCACTTCGATATGCGCTAATGATAACAGATTAACTAAAGTTAAATTTGCAAATTTAAACTCAAAATGAAAAGTTTTGTCCTTGAACATGATTGATTTCGTTACTTAAAACCTATTTGCTTTTGCTTGAGAAATCAGAAAGTTCATTGAAAATATGGCAACGCAAATGGCGAATACATTAAAATGCTTGAAACTGTCGAATGCTGACAAAGTTTTAATCAAGATTTAGAGTTTGAAGCTTGATGAACTTTTGATTTACTCCGTTCGCACAGAAATCGGTTAATTTTTCAAGACTTCGTTGTAAGGTGCCGTTGAAAGATGCATTTACTTGTTTATTCGATGCTTTTTGGGAAACGTTTGCTTTGTGCTTTTTGATCGTCTTTAGCATTACTTGTGACTTCCATAAGAGCTGGTTGCCATCGAGTCATTTTACTGAGCAAAGTAAATAATATTTGATTCCGTATTTAGTTCCCTGTTGAGCAACATTTCGTCTAATCAAAAGTCGAGTTTAGAGTAAAAAGTAGAATAAAAGAATCAGATTGACTTCCAATGGCCAAGCCTGGCGTGCCAGACGATTGAATTATCATTACTCATTGTTTGACAAACATTTACTTTCAATCTTTTGTCATGAAACAATTTTAAAAGAAACATATTTTTATCTGAAACTGAAAGGTTACAAAATCAACAATTGAACTAATTTTGAAAGGACAAAAGACTAAACTGATCGCAAAATGAAAAGACATGAAACAGAGAGCAAGCATCTTTACAAGTAACGACCAGAAAAGTGAACAAAATTCATCTTATAAATCAACTCTAATTGAATAAGTCATAAGTTTGAAAAGTAAACTAAAGCCTTTTCTGAATAAAAAAAGCAAGACTTTGACTTGTGTGCTGGAAACCAAGTTTCCAGCTCATTTGGATGAAAATTGATCAGATAAAAATGAGGCGAGAAGAACTCCATGCTCTTATATTTATTCATCAATCATGATAATTGGATAAAAATGAAGGTAAAAAAAAGTTTGATGCTATCGAAATTGTGATTAGTAGTTAATCAATGGAATTGCAGGGATGAAAAATTTTTGATTGTAAAACAGGAAAACAAACTAATTAACTTGATAAAGTTGAGATATTTGTGTTAATTAGATTTCATCTTGTGATATTTATTAATGAACAATAAGCATGGAAAAAGCTGCTGATGATCAAATAAGTCTATTGTCATTGGAAAGTTTGGCTCAAGAAAATTATACAATTACGAGGAAAACGAAGCGAAAAACCTGTTTCAGTGAACCCTCGAGCTATTCAAACATATCTCTACATGGATGTATATTCATGTCTGTTTTTATTACTCACTTTCACCCATTTCTTTTTGCAGATAAATTCTGTAATTCTGGGATTGGGAAGAGAGTAAAGATAAAAAAAACAGAAGATTGTTGATGAGATTGGAAAGACAAAATCTGGCCCTTTTTAAGGTTCCCATTGTTTGATTGATAATTAAGTTTTGTACAAAAGGCTTTGATTAATATTCATATGAGACAGGGAATGACAATCATGATAAACTCTGGGAATGTGAAAAAAAAAGTTGATAATGAATAAGCAATCAGTTTGCTTTCTACTTTTACCGACCAAAACTCACTTATTGACTTTGCCTGTGCAAAGATTGTTGATTGAATTATCAGTTGACAGAATTGAAAGACTATCAATTGTGAAATTTGTCACCTTTTTGCACTCTGTCAAACCGATGAAATTAGTATTTTGAAAAGTCGGCGAAATGTTGATTATTTCATTTCTATTCGACTTTGCACATTTCAGGATTACTCTTTTTTCTCACCATTTGTTTCAAATTGAGTTTCGAGTTATCAGAGTAGAACCCTGATTGTTCAGTCTCATGCCAACTATCGATTTATATGTTTGGTTAATTTTGTTCTGATTGGCTTCGACTTGATTGTTACTCAGTCTTGGCTCACTTTTGGACTGGAAATTAATTAGTTGTGAATGATTTACAAATGTGAAAACTAATTATGGTGATGATGATGAAGTGGGTTAAAGTAAAGGTTGAATTGTTGCTTGTAATTATAACATGAAACGTAAAAACTAAAAGGTTATAATTAAAGATATAAAGTCGATAATGAATGAAACATTTCAATGGATACGGGTTATTGGGATAATAAATTGAACCGCAAAAAAGAAGCTGTTATTGAGGCAAATATTGTTTACCAATCAAATGTATTTCAAATGAATTGCCTGGAAAAGTTGAAGGTTGAATTGATTGAAATTAATGCTTTTACCCTTGGAATTACTTGATTAACCTCAGAATTGGCTCAAGATTATTAAATGACGAGATGAAAGGAGAAAATTGTGATTTCGCCTTTTTTTCTCTTTTAACCACATTCTTTGCCAATTTCAATTGCTTCTTCGTACAACAGGTCAGTTCTTCGCCATCATTCCTCACCTTCATTATCTCAGATATTTTTGATTCCTTTTCTTAACCTTTTGACACTCTTCACCTTTTCTTCTGTTCACAAGCTTTCAGATCAAATTAAAACTTGGACAAGCTTTCTCAATGAGAAATAACTTTGTTGAAACTTTCGTTTCCTTGAGAATCACCTTTAATTGGAACAATATTTTGAATAGAAAATGTTGCAATCTTTGCTCACCTTTTAATTGATTATCAACTCAAACAAGGTGCAGAATGAAACAAAAGAAAATTAGAATTTTGGAAATTATGTTATCGTCAATTTTCACTCGAATGCAAATTTCATTTATTTTAACACAGTTATGATGATAATAGCAATGGAAACATTGAAGGTAAAAACAAAAGAGACAAAAGTTGGAAAAAAAGTGATTATCATAATAATATTTCAATAATTGTTCACCTTTACCAAGATTCAGCTCATTATTTTTATCGCTTTTTAATACATTCATTTATAATGATATGCATATTTATTCATCGTTTGTTGTTGCTGCTGTATAATATCGTTCTTTCACTCCTTGGCTTCCAAACCTGGGAGTTGAAAAGATGGAATCACTTCAATACGATTGACTTTAATTGAGTTAAAATTTTGAGCCTTCTTAATATTTGCTGACAAAAGGATCAAATTATTCATAATTTAAGCTAAAAGCATTAAAATTGAATGAAACTTTTCATCACAAGCTTTGAGTGTTGAACAAGCAAATGAAAGAACGAAATAACAAGAAGAAAACAAAGTTCCAACGGCAACACTATCATGATATTCTCGACGTTTAAATGATAGTTGAAGACTTGGAACGAAAAAAAAGAAAAAAAAAGAGAAATTTCAAATTCCTAATTGCATCCTTTCACTACAGAACTTTTTCAATAAAATTTCACCAAAAATCTCACAGAGTTCATTGATCGTGTAAAACTATTTGGTATAAAATTGGAAAATCCATTTTCATTCCAAGAAGAACTCGAAGTTTTTTGCCTGTAAATTATCCAATTACTGTGTGTGAATATATGAATATCTAGACTTGATTTTTTAATTTATCTGGAAAACTATTCATAGCTTTCTGACGTTACTTCAGAATAATCCTGAAACAAACAATATTTTCACCCAATTATCGTTAATTTGGCTCACCTGAACCCATAACCTTACAGAATCGTCTGTGTGGGTTCAGCAGTTGAACAGGAGATTATTGAAATTACAGCGAAACCTAAGTCTTTAATATTTGGCAACAAACTTCATTGGTTTAATAATCTTTAGTTGCATTCGATCATTGTTATTATTTGTCTAAATTCAGTAAGAATAATATGATTCCATGAGTTTCCTTTCCACCATTGTAATTGTTTACCTTGTTCTATTGATGAAATGTTTCCAAATTTTCTTCCATGAATATGAATATTTCAATTTTGTCTCTGTTAAAAGTATAAGAAATTTGATTCAACCTTTCTTCTTCTTCTTCCTTCTCATTGAGGATAAAGATGATAAGAGATAACAAGAAAAGGCAACATTTTTGTTGCAACTAACTTGGATTATCGCTTCAATGAGCGTTGTTATAATATTTGAGAATTAAGTTTTTTTTCAAGAAAAGATTTGAAAAAGAAAGAAGAAATTGGAGTAAAGAAGAAGAAAAATGAATAAAAGAATGAAATGAAATAAAAAGTGATATGATAACCAATTTTTGCTTACCCTTTGGATTCTATGTTACCAAATAAGTTATATGATATTAGAATGTGATCGAACAATTTGTTCGTACTTTTCTTCATTTCGAATTTTCTTGTTCTTCTTTTTCATTTTGGCTTATGTCTTCAGCAAAATGATGATAATGATAATAATAATGTTATTGAGATGCATTATTGCAAGAGAAAAGTATATTGATAAGAATGTATATTTGTGTGCATCGAAGAAGATTATGATTTGCTTTTTCTTTTTTCATCAAATTTCGCATTATTTTCTTTTCTGTTGCTTTTTCTTCATCTTTTTGGACAAGTAAAAATGTTGCTCGAATTTTGTTTTACTTTGAGCGCTCATTGCAAATTTAAATATAAAAGAAAACCAAAGTCAAATTTTGGTTTTGGTTTTCTGTGTATTTTGCAATGAATGCACCTTGGTTAACCAAACAAAAGGAGTAACGCAAAAACTTTTCCTTTAGAGTTAAGGATTGCCATTTACAGGGTTTGTAGGGGCATGAAAACTGAGTTTATTAGTGCTATTAAAAAATTTCTCTGATTGACAGTTTTCGAGAAAATCGAGGTCAAAGTTGAAACTTCGATCGCTTTTTGTACAGTTATTGAACCAGATTTTTTCATCAAACTCATTCTTCTGGGGCAACTTTTGATGAGCAACCAGAAAATGCACTTATTTTGAGAAATGAAATTTTCGTCTTCTGTACAACAGACCACTTCGATTTAAAGTTAAACCTGGCGCTTCAAGTGACCGTAAGAGTAAGAGGTCTGAAACTTATTTTTCATCGATAAAAGTTGTTGCTGCACATCAACGATTGAACACTTTTTTCAATTTATCGCCAGTTCTCTCGATTTTGGCCATTGGCCTTAAAACTTTGAACCTCAATATTTCGAGAATAATATCATTTACAATCATCATTCTTTTACTAATCAATAGATACTGTCATGGGTTATACAATAACATGACTGAATACTGGAGAAAACCTGAGCAACTCACCCAATAATGATTATTCTTTTAACACATCATAAGATTTGTGTTTGAGTAACCATTCGCCTTTAAGAGTTAAGTATCAAAGTTTTAAGGCCAATGGCCAAAATCGAGAGAACTGGCGATAAATTGAAAAAAGTGTTCAATCGTTGATGTGCAGCAACAACTTTTATCGATGAAAAATAAGTTTCAGACCTCTTACTCTTACGGTCACTTGAAGCGCCAGGTTTAACTTTAAATCGAAGTGGTCTGTTGTACAGAAGACGAAAATTTCATTTCTCAAAATAAGTGCATTTTCTGGTTGCTCATCAAAAGTTGCCCCAGAAGAATGAGTTTGATGAAAAAATCTGGTTCAATAACTGTACAAAAAGCGATCGAAGTTTCAACTTTGACCTCGATTTTCTCGAAAACTGTCAATCAGAGAAATTTTTTAATAGCACTAATAAACTCAGTTTTCATGCCCCTACAAACCCTGTAAATGGCAATCCTTAACTCTAAAGGAAAAGTTTTTGCGTTTACGCCTTTCATGCAAATGAGACGTTCAATCAATTTGATCTAAAGTGATCTAATTCAAAAAACTTTTATTCAACAGTCAACTGTGAAAATTACTCAAGCTCTTTACATGTTTGCTAGGGGATCTGTTCACTTCTCTGACTCTCTTGTTTTAGTCTTAAAAATATTAATATCAAGATTTAATAGAAAACACATAGCACAATCAGTTCTTTAAAAACGTCGAAACTATCCTGCATTTACTTGAAGTCTCCTACTGTTCGCTTGAGCTATAGAAAACCCGAAAAGCATTTGCTTTGTTACCTATTTGCTCCCAACTATCAGCTCTACTTTTAGTGACATCATTCTCATCATGTTTCTAAACATCGAAGTACTGTCAAACCTCCAATATTGTCACTTCGTGGGATTAGCATTTAAAGCTATTTTTACATCATTTTTCTGAGGAATATCTTTGTTTACATTCTTAGATACAATATTAACGCATTATTTCTTTTCATTTCATGATAATTTGTTCATTTATTTGGATTTAATTGATATTTAAATTAATTTTACATGATAATTTAAAGCCCTCTAGACATAGTTTCACCATCATAAAGGTAAGTTTGATCATCATCAATTGTTAACTGCTCCATGTAACTAACTAATGTTGGCTTTTCTTTCGCCCTAATAGGTATATTGTCATAAATGGCCTGAATTTCATCATTTTCATTGTGATCATCAACAACAATTTCTTCAACAACTTCATCCTCTACCTCATTATAGCCAGCTTTTTTCCAACAATTGATTATTGTTTCAATTGAGACTTCTGCCCAAGATTCAGAAAGCCAAGAAATAGCATCAAAAATAGTAATCGTTTTGGTAATTTTCTTGAAATCAAGATTAGCTTCAAATCCAGTGAATATTTTTAGTAATAATCTTTTTGTGTATTTGCTTTTGAAAGACTTAATCATTCCAGCGTCTAATGGTTGCAGAGCACAAGTTGTATTTGGCGGTAACCAAAAAAATTCAATGAAAGGAAATAAAGACTCGTCAATTTTATGCCCGGCGAAGTTATCTAAAATAAGAGCAACTTTTTTTCCACTTTTCTCTAATTCACTATTCCAACTTTGAATGAAACTGAGAAAAATATTTTTCGTCATCCAAGCAGCTTTGTTTGATTCAAGTAAAATATCCTTTTGTTTCAACTCGTCCATTCTACCTCTGAAAGAACGCGGATTTTTTGATTTAGTTATAACTAAAGGTGCCAACTTTTCTCCAACTTGATTGCAACCAAATAAGATTGTCATTCTTTCCTTATTCAACTTGTTACCGAAATGTTTGTTTTTCTTGATGAAAAATGTTTTTGAAGGCAATTGACGATAAAAAATACTAGTTTCATCAATGTTGTAACGTCTATCTGGAGGATACTTTTGTTTTATAGCTGTAATTTCTTTCAATTTATAATTATTCACCAAAACAACATCAAGATCAGCAGATTCACTAGATAGTTTTCCGAATTTACTATTACATCGCTTTTTAAACTTAGCAAACCATCCTCTTGAAGCATTGAAATCAAAATCTTTTGAAAGCTCGATTGCTTTTTGTCTTATCATGTTGTAGGTTAATGGATATCCTTTTTCGTTCATTTCACTGATAAATGCTGTCAAAGATCTGTCAAGAAGCTTAGTTTTGTCAACAATTCTAAGGTAAGAAAAAAATATTTATTATCAATGGATTTAATTTAATGTTTCGATATTTTTGACTTACTTTTTCATTTAACCCTTGCCTTCAACAGCTTTTCTCATTATCTCTTTCTGGTCTTTCAGGTATCGGTAGATCGTTCTTTTGCTGACCTTGAACTCTTTTTGGGCTTCATCTATACCCTTTTGATGGACAAAGCTAATCAACTTGGATTTTTCAAGGTATGTTAAATTACAACGAGGCATTTTTTAAAAGTGACAAGTTAAATTTGGATAACAAAGGAATGAATGAAACAATAGAGTTTACTCTATTACCATGACAACGTGACATTTTGAGAGTGTGACATTATTGGAGGTTTGACAGTAGAGGTAAAATAAAATGTCACGAGTTGAGCCTAACTCTTTGATCACCAATGGCTGGAATAAAATATTAATTAGTCTGAGCGAAGCGGAGACTATAAGATCAAACCTACGCTTCGCTAAAAAACTTTTAGTCATTGATAACTCGTAAAATTTCCAACTGATTTTCTTTTAACGTAATACATAGATGTATGCAGATAACGCGCTTTTCTGAAGAACGGGATTTTCTTAAGCACTTCTGTTTCCGAACTGAAAACCTAAGACCGAAAATGGATTGTGACATGAGCGATTTAGGCAAAGAAAATGTTAGGCTGAAGATGATGAAAAGTTGAAATATAGTCAAGAAATAAAAGAAATGGAGTGCCAATGAAGAAAAGCTCACATTCTTTTTAAAAGAATCAATTCAAATATAAAAAATTACTAAATCTGAATGTATTCATTCTTATGAATTCTACAAAACTTTACAAGAAAAATATATTTCCACTTTATGTTACGAAATTATTGAAATCTAACCAAGAAAATTTGTAAAAATCCTTTTTATGGTGATTTGAATTAGATTTTTTTGTTATTAAAATTCAAAAGCGACATCTATCAATTATCATGAATCCATTGTTTAACTAAAAACCGCGAATTTTAATTATATTTTTGATAAAGATCTTTGAATTTTCATGAAAAATGAATCATTTATGATTCAAAAAGTCTTCATTTTCTCCATCAACATTTTGAATGTTTTGATTCCGGTATGAAATCAAATATGATTCAAAAATACGTTTTTCATTCAACAAAATTATATATGTTGATTGGGCATGCATAGCATTTCCCTTTCCATACTTTTGACTCAGTTTTTTCTTTATAAAGACTAATTTTCTAGCGTATCAGTTGTGAATTTTGTATGATAGACTTCGCCATTGTCATTTTTCACCGGAAAATTATTTTTTTATGATATCCTGAATTTCAGTATTTTTAGAAACTATGCACTTCGCATAGAAATTCAATCGAAATTCCAAAATATTAAAAATTCTTATTTTATAATTTGATTGTTTGATGCTCATTTCGCGTTTCCATTGATCCAAACGCAAGTTCAGGCTACGCTGACTCTCGTCTGACCTAGCTATTTACACAAGTCGAAATTTAGTTTGTCAGATGAACAAAAAACAATTCAATGAGAGTTTAGAAGTGAGACTTCGAAACTTTTTATCCCATAGATCCAATGGATTAAGATCAACTGGCCTTGGTGAGCGATTTCTCGCTGAATTTTTTTAGTGAATTTTAATTTTAATTTTTCTAATTTTAGTTATTAGTTTTAGCGCAGTCATTCAGTACGACAGAAAGCCAATGTTTGGAATGTTTTGCATCCAAAAATTCAAATGTTGACAGTTTTTGCATTTCTCTGCTTTTCTCCCTTTAGCTACTTCTGTCTAGTTTATTGAAGCTGTCAATTTACAGATTAGAGTCGATACTTTCCTCTTTCCTCTTGTTTCATCGAGTTGTTTGATTCTCACTTGAGTCACTTTCATTCAACTTCAATATCAAGATTATTGTGAATGTTGATATTGACGATAATGAAAATGATATTAGGAATAAAAGTATTCAGTTGGTGAGAGTCATTTCAGTGTGTAATGTCACTTGAAATTTATCTGATTGAAAGTGAAATTTAATTTAATATAATGATGTGATCTTGTTGATGAGCCAAGAAAGAGGAAGCAAATCAAAAGTACATAACCAAATATGTATCTAGTTCATTTCAAAGTCCATTGAGTAAACAGAACTGACAGAATATGAAATACACTTTTTTTCTCTCCTTTTTCTTCTTCTTTTCAGTGAAACTGAATTTCTCAGTCTGTTGACTTTTTCCATTCATGTATTTATTATTCAATGCTTTTCCTTTCGATTTTTTACTCCGTTCATTTTTAAGAACCTTTTTCAACTCTAATTTCATTTTCGACAAAAAATGTTTCTTTAAATTGAAATGCAATTATCTATTTAGATTTAATTACTAGATCAAAACAAGACTGATTCATTCCATGTGTTTACTGAATGCAAATTTTTCTCACCCAAACTAATCAATTATCAACTTTTCTTGTTTTCATAAAACTCGCATAAAAGATAATATTATTGAATAAGACGTTAAATTGTGATCAACTTTGCAACATGTTTCCTGTTGATATTCATGAGTTATTCATCAATTACTCCAAGTTATCATATTTACGGTTCAATTGGCTGTGGATGTTGAAACTGTTTCATTGTTTTCGTTCACCCTTGAACGTTATCAATTGAAACAGATGAAAAATGGTGAAATCATAAGTCATAATAAAAGGTGAGAGAAACGAAAGTTGTTTTTGATTAAAAGATACTTTGAGCGTTAACAATTGTTCAAATGTAAATATCAAATGCGTGGGCAAGAAACAAGTGAACTCATCTTTTATTGTTGCCAAATTGTTTCAATTTTACTTTACATATTCTTGACCATTTGCAGCTCTTGATTTGCCGATGTTTAAGAGTTACGTCAAGATTCATTAATCAATTGTATTAACATTCAATAGATTGTGATGTTTTAAAGGTAAAACGTGAGCAACGAAAGCTTTCAACATTTAAAATTACCTTTTTCCGTCTTTTCTTCTGCACTGATTGTTGAACTTGCATTAATAATGATGCTAATATTGTTAATAAAGTTCGAGTTGCAATCATAAATCATTTATTATTTGCTTTTAATTTGGATCATTAAAGTTAGACACAAAACTGGTGATAAAGTTAACATTCAAGTTGCTGGTTGACTGAGTGTTGCACCTTGGAAAAGTTGATAAACAAGAATTTTCTTGCTAATAAATGTTGATTAATTGATGGTGATGGTGATGAGAAGAGAAGAGAAGAGAAGAGAAGAGAAAAGGTTGCAAAATTTTCAACATTTATTGACGGTTTAAAGCTTGAAGGAAAAGAAAAGAAAAACTTTTCTTTGAAATTGATAGACTGATAATGATGGTTTTACTTTCACCCTTGTTTATCACAACTGATGGTGACATTAATTATAGAGAAGTAAAAGAGATTATCGTGAAAATAAAAAGTAATCTGATCAAGATTCTTGTTGCTTCTTTTCTTTTTCCGGTAGACTTTGCCTTCTCTCCGGCTTGTTATCATTTGATATTGACACGCTCATGGTGTTGCTATCTTTCATCACAGGATTTCCTGTGAAACTTGGACCAGAAAACTGGGTGACTGGCAAGAATAAAGCATTCATTTTTTTATTTCTTTACACAAATAGTCTAATGTTTGCTATTGAAAGGTTATTTGTTTACGGCAAGGAAGGCAAAGTGTTGCTGTTGCTGCCTAAAATAGTTTAAGATGAAAATTTTGATTCCATTTTCAGCAAAATAATAAAATGATAAGATGAATGTTTATATTTCAAGATTGAATCACTTTATCATTTTGATGGTTATAATGATAACTTAAAGCTTATGATATTGACCATAGTTTGTAATGAATGCTTAGGACCGCTAAAAATTACAGGCAACTTGTCAGTACTAAATGGACTTTATCAGTTGAGGAAAGACAAGTTGCTGAATTTATATCAATAATTCATTGTTGCTTTGATAAAAAATTGTCAATTACAGTGAAAATCGAGTCAATTTATTCATTTAAGTGGCAATTTTACAGTTCTAGCTATTAATAAAATGAAGATTTTTAAGGTAATTTTCATTAATTTCACAGTAGCTCTTCAAGGGATCATTTTATGACTTTGTTGAGCTCATTTTCGCAATTAATTGTATCAATATTGTACATTAGTAATTTTTATCAAAAAAACTTGACAGGATTAGCAGGATAATTTGCAGACTGGCACTCTAATATGAAATGGCACCCTAAGCCAACGGTATGCTTGTATTGAAGGATAACACTGAGAATGAAGTTAAAAATTTACAGATGATATATAAAAGAAGTTCGATCTGTGAAGATTCTAGTTAAATATAATACAATTATTTAGGGAATCTTAAGAACACTATCGTCCCTCCAGCCTTTCAGATAAATTAATGTTATCTTATTTTCTCTCCAATAGAGACTTGGAGGATTGTAATATGATGCTAGGTTTGTAAGTGAGAAAGTGTTCAAGTTTGTCACAATATTGCTGATAAACATGTAATGGAATAGAAATCTATGGTCAGACATCAGGTCCCTTTTGCAAAATACTGATGTGGACGATGAGCTCAATGACACAGCGTCTTGTGAATTAAGGAACTATGCAGCCTCGTGCACTTAACGTTTCGTGAGATATCTCACGAATCAAACATACAAGGTCGTTATTATTTAAATTATACCACTTTTTTATAGGAAAGCCTTTGTTTTTTAAAAAGTATATTGCACTAATACCAGTGCAGCATATTAATACAGTTAAAACTGGTATAAGTTTGTTAGATCACTGTATCTCGGGCATTCATTGATAAGATCCTCGGCCCCAAGGGGCCTCGTGTCTTAACAACGAATACCCTCGTTGCAGTGATCTAACTTATACGTATATGATCTTTCTAGAATTGAAGAATCATTATTTCAAAATTTCAAGATCATTAAAGGTCATTCATTTATTTGACCTTCAAACGACTTGTAAAGGTCATTTTCGAATACACAACTTTTTAATGTCAGAATATGTAAAGGGTGTAACGGATAAAAATCTACTTTTATCTTAAAAATGATATTAAGATGACAATAATAGGAATGTGAACGAAGATGACAATGATAAAATTGTAAGTGAAGAAAGACAAAGGAAGTGGCAGTCTCTTTCCTTTCGTTTCAGCCCCATTTTTACCATGCGTACTGAAACTGCTTCAAGCCTGCGATTTTCAATTTCGGTGAGAATTTATTTGCATTTATTTTAGGTCTCACATCTCACAAACAAATCATGCTAGGTCGCTATTATTTTATGTGTAGTCTTTTCAGAATTGAAGAATGATTATCTTGTAGTTTCAAGGTCATTAAAGGTTATTCGTTTATTTGACCTTCAAACGACTTTTAAAGGTTTTTCGTAGAGTGCAGCCTTTTCATATTATGTGCTCAGTTTTGTAAATCAACAACATCCACTTGCCTGCAGATATAAACCTCAGAGTATCTCCATTCAAACGAAGCGATTTCAAAGCTTGTGTAACTTCTGACTGACAAAGGTTGATTCTTTCTAACAAGCATATTTTGACATTAAAAAGTTGTATATTCGAAAATGACCTTTACAAGTCGTTTGAAGGTCAAATAAAAGAATGATCTTTAATGATCTTGAAATTTTGAAATAATGATTCTTCAATTCTAGAAAGATCATACTTTAAATAATAACGACCTTGTATGTTTGATTCGTGAGATATCGCACGAAACGTTAAGTAAACGAGGCTGAATAGTTCCTTAATTCACAAGACGCTGTTATTGCGCTATATCTCCTGTACTGCCATTCATCAGGAAGTGGACGACGGAACTCGACGTTAGTTGTTTTTGATTAACAAGAGATTGAATATCGACTATTGACTATCAGACGTGCCATGATGACAACAACTGATCTTCTAGGCACATCTATTTGAACATCTATTCGATCTTGAACATTATAATCTAATGATAACTATCCAATCTATTCATTCAAGCATTTTTAATCCACATTCACTTATTTTCACAATAATTTTTCCAACTCAACGGCATTAATAACGATGTTTTTGTAAAATAATCTTGATCAGTTTCATATGATTTATCATTGCCTTTACTTTTCAGTGAAGTTGAGCTTAACATTTGTTATCAATTGAACGATAAAATGGACAATTTTCATTTTCGTAAAGCAAAGAGGAAAAAGAAAAGAAGAAAAAAGATAAACTAAGAAAACTAATCATTAGTTTGTTCATTTTCTTTCTATTTTTATTGTTAACATTGTTATTACTGATCGAAGGGAAGACACAACATTCTTAATCGCAACGATAAAAAGAAGGGAAAACCCTTGGATTTTGAGGCAAAATTTCATTCGATAACATTTATCCATCATTTAAGCGATTGCAACATTGAACCCTATTAAATAAATAATTGATAAATGTGAAGTAAAAACAAAGGAAAAGTAAACTGCAAGATTAACTTGCTCTTCAGTGTATCTTTACAATTTAATTTTCACAGATCATTGATGGATTCCTGTTTAAGTCGGCGAAAGTTTTGCTTCTTTTCATCAATTTCTTGGAACTTTGTTTCAAAATTGTGTTCCATTTTCCGATATAAAACTTATCACTTGAACAATATTGCAGCTCAACTGAACGTTTCAGGTAACAATGGGAAGAGGAAAAAAAGGGTTGAAAGAAGAAGCAAAATATTACATGTTATTAGATTTGGAACAGACTGAAACTTATTGTAACTGATGAATAGTCATGAAAAGAGGCAAGAGAAAAAGATGTTTATCTGTTTGTCTGATTGTCTGATTAATGCTATCTGTTATAATGATGGACTGAACCTTTGAAAGAGAAGAAGATAAAAATGAGAGAAAAAAAGTTTGCAAAAATGTCTTCCCTTTGCTTCAATTAATCCATCTTCATCAATCATTTACAACCAACAGAAAGAAAAATGTCATCATTATAATCATTTTTTCGCCTTCTTTCACCATTCCATTTTCCCTCTCATCCAAATCATCTTCAATTACCAGCATTTCCAATGTATCTTTATCCACAAATCATTGCAATTTTGCACTTGTTCATTCAAACCATCATTTGCCATGAAAAAAAATTTCCAACAATTTTCATGTTTACCATCGTCATTAACCATGTTTTCACCAGAAAAGCATTTTTTCCTCAACTCTTGTTTCTTCAACGAAAGAAGCAAGAATTATCTTCTCAATGACAATGAGCATTAAACGGGTCAAGTTAATCAGTTATTGATTCACTTAAACTTCAACTCTATTTAATAACTTCATCTCTGAGTAACCACTTACATGATCATTCAGAATCAATTGGAGAAGCAATACTGAGCTGACATTTACCCGCAAGGTAAACCTCCAATCATCACTTACTTGGAAGAACCCATTAATAGTGAAAAGGAGGAAAAAATTGTTATAAGAAAATATTGTTGTTCCATTACAGACTCATTGTTTCAATATAAACTGATCAACACCTACTTCATGATGAACAAGAAAATGGTCGAAAAGAGAAAAATTTACTTATAAAACTAATCATTGAGTAAAATGTCATCAATATTTACATAACCATTGAATCATTACAATCTGATTGAGAATGGAACGTTTTCTGGGAAAAGAGATTGTTCGATAAAAAAAAGGCTGAAGATCATGTCCAAGTTGCTTGTGGGTAAACTTGAAATTCAATTGAGCCTGAACATATTGATAATCAGGAACCCGGCTGGATTCAAATGCAACAAGAATTGAAGATGAAAACAGGGAGAATGGATGCATACAAGATGAGAATAAAGGCAAAAGAAAAATGTTTGGCTTCAGGAAAAGGAAATGATGTCAACAGGATAAATTTACATGGAGTTTTGGAAGATGAAAAATAAATTGAAAGATTATTCTCTTGGTTTCGCTTTTTCTTCTTCTTGATCCCTTCCCAGTGAATATTTACATTAGCAATAAGATGATGTTGATGATGATGATGGTGATCGGGATGAAAAGTTGAAAGTTGCTTTTTCTTCTCCTTTCTTTTTTTCCAGCGAAGGTCAAGAGGTCTTGTACAAGCTTGCTTGGGCTTTGTGCATTAAAGATTAACTCCAATTGAGCTGAAAAGTGGATTCACTGGGAATGAATAAAAAAGTAAATTTCCTAAAGTCACTTCTTTTCCATCTCTTACCTTTCAGCTGTAATTTATTTTTTTTTTGGACCAACTTTTTTCTCCTTGTTTGCACTGTAGTCTTGAAACCTATTTTTATCGACAAATATTGGTCAACATAAAATGAGTAAATGATATGTTCACTTAATCCAGGGACGAGAATAAATTTTTTTTCCACTTTTCTTGCTCAGTCATTATTGAATTATATTTACTCGTTGGTTTTACTTTTCATTAGTTTTTATCCTCATCAACTTTAACTTTTTTTCTCTCCATTTTCAATTCGTTTCATGATTAACCTTTACTCTGTTAAATTACCTCAATCACTTTATCGATTTACCTTTCTATTCTTGCTGATTAATCCCTGGCGATAATGATTCATTGTGAACCTCGATTGGATCTGTAAACAGATGCAGTTCAATGAGAATATGGAAACTTGGATTTTGGTTCAATTGATTCGCTGAAGAAATTGAGAAATTCAAAAAATAATCCAATAACTTTTCCAATATTCAGTTGAATTTGGTGCCAAATGAAATGCACTCTATGCAACAACAAAAGACGACAGTTTCTCGTTGTTGGCTCAACAAACGCTGCAATCAGAAACTGTAAACTAACAAGATCAACAGAAAGAAATGAGTTTGTTTAAAGATGAAGATCAAATGCCTTGTTCAAAGTTGTTCAATTCTGGGATTCATTGAAACCTGAATCATCTTCAAATGTCAATTGAGAGAAGTCACTTGACAAATCGAAAATGGATTAGCTCGATCAAGTAAAAAGTCTTTACGATCATTTTGCATTCTCTAGCAACCAATGTAAAATTGAAACTCGAATTTGAAATGAAAACAAATTTTCCAAACTATTCGTAACTCACTTCTCTTAAGCCGTTAGCCAAATCCATTAATCATTTCTTCGACTCTCAACGAGTTATCAACGAATGGCGTTTCAACCTGCAAACATATTCAAATCATTTATGCATCAATTGGAAGCAAACGAAAAGTTAATTTGAAATTGTTTGAGCGAATGTCGTGAATGGTTCATGAATAAATGGTTGAGTAAAACTTATTAATCATGAAATTAAAATTTCAAATCTTGCTGTCAATCTTTCGTAATGATTATTAGTACAAAAGCGAAAAGATATTTATTAAAATGATTTCATTTGTGAAATTCAATTTGAAACTTCGCTATTTTGTGACATTTCCTTCTTGCATGGTTTACTTTCTCGTTGTCTGATCGTTTTATTAATAAACTCATCAACGATTAATGAGAATCAAAGGGCCAACAAAAGGGAAAGAATGTTAACCATTAAACAGTCTTCTTGTTCAAATGAAAAATGATTCACTTGAAACTCAATTGTAACTTGTCATCTTGACCATTACTCGATCCACTCTTCCTTTCATCTCTAATGATATGCTCAGTATTATTCAACATTAGCATCAATATTTTCTGTTCCACTTTCATTGCCTTTCTTCTTCTCATTTCACATTCTCATGGAAAAATAGCTCAAAGGAGAAAGAATTGGATCCAAAATAAGGTTCTTCAAATGCTACAAACTAAGCACTCGGTGATGATGATAATAAAAATAATAATGATAATAGTGAAGAGTAACAATAATAAACACTCGAAGAAACATTTCCTGATAACTTAATGCATAATCGCTTTTGATACCTCAAGTTAACCGAGATATTTGCATTTTCATGGTGAATAAGAAAACTTTTGCAACTTTTTTTCTTCGCTTTTCTTTCCAAATCCGTTGACTTTTCAAGGAAAAAATGCCTCGAAATAAACTGAACACAGAAAATGGCAACAAAAAAAGACCGGAAATTTTTCTTTTCCATTTGTCACTTGATGATAAGGCGATGCAACATTACATTCAGTTTTTTGTTGCTGCTGTTTAGGACTTTTTCAGGTTCATTTCATGTTAACCCTGACAAGAGTCAGAGCTTCTATCAACACGCAGAAATCAATTGTCATCAGAATTTCAATTTTCTTCATCAATTTCACTTTTAAACTTGCCTTTTCATTCGACTAATCAAGTTAATAACTGATTTACTGTTAATCTCATAATCAATTAGAAAATAATATTCCCATTGAAATGAGTTCAACCAGTAATCTGTTTCTCCATTTGAGTGCTGTGAGTCTGTCTGCACTTTTCCCTCCGATGAAACATTCCCTGTTATAATACATTCCTCGTGAATGAATCGAGATAAATCAACAAATCGAAGCCAAATTATTCTGTTTATCATGTAAAGACCAATAACCTAAATAGAGAAGATAACTCGTTGTACTTTGGAAACACTGAGTCCTTTTTTGTCCCTACTTTACTGGAGCATTCGGTAACTGGGAAGTGAATCAAATTATTAAACGTTTACAGCTTTTCATTTTTATTCACAATCTTAGTCCTTTGGTCAACTGCAGTTAAACGCTTTTCTCTATCAATTTGTTTGCTCTTTGTTTTTGCCAATATCTTGATATATTAAATTTGGTAATGTTGAAAGGCAACTAATAAAGAAGCTGGAATAATGTTGCAGTTATTAAATTTATCTTGACTATTATCTGTTATTATTTAGCTTTATTGTTTTCGTTTCTCTTTTTCTTATTTCCGCATTTTCCATCCCAGTCTTCACAGGCATTTTCCTTTTCTCTCTTTCTCTCTGTCTCTCTTCTGACCTCCAACTATTGTTGTTATTTGTTACACTTGATTAAACTCAACTATTCGAACACATTTAACTTGGTTTTTGTGAAAACCTTTACAATCCAATTGTTATCATAATAATAACAAAAGCTTTTGGCTGCTACTTTCTTGTAACCTTTCAATTCTGTGCTGGGAGTTATTCACGCAATCAAGACATGGTAACTTGCCAATGACTTTGTTAAAGTGTAACCTCAACATCTTGCATCAGCTTCATGGTCATCCATTCAGTTTAAATTTATATTTTCATTCACTGACCAATTGAGAAGCAGCCAATTGATGGTTAGATATCATAATTATCGTTATCGCATCAATGATAATCGAAAGGATACGAAGGAAAGGAAAGATTTGGTGCTTTTCTCAGAATAATTGAACTTTGGATGTTTTCATTTCACGATAAGATCAAAGATGCCAGATGGTCAACTTAACATATGGATTGACATTCAAAGATAATTTTGAGCTCGGAATTGGATATTATAAAAAACTTGTCATTTGATTGCAGGCCATCAATAAACAGCACAGTTAGGTTTACTCATTTGATCGTCATTTCACTTAATTGTGCATCAAACTTTGATGTTAATTTTGATGAATTTAAGAATAAAGTTCCATAACTAAAGTGTCAAAATTGTGGCCAAACTGAGCAGATTCTAAGAGAAACAACTCCACGGAAGCCCTGATTCAACTAACATCCACGAAAACTAGGGAACCTTATTTTGGAATTCAGATTGAGATATTCATGGAAATAGAAGCTGGGAGAAAAATGCAGAATCCGTATTCAATAGCATTGAGTGAGTGAAGATTCTTTTTTTGTTATTCAGGTTGATGGTTCATTGTTGGACCAGGATTTTATATGAAACTATTATATCTTTAGAATGAAGAGTGTAGAGTTGAGTAAAAAATCTGCTATGTCAACTGTAAAAAGGAGCGGCAAGTTTCAATTTTGATTTCGATTTTGTAGAAACTGTCGAATGGATGGATCTTCTAATTGTACAAATTAACTCAATTTCATGCTCTTGAAATTAACAAAAGATTGACTTCCAACTCGAATGGTTGCTCAACATTTGCTCAAATAAAGGTTTTTCATCCCAAAATGAATATTATCAATTTAACAAAAGCTAAAGATTTTAATTTTTGGGCTTCGCATTATGACGATAGTTTTTTCATTAATATAAGGTGTTAATCTATTAACTTTAGACGTTTGAATAACTGCAACGAGATGAAAAAACAGAATCTTGTCGTAAACGAAGCTAAATTCAGTTCTATTAACTAACAAATCAACTCCACTAACAAGCATACAGTGTATACGGAATGTAATTCTAGTTCACGAATGGTGAGCCATTGTGCACTAGTTCACCAGTCAGTTCACAGATTCTTGGACTAAAGGAACAGGAGAAAATGATAAACATAAACGATGAAGAATTTTCAATTGTTTTTAAACATGGTGCACTTGGGTTCAATTTATTAACCAAAAAGATACTTTCAACTATAATTATGACTCTATCTTTGTTGAGATCGTCCAATAAGAGACTATATTTTATTGATTAATTTCCAAACTAATTTTCGATTCAAGACTTTTTAAAGGATTTTAAGTAAAAAGACAGATTTGCCTTGTAGAGATGAAGCCCAGGCTTTAACCAGTTATCTTCTGAAATCATCTTATTCACAATCATGAAAGGTTAATGCATTTTATTTGTGGTTGTAAACAGACTTTAAGGATAGCTGATTAGTCTGAATAATTGAACTGCACTCCCAGTCAAGCCAATTGCCGGAATAATCTTTAAAATTTATAAACATTTGATTGGTACAATAATCAAGTTAAGTCGATATTTGCTGGGAACCAGTTAAAGATAATACTATACTTTATCATGTAATAGGATTTATTCTGGAATTATCCAATTTTTCCATGAAACTGTTCCAGATGTGTTTCTTGACCTTAATTCAAGCCAATTAAACCATTCAAATGACATTTATCCTGAATCATTAGCTTTTCAATACACAATTCAAGCTGTAAATGTAAACATGATTAAACCAGTTGATATCACAATTGCATTGTGCTTCAAAAAAAATGATAAAAATAACAATACTAATAGACTGTATTTAACATAATAAAAAGTTGTTCTTATTCACAGCGTAAATTGTCGATTGATATCATTAATATTATCATCATCTGAATGGGAAAAGAGAAAAGTAATAAAATCTTTTGCCATTTCATGATGATAATAATTGTTCATCACAACAATTTAGGCGAGCTGATGAAAAGCAAACGGTAAAAGCTTGAATAGAGAAACAAAATTTTCAGTTTTAAATCCCTTTTCGTTGGTTTCACTTTTACTTGCTTTACTTGCTTTAATAGTAATGGTATTGAATTTCAATTATTAAATATAATATTCAAAGTCAATGACATAAGAAATTGGAATAATATTAGAATTGAATTTCATTAAAAGAATGTTGCAAATCAGTTGCATCTCTAGATTATCAGGAATTGCAATATTTTTCATTTCACAATCTACATTGTTGCACAATCTGGTGAAAATTCAGTTTAATCAAGACTATTGTTCAACTATTTATCAGAGTTTAGATGAAATGCAGGTTCTACTCTTGATTCAGAGGCACAAGTTGATTACATTGATTGAATTTGCTAATTTCAATTAAAAACTCTCAAGAGGCAAATCAATTGTCAAGACCAATTTTAAGGTAAACCAAACTTGAAATTTCACCAAACCTTGTGTCAATCTTAATGGTTGGACTAATTTAACTTGCTACTTTCTCTTAATCAACATCAACTGAGTTTCACTTCAAGAATGTAATGGCTCTTGAAAAGACTTTCTTTCACAGCTGCAAAATTGACCGATTTTCAGGTGCACTTCGAGATGAAATTTTACTTGAAACAATTTTCACTCCAATATCTATGCCTTTACGAGCTATTTTTACGCAAAGTTACCTGTGAAATAGCTTCGTTCATTAGCTTTCATTGTGAATTGTTTTTATCAATGTTAATCAATTCTTGCTGATTCAAACTCGTGCATCTTGCCTCGTTCCTTTTCTGGAAAGTTTCAGATTCTTTGGTTTACTTTTAATTAATAAAGGAATCAGAAACATTTGTTGAGGCGCTTTGCACAATTCACTTGCTAAATCAACTTAATTGACTAAAAAGTTTCCAATTTTACTCATTTCGACAGAAAAGACTTGAATGTTTAATGTTTACTTACTAAACAAGATGGCAATTATAACATTGAGTTTGTTCAACTTTATGAATTTTTCTTTCCTTTCAGTTATTAGTAACAACCTTGTTCATTTGCCTCATAAATGTATCAAGTTGCTTCAACAGATTTTGCAGTTCATTAAAAAACATCTTCAAGTCGATAAGTTCGCGGCCGAGAAAATAAACTTGGATTAGAAGCTCAATCATAAGAATGACATTTGGAATGAATTTGGAATGAATTTGGATAACAATCTTTGATAACGATCTTTGAGCGATGCAATTTTTGCGCAATATTGATATTAATAGCAAAATGAATGGAAAAATCCCCAATTTCCCTTGAGTTATTGTTTGAATGTTCAGATGATGACGATAAAGATGATGAAATGATGGTTGGAAAAAAAGGAAAACGGAAAGAAAAAGTTTTATTTGACTCTTTTGATTACCGGTAAAAATGAGTGATGATGCTGATGAGAGAAAAAGAAAAATCCTTTTCTTTATTATCATTCCTCTTACCAAATCTGTTCATTTTTGTACCATTTAACTCGACTCATTCTCATGAGCATTCCAGGTTTTGCCTCTTTAATCGGCTTTTCTCTTCTTTTTTCAAGCAACAGCATTTGGGACGTTAGATTACAGTTTTCGTTGCTTTTCATTTACAGCTTTACTTCAATTTTTCCTGCAAAAATAGCAACTGTTGAAGAATCTGTTTTCATCTAATTTTACTCGAGAAAGAGATAATGAGAGAATCTTTATTTTCTCTTTCTTTGCTTCTTCTCTTCAATCTTTTCCTCCAATCAATGAAGACAATTTTGAAACAAGCTGATGATTACGAGGGAAGAAACAATCACTTTGTAGAGGTCAGTTTTAACGAGCGATGAAAAGGGTTATCCTTGATGTAATCATTCCATCAAATGCATTTTCGTCCATTTATTCCTTCTAATAAGGTAAATATGAAAAGGTAAGAAGATAATAATGGATGAAAATAATGATAATCGTAATGATTGTAAAGATGAGCAAATTAAACGTTTTCTTCTTTAACCTTTGTTCCACTGCCTTCTTCACCAATTGAGCAAGTTAAACAAAGAATGATATTGCTCCATTGATTGGCCTGAGTATTAATGAATTAACAGATAATGCGTCGATTTGGGTTACTTAATGCATTATATTTTGAGGGTTTGAGGAATCGTTGTAATTAATGGCTCAATGTCAACGTCGATCTAATGAAACTAAAAGGATAAACGTAAACTTTATTTGTTTTCAGTGTTGTCAATGAACCTCCTGATCTCGTTACGAATGGAAGAAGCTTCATTTTCGACACAATTTTGGTGATTTCTTCTCACCCAATTGCATGGGTCAATCTAAACTCAATTTCTTCATCAGCGATATATTGAGCCACTCGGCGGGCAGCAATTGTTTAATGAAACATTGAATTGAGTGGTGATTCAAAAGCATTTAATGTTTCACCTTTTATCACTACAAGTTAAGGTGTAAATTTATTCCAATAGCCTCAAGGGATCGGTTGAAAAGAGAAGCAAACCTTTTCTGAATCATAAAGGTGACTGAATATAAATTTACATAATTTTTGTTTGTTTTATTCTTTATAAATAATATTTTTCATTCTGAGTTGGTTTAAGAAATGATTTTTAGTTTTTCCTTTCTTTATATTTCAACATAATCCAAGGTGTTTGGTTAACGAAAAGCATGTGATAAACGATTCGAGCTGTCGCACTTTTTAATGTTAGATATCGAAGCTAACAGATTCAACATGTGGAGCCCACATGAAAAGCGGAAAACGCTAAAAAATCGAAAAAGTGGGAAAATTTGAAAGTTTATAAAACGAACAAATGATATTTTTTCTTGTAACTTCAACAGAAAACTGAGGATTCTCGCGAAACCTAAAATTAAAGTGAAAGTGTAGACATTAGTCTGGACTGGAATGATGGCAAAGATAATTGCGACTCTTATCATCAGAGTTGGAAGCTTAACAGGCTCTATTATCATCATTCATTGTGAAGTAAATCGACAATCTAAAGAGATGAAACAAGAGAAAAAAAGCAAGAAAGAAAAGGTGAAAATAGCAATTGTTGGTTAACTGATGAAAACTTGAACACGCATTTAGTATTAACAGTAATACCATTTGTATTAATAGATTAATACTCTTGTTTTGAGTAGGAAGCTTCATGTTTCACCTGAAATATTATTCAAGTGAAAAATGTAATCAACAGAATGGCGGCAAAAAAAGATTATTAATAACAATATGTAACAAAGAAACCTTTTTTCGATCTATTCATTTTCCAATTCATTTTTCCTGTAATTGCTTACGTCAAAGATGATCAGATGAGGGTTTTAAAGACAAATTTTTGTTTGCTTTAAATGCCCAAAGTAAACCATTAACTTAGTTTTGCATCGATATTGCATTCATTATCTAATAATACATCTCTTCGATTAACTTGGAATTTAGTTTGAAAGCAAAAGGCCAAAATTTTTGTTTTCTTGTGTTTGACTCAAGATTATTGATCGATGCAACATTTAAGATTCTAATGAAACATTGTTTGTCAGATAGAAGATTCAAGTTGAAGCATTTCAACCTATTGCCGAAGAAATATATCAACAAGTTAAAATACATTTCCAGAAATGAAATTGCATCAAATAACATTAGCATAAAAAGCTCAGAAATCCATTTAATGACCATCGGTTTGAAGCACTTTCCAGTTTAAACTTCTAAAGCCTTGGAGAACCCGATATCTGACACATGAGAATATTGACTGTATTGAGGGGTTGAACACACAATCAGGCTTGGGTAGACAATCTAATGACCAAATGACCAGAGTCAATGACAATAGTCCGAGACTATTCACCACTAGCAATACCAAGTATTGCAACAAAGTACAACAGAGTATGTATCAACCGACTTGATGTATGGCTGAAGTATTCCGAGAATCTTGCCCAATTGATATCTAATTATAACTTGTTTAGTCTATCAAAGGTTACTTAGTTCACTCAATTACAATAAGAAAATATATGACTATTTATACGAGTTAATAAAAATAGGTTATTACCAGAAAAATAAGGAAATACCGGGCAACAGTAAAGCTTTAGCAACCAGGTTGCTACACAGACCCAAGATCTAGGGCGCGAGTCTCAAATTGTGCAAAAAATGTTTAAAATTGCAATTGAAAAACTAATTATCTTGATAATTTGTTTTGATTTCTATTCATTTGAATCAATATCATTATTTTGATGTGCAAAAAGATTGATCACAGGCACGATGAATAATGGTATTTTTCAAGTGTTTGGTCTAACAATGTTTGTAAGTCAATAAAAGTTCATCAATCGAAAGATTTATTGTACTTTAATTTTAAATAGTTGTTTGAGTTGAAAATATGAAGTTTACTTTAAATGTTGTAAAAACAGTTTAGTTGAACAACTCAACACACATTGCAATATAAACTGTGTTAACTTTACCTTTTGTCCATTAACCTTTTTACTTGTCAATATTACGGTTTTGCTGTTGTTTTTGCTGTTTTTTTTGTCGCTTTTTGCTTACTTTTCTGCCCTTTCCATGTTCAAGTTCATTCTAGATGATTGTAAGAGTAAGTTTTAAGCTAAGACAAGAACCATCAAGAGCATCATCGTCATAATGAAAGAATCAAGTGAAACAAGTATCAAGAGAATCAGAAGGAAGAAGAAGAGAGAGAAGATGAAAAAACAGTGAAAAAAGAAGAGCAAAAGTAAAGGGAAAATACTCTAACAAGGAGAAGATGAAAAGAGGTAAGAAAAAGCTATCATGTTCATTTGAGATTGAATTGAAGAGAAACAAGAAAAATTCAGTGTTTTTTTTGTCTTTCAACTCTTGTAATTTATAAGGATTTCTTATTAAGGAAACAAGTTTATTTACTGTACTCATCATTGTTATTTGAAAATGAAAAAAGACAAAAAATCGTGAAATCAAGTTGATTAAGGTTTTCAAAGATGTTTTTTCTTGCACAAATATTCTCTCAATCTTTATCATCATCAACATGTTCAGAGTCTATTGAAAAAGGTGAGAATAAAGTTGAATCATGCAAACGATCGAATGATTATTTTAACGAGTTGAATCTTCATCATTGTTCATCGCATGATAAATGTAATCGTATTTACTGGTAATGGCTAAGAGCTTTTAGTATTTTAATGGTCATTTTGGTTGCCAGATGAAGAGGATGAGCAGCAAGAATCATTCAAGGTGATTTACTCGATGGTTTCAAATGTAATCTTGAAAATTAAATGATCTTTTAGCAGCTTACAGTTGCTGAATCGTCAAGTTGAGTTTAAGAGTTTATATGTTTTCATTCGATTTTTAGATCACGAAATTTTGTAAACTTTTCAAATAATGATTTACCTTTGAATGTTGATAAAGGGCCAATAAGTATTGAATCAAGTATAGATGAAGATATTGAAGTTTATTGCGATTGGAAATTGCGCTTTTTGCGTTCAATCAGTTCGCTATAAAGCTATCAAGTCTCGTGCTTTGTGTTGCACAAAAAGTTCATATCAAAGAAACGATTTCACTTTTAATTCGATATTTGATCAAATCATCTTGAGTTACATTGATGGTAATTTTTCGCCCTACAAACATGTGTTTCGTTGTTCCAGTGATTTGTTGTTGACTTATTTGGGCCAAAAACAGTTGACATCTGATAACAATTGCGTCAATTATTAATATTTGATCAACAGCTCATTCCAGCTGAAACTTTGCAACTGAACCATGAATAATTTATCAACTTTTCTTTGCTTCAAATAGAAGATAGTTTTTTCTTGAAAAACAAAAATTTCTCGTTTGTCTATTTGACTTTCTTTTTTATAGCAAAATGGGAAAACTATTCGAGTTTCCCCTTCATTTTAACACCATTTTCATTGGAATTTCCTCAACAATCAACTTATCAATTCGAAATATTAGATTGATACTTATTAAGACAACACTTTCAGTGAAAAATCTTGCATTTCATCCAGAATTTAGAAATTTTTTAGTAAAGTTTCGAACTTGCAAAATTGGATTTCAACAAATTTGTATAAAGTAAGGTTAATAATATCAGTACATTTGAAGGCGTCAAAAGTGCAGAAAACAAGATTCCATGAAAAGATGAAACTTACTTTTCAAAGCCAGATTAAGAAGAGTAGAAGATTTTGCATTCTCGATTGATAAGTTTCGTTTAATTGAGTTTGGTAGTTTCATTCTGTCGTCTGTGTACCTCTTGTTTGAATAGTCCTTAATAAGCCTTTCTCGAATCAGATTAAACTTGAAAAAGCAAAGACAACCATTTCGCCCTTCTTGAAGCCAAAAGGCAATTTTCATTTTTTGGCAATATTTTCAAATGGCTTTTTTGTTGATCATATTTTTGTTATATTTTTATCCTCCTTTCAAAATCCTATTAAGAAACTGGATATCACTTTATGATGATTCACCTTAGATAAGTAAATCAAGGATAAACATCTAAGAGTGATTGAAATCGTTTTTCAACTATTGAAACTGATATATGACTGAGTTTTGCCAAAATCCTTTTTTATTTTCTTTCATCGCAAAGATAACAAAATATCGAAATACAAAAAAAAACTCGATTTCAAACAAGTTTTCAGTTCGACTGAGAATACCTTTTCAATAACTTTTATTGCTTAAATTTTCCACTCAAGTTAGTCTATAATATCAACATGAAAGAAATTTTTTAATGAATCGTAGATGATAAATCAACTTTAACAATCTGAGAATTGGTATGAAAGACTTTTCTCCATAATTTCCACATTTAAAGATATTCCACCAAAAATGCTTTTCAAAGTTAAACTTGATCAATTTTTCATCATTTGATGAACAGAGATTTACTGAGATTACTTTTTGATTTATCAGTCTTGTTTTGCATTTCATTTCAATTGCAAGTTTTTCTCGGTAAAAAAGGCTGCAAACAAATGGAAAACATGGAAAATTTCATTTTATTAACTTCAATTTTACTTTCTTGTTCTTCATTGACAAATAGACAAGATTCGTCACTTTGTCATTTACATGAAACTTTTCATGTTTCATTCATATTTCCATCGATTGATTAATTGAGCTTTTCCTTTCTCTAAACATCGAAATGTTTAAATTTTTAAAATGTCGTTTATCCATCATGCATTTTTATCCTCCAATGTCTTGAAAAGGTGAAGGAAAAAGAAGAACAGAAAGTGGAAAAATCACCTTTCATATTATTGCTATTTTTTTCCATTCTTCACTATTATTCTGTTCAATTGTAAGATAACGGTTTACAACTCTTTTGGTAAAGAATGATAGCTTTCATTGGCATTGCTTGTTGAAGGTAGCATTATAAATGCCACACAAAACGTTCCCAGTATGCAGTCTTGCCACTTACAGGGAATCCAAGATAAGTTACATCTGAATCTTATTACTTTTGCTGTTATCATTTGCTTTTAATGCCTTCTTTTTTATCCTGTTATAAGTTATAACATAAAGAGTCTCAGCAGTAATAACAGCTCGCTTTGAGGTAACACAGTAATTAACAGTTTCAACTTGATCAAAGTGAAAATTCAAAATGCAGGCAAATAAGAATCAAAAATAAAGATAAATTTTAATTCTAACTGGGAACTGAGAGTTAAATTGGCTAAGCAACTGACGATCTAATTAGACTTAACAAGTGAAGTATTATGTTGATGAAAAATGAAGATCTAGTTTTCAAAAGGATATTTATTCAAGTTTTATCAATGACATCACTTGAGTTAACCAATGATTAATAGATGAGAAAGGAGAGGAATGAACAAACCACTCTAACTTTAACGCACTTAAAACAAGGATTGACAAAGATCGAAGGCAAAGTTCTGAAGTCATGAGCCAGATTTTATTTTTTTATTTAATTTAATTTAATTAAGTATATTTCATTAGATATGTATATCGTAATTATGGGACGTACAACGACTTGTGCAAATCGACTTACAGAAAAAGTTCAACAAAAAATTTTTGCAACTTTACCCTGCATCTGTACGAGAGATACATTTTTCAATGTTACTTTTCTCATAAGATTTGCCATTCTAAAAAATTTTATGAACCATTTCTGAACATCGCATTGCATGCTAGCTTTGAGTCGCACAGTCATGATGTACATATCAAATGCAAGATATTTAATTCAATTTTCCCAATGATCTAATTAAAAAATCAAAACCTGACCCATGATTTAATTTGAAAAACCTTTCCCTTGGACCACCTCAACCATAACACTCCTTTGATTTCTCATTACTTTTGCTTTTCTCTTTTTCTTGTCTTGACTTGCCTTTTGATTGACTATCATCTAATTTGAGTAAATGTTAGCATTGAAATTTCTCAATAGCAGTTCTAAATTAGTTCTTAAATAATAATTTACCTTTCATCGAGTCAATCTGTAAACGTATTTTCAACTTGTATTATAAAAGGTAATTGTTTCCTTGCTTTTTCACTCAATTTTTTCTTTTTTTATCTTCTGGTTAATGCATTTTGTCTTCACCATTTCATCCAACTACTGATCATTATCCTGATGAACAGAGGACGAAAAAAGAAGCTCCAGAAAAAAAACACAAACCTTTAATTTAATAAACTGAATCAACATATCAATTAACCAGTAAACATTTTATCCTAAATAGAGCAACAAAAAAGTACAACTCACTTTGAATATTCAAATTGTGCCAATTAAAAATTCATGATCAAAGTGATTGACGAAAATATGCAAAATTTCACTTTTTTAAGTGAATGGAAAGTAATTTAAATTACGAAATCTTGATGATGAAAGTTTAATTTTGTTTAGATGTTTGAACGAGTAAAAAAAGTTGAACAGAAGAGTAAAGTTTGAACGTGACTTGAGGCAGACAGAGGTTAACATTTTGTCCAGTCAAGTTGACTCTTTGGGTTGAGTCGAGTATAGCAAGTGGCTCGAGTGTGTGAGTGTTTATTGATGGATGCTTTTGCTGTGAGAATGACGATGATAAATGATGTGAAAGGTAAAGATTAATTTTATCATGATATTAACATTCTGGCAAGCTGAACATGAACAACTATCAAACGGTAAGGATGTAAAAAGTTGTCAAACTGATAATAATAATTAACTGTTGAAGGAAAGTATAAAAAGTTGGGAGGAAAGAATCGAGAAAAAAACTTCAATTTTAGGGCAACTTTGGTTCAATCTTAACCTTTAACTTGTCAAGTTTGTCAAGATATTACTAACTGTAAAACAGTTTCATGTTGATAAAAGTTGAACCAATGAAAACGGAAGTTGTTGTTGAAAAAGAAAGTGATCAAGATGAGGAAGAGCGGGTAAGAAGATGAGAGAGAAAAAAAGTTTGTATAATTTTGGCAAAATGTCACCAAAATGAGGATAACAAGAAGCAATGTTGAAATGAGTTGTGAGGAAGGAAAAAAAGTGTAGAGAAAAAGATGAGTAAAAGAAGAAATAAAGTTGAGAATTGAAGAAGAAGAGAAAAAATCAAAATTTGAAGTGGAAAGGCAATGATGAGGATGAAAAGTTGAGGGAAAAGGGTTGAAGGAAGACAGGAATTTGGTATGGAAAAAAGTTCTTGAAAAGCTTTTCAAAGCTGTTTCAACGAAGATTGATTTAAATCTCAAACGTTTTCTCCTCACCTTCTTATGTTCACCTTTTTTTCCACTTACCTTTCCAATTTCATCGTCATTTTGATTCATTCAAATCTTTTTCATCCTTCATTTGTCCTCCCTATTCATCATCGTCTCCATCACATTGAACAATTTTCAGCTCATTCATTTAAACATGTTTACCAATGAGAAGTGAAAAAATGTCACAAAAACAAGTTCTCATTCTCATCTCATTTGTTTCACATTCTGATTCATAATATAATTCGTATTATTATTGCCATTATATCAAAATATTATCATGTTTAGTTGAGTTTCCATTCCTTTTTTTTCTCACTTCTTTTTCTGTTTCATTGCAAGTTTCAATCAAAAGGCTAAATCAGTTTTTTTTTCTTCGTCAGAACTTTTTTTCCTTTTTTTTTCTTCTTCTCCTCAGCCTTGTAAGTTATGAGATTTTTTCAAAGATAATTTCTTATTCTTCTTACTTGCCTGATATGAATCTCTTGCCAGATACATTAAATCACCAACGATACTTGAATAATGTTGAGAAAAACAAAAATGTATATTCAATTTGACAGATAACCAAAGTTGATTTTCTTCCATCATCTTAATTCATTCATTCATTCATTCATCTTCATCATTCCTTTGCATCACCCTGTTGATTTATACTCATTCATTTAAATACAATTTTCCCCTGAAATAGTTCAATGGTTTGTTGACATTTAATAATTTTTCCTGTCGACTTTTCCATTTATAAGTTTCTCTCTTTGTTTTGGTTGTGCAAAAAAATGTTACAAAAAAGTTTATCAAATGAAAAATAATTGCAATTTAGTTTGAATTAAAGAAGAAGGAGAAAAATAAGAGCAAAAAGGAAATTTCAATTTCTCTGATTTGAGCATGAAAAATTTCATTATTCAAGTTTCAATCAAATTGAAATTGTGAAATGTTCGACTCTTCAATAATTTGAAATTCATTTTCAATGAAAACACTTATTCACAATAACTGTCAACTCTTTTATCACTCCAACTGTTAACATATTTAAATGTATTCAGCTTTTTATTGTAAACTTTTGTTTTCTCTCTCAAAGGGTTATCATGTGAAAAAATGTTCAATATTAAAAATTGATATTCATGTTTGCCTTCAGTCTGCAAATGTTATTGAAACTTTGTATTTAAAATGGTGTAATTATTAGAGAGGAACAAATAATTAACTAGAAAAAAATGAAAATTTGCTGGTTTCGAGTTGCATTTTTAATTGCATTCACCTGAATGGACTCAGAGTTAACAGATTATCATAATTATGCAAATTGAATTTTACAGGATCAAGTTAATAGAAGGCAACAAAATATGAAACTTGTTATTCTTTTCGACTTTCTTTCCAAATTCTTTTGTTCATTTTCTTCTTAATACTTTTTGTTCGCATTTTGATTGCTGCTAATTGGAACAAACGATTGTACAAATAGTTAAACTTTGTTTGCATTTAAATTCATTTAGAGGACCTTTTAATTAACAAATCATTTTAACCTTCTTTCATTTTCTTTGTTACTCACATGATAACTGAATTGTCATAATGAGTTTAAAATGATTCCAGTGTTTAACTAGATACGAAAATGATGAATACTGATTAACCTTGAAACTTGAGTAACATGAACATGGTTCACAGAACAGTAACATTAAATTATCAAGTTGATTGATTAATCACGCTTAAAGGTACAATGTTTTCTGTCTTTCAGGGAGAAAAGTGAGATTCTAGGTGATCTCGTTCATTCAACATGTTCAATTCTTGAGCAATAATTTTATATTTATTTCACTTTTCATCCAGAAAAGGATCGATTGATTGTAAATATCATGTTGATTCAGCTTTAATTTAATCAATTAATTTTCAAAATATGTTTACAGTTCAGTTTTAGCTCAGTTTTTATTTGAATTGACTTAACACCAGATCATTGCCAAGTCGCCAGACAGAAGCGCTTGAAACATGAGTACTGAGGGAAAAGGCCAGATTTTGCACAAGTTTTTAGCACAAATTTCATGCTCATATTCATGAGCAGCGTATAAAAATGTTCATTCACATTTCAAGCTTCTAAATCTTCCTTCGTGAAAGTCATGTACAGATTGTTGCATTTATTGTACATTCATTTAGTCCTCATAGAAGTGTTATACAATTTCACATGGTGATCTTCGAATGTCGTAAAGTTGAATAAACGAATGACCGAAATGCATCGATATTTAGCTTCTAGCCATTTAAAGCATAGCTAAAATGTGAGTTTCCGAGCAAGTTTGGTTAGTGAATTTGAATCAAACGTGACTAGAGTCAATTTCAAGACTCAATTTTTTGTCACAATAATAATGCAATGACATTGCAATAACACAGTGACCTTTTAGCTTTAAATCGTGTTCTGTTTTACCCGCTCTTGTCTCGATTTTATCATTGAATCTGTGAACATTGTTTCTATTCATCAATTGAAGACTTGAACAATTAATTGATCGATCAATAGACAAATTTGAAGTTTCAACGAGGGTTGATATAGCTTACTCAACAGGGACTTGAACTCACAAGTTTACCTGAAAGTTCAAAGAAGCATTCATGATGTAGATTATGTGCTACCGATGATTAAGTAAAAGTTCAATTTTAATAATTATATTGATTATTTTGTATACTAGACTGTTAGTATTGAATTCAATTTCAACTAATCAATTTAATGTGGATGGATAAACCATTTTACAAACAGCTTTTGTCACATTAACTTTTTTGGCCAACTGCTGTCAACTTATCAAATGGAAATTACTTTTAAATAAAAAGCACCTTTAAACTGGGAGTGAATTTTGGTTACTTAAATTTCCCTTCCTCTTCATCGATTCATTATTATCATGTAAGGCATGTTAAATGATTAGATGTTTGATGAGAGAGGAAAAATCTTACCTGTAACGTCAATATGCACTTATGAAAATGGCATTTTTTTTCAAGAAATAAAAAGTTTGTCATAAATAGATGTTATCATGACAAGTGTAAAAGTAGAGCAAATTGGTTATCGATCAGTGTAAACAAGTTGAAATATTTTCATCTAGTAAATGGTTAACGTTTCGATGCAATTTTTTGCTCTTCATTTAAAATTATTTTGTAAAATGGTAAACAAAATGTTGCTCTTTAGTGATTAATAAAAGTTTCTAGATACTCTTTCTTCTTACCTTGTATATCCTCCAGTAAAGAAATAAGATGACCATCAAGGGTCCGTAAAAGGTTGATATTGTGGCAAATATTTGGTATCCCATGTGTTGTGAGATTAGGCAGCGTTTCTCAATGGTAACTCTTCGTTCATAGTCGGGGTCTTTCCAGCCCAGGATAGGGCCGATGGAGACGATAAGAGCCACCGACCAAACGGAGAGTATAATTGAACATATTTTGGTTGGTGACCGGGAATGCATGTAAGTTACAGAGTTGACAGCCCAGTACCTGTCAAGAGCAATGGCAACAAGGTGAAGTATCGAAGCTGTACAACAAAGAACGTCAGCTGAGGTCCAAATGTCACATAATAGCGAACCCAGTGACCATTCACCTTGAACCTCATAGAGGGCACCTAAAGGCATTACCAGGCAGGCAACCATGAAATCGGCTGCTGCCAATGAGGCAACAAGATAATTTTGAATATTTTGAAGGTTACGGTCGATCCAGATGGCAACCATAACAAACAGGTTACCAATAACAGTGGAAAGTATTAGAGCTCCAAGGGTCAGGGAGGTTATCAGGGTAAAGAGCAGGGAACGGTAAGAGGCTTCATCTTGACTATCATAGAGGGTACCATTGCTGGTGATATTGAAAAAGAGCGTAGACTCGGAGTCATTGTAAAGTCCAGGGAGGAAGGGTGTTGATGCAGGTGAATGGGATGAGAGTGAAGAAGGTGAAAGGTAACTTGATGTGGGACTGCCTGTTGAACTGCCTGTTGAGTGTGAGGCTGATGGACTGGGCAAGGGTGACCCAGGTGAGGGTGAGGAGCCGTTGATGGCTATGATTGACTCGTTGTGATAGTTTAACAGGTAAAGAGAAGTGTGTGAATTGACTGTGATCAATGAAGACAGACTTGGTGTAAATGTGATTATTGAAGAGGCAGTTGAAGAGAGCAATGGTGATGCTGATGATGAGGTGGATGAGGCCACTGATGAGGTTGAGGTTGTGCTTGACGAAGGTGAAGGTGAAGGTGATTTGACACTGTTTACATCACTCCAAGTTATTGCGGATGAAATCAAGTTGAGATAATCTGTAACAGGCATTGAAATTCTGTTCAGATTTTCAACAGTTTTCACAATGAAATTATTTTGCTAAATTTTTTATCCTTTGTGATTGTCCTTTAAACACACATTAAACATGACGACATGTTTATTGACACAAAATTAATCACTTGTTAAAACACTAAATTTGAACAGAGTCACAATTCACAAGTAAATGTATCACATATGATGATATTGTCTTCAAAGTTGCTCTACTTTTACTTTAGTTGCGGTTTTAGTTTCGTATTTTATCGTTTTATGCAAATCTTTTAACAATTGTTTTGCAAATGAATTGAGTCAAGTTTTTTTTGCTTCAAATTTTGCAAAGAAATGAAATGAAAGGCGAAAAATATTGACTTTTTGCTTCTGTTAATCCAAATTGAACGAGAAACGTTGAAATGTTTTCCTTTCGTCTTTTGAAGTTTAAATTGATAAATATTTACATTTTATTGGAAATTAAATAGGAATGGAACGAAACGCTGTTATCAATCGTTGTTGCCTCTACAATAATTCAACTAATTCTGAAATGGAAATTCAGTTCTGTTATACTTTCCCTGATCTTCAGTCTTTCAACTTTTCCTCAGCTCCTTCAGATGATCAATTTTGTTCACTTGAGTTTACTCAGATTATATCATATGAAACACGCAACCTCAACTTCAACTTTGTCTTTGGTAATTGTTAACGTTTACAGTTCATTTGCAACTTGCTTTTGTTCATGAAAAGTTTCAAATTTTTGTTGCTCTTGAACCAGCGAAAGATTAAAGCGTCAAAACTGACGTATTGTTTCATCTGTTAAACACTGTGAAATTATCTTGAAACATTGACGCTATTTAAAGATGATTTTGATAAATAATTGAAACGTTTCTTGAAATGCAGTTTTTTGATTTGCTGTTGAGTGTTTGAACAAATTAGACTAGAAAATAATTTACAGCATCAAACCATTTTCCTGACAGATGGCTTTTGAAACAAAGTCTAAGTGCTTCGAATCTCATCAGAAATGATGGCTGTTAATAAATTATCAAGGCATTAGTGAAACTCTTTCGCCGTAATCGTTATGGCCTTAAAGAAACAATTTTGGCCAAGATTTTCAAGTGTTAATATCGATTTCACAGACTATAATTAGCTGAAAATTAGATTGAGAAAAGATTTGTTTCAAAATTTTATCCATATTTTTATTAACAATATCTTAATGCAAACTTGATGTATAAATTAACGAGTTAATACATACTAATGTACATAAATGTGTGTATTTCAATAAAACAATGCAAGAATTTTTATTTTCAAAGACAAACCTTGCAGTAGAGCTGGGTACTTTCTTTATAACGGCCGTTAGTCCATGGTCACTGGCCGAATTAAAATGCTGTTAAATATCGAATGAAATAGTAGATTAAATATAAAAATCTACTGACAACTACTTGGGAGAATCTCTTTTATTGTTTAACGAATGTCAGTTTCATTGTTTTTATCGGATTCACCATCTGAATGAATACGACATTCCATCTTCATCACGTGTTCCTTAGATATAAAGCTCAATGGGTCAACAATTATTCTTGATTGTTCCCTTGATTGTTCCCTTGATCAAACAACATAATCATTTTCTTTCGTTGCCTTTAAAGTTTGCATGAGACTTTGGTTAACAGTAAAAACGTTTATTCCAAGATTGCGGTGATGATTATGGTTATCATGCTGATGAGGATAATGATTAATTTTAAAGTAAATTAAAGAGCAATTAGCGCCTAATAATGTGCAAAACAAGAGGCTGATAAAAATCTGTGTTTTTTGGGTTTCAACTTTAATTTACACGAATAATTAGAAGATGAGAAAGATTAATTTTCATCTTGATAAATTTTCACAATTAAAACAGATTAAAATTTGTCTCTCTTTAGTCTTTTAATTTTCACCATTCATCACATCTGAAAGCACCTCTGATCAACTTTAACCCTAATAATGGTAAGCAAGATTAATATTCAAAATCAAGTGCAAAGTGTTGAGATGGACTGGAATTAAGGATTGGTTGAAATGTTTTCATTTAAAAACATCTTTTTGCTATTTTTAATCATTCTATTTGAATTATGAAATCATATTTTGCTGCTTTAAGTTAATGGGTTTCGTATTTAATAAGTTTTCAAAATTTTCATTTATTATAATAACAATTTTGTTTCAAGTTTTGTTCAAGAGTTATCAAGGATGCAAACGATTTAAATCAATTGTTTGCTGATAATTACAGAGTTAATTTAACATTTAAAAAGAGCAATAAATTTATGAGAAAGGTTAATTTGGTTAACTTGAATTTACAAAATTAATTAATTGATGCTTGCTTCTACAATTTACACGCAAGTGTATATTAAATGGCGAGGTGGGATTAAGATTGCGGTCAGATAAAGTAATTTTTGCAACATGATAATGAGCAAGGTAAAATAACATGGAAACTAATTGTTTCTAGAAGTAGTTTGTTGTAACTAACAAAGGAAGGTGAAATAATGTCGACATAAATAACAATTAAAGGTAGATTGGGATGCAAAAAGGGAACACGTACAGTCTACACTATAATTCAAATGATTCACGATGAAAGAATATTTTAGAAACAATTGAGTTGAGATGGAAGAAGGCAATTGAGAGAAAATCTTTAACTTGTTGATATACAATAAAGTGATGGTTAAGGTGTGCAGAATAAAATTAAATTCAGTGAACAACTAGATAATGAGATTCTCTTGAAATGTCTGATTATCACTATTCAACTGTGGTAGCAGCTCTATTCATGAGCAGTTCATTTGCATCCTTGGCTGATAACCAGCAATTTACTTGATCAAAACTCATTTTCAAATGTATGTTCAATCGAATTAAATATCATTTCTGTTGAATGGTTAAACAAAATTGGCTTCAAAAGTAGCGATTAAAAGTCGAGTCCCATAATCTGCCAGGTTATCATAGTTGGCTGAAGTAAAATCATCCTTATGAACCATCAAAGGACCTCTACAGTTAATTAGCACTTTTGATTATTCACTGTTTACCATTGCAAAATGAATTTTGTCAAAACCAAGATTATCATTAGCAACTCATCGAGTAGAAAAATGTTCTGCTAAACTACATCTCAAGTGCTCTTCATTTCATCCCAACTCTTAACTGTTTTTTAAACACAGCTAATACTAGTGTTTACTTTCATCTTTTCAAGATAGCAAACTTTTCTTGATTCATTCCTCGCTTCACAATTAACAGGCTTTAACCATGATTTTGTCTTTTCCTCTTCCAATTTCAACCCTTCAATCTCCACCTTCTTGTCTTTTCCTGTTCCTTTTATTTCACCTTTCTTTGCATAAATATATTTCTTGCTGCAAAGCGTCTTTTTGTGTCATTCTGGATCTTCCTTTGCATAATAAGCACGAATCTCCTCATCATTGATGAGCTTCCTTGATGATTAATTTTACATTTTCATGACATTTTCTTTGCTTCCAATTTTCTCAAGCATCATCATCATCTCCTTGGCCTCCAAAATAATATGCATCTGTTAGCGAGAAAAGCTAACGGCCTAAGATTGAAAAAAAGACAGAAAACGAGAATTAAAAAGAAAGAGCAAAAATAAAAATTAAAATTAATATCTTATTAACTTGTTGCTTCTCACAACAATTTACTAATTACCTAGTAAACAACAGCAACAAATGCATTCAATTTCAAGTGACGTCAAGGCAATGTTTTGTTGTTAGAGTAACATTAGTGATTCAAATTGTTTCCCAGGACATTTTATTGTGAGAAATGTCATCTATACCATTGTTTTTAATCAATGTCAATCATCATAATACGAGTTTCACCATGTAATACACATCTTTTCATGACGACCATAAAGTCTACTGGATGATGGTGGTAACGATGTTTTTCTTGTTGACGTTCAGGTTTATATTATTGTCTCTGTAGGATGCAATTGAAAGTTATTTATGTAAATAAGATGTTTAGATGTTATTTCACTTGTTATTAAGTGAAAGAGAAAACTTTTTTTTTCTAAAAATAACCAACTTAAATTGATTCATACATATATATGCATACATTGTATTAATAATATTTTTGGTTAATTTAAATTGACTCAATAATAATCAAAAGAATCTCATGAGCATTGATGACTATTATTTGAGAAATACACATCTTGAGTGGGAAATTTGAGAGCCATTACCATTAAGAAATAAATATGATAATTAGCTGTAATCATCAACTGATTGAGAGTCAAAAATAGATGCATTATGCAATTGATTAATTGAATAACATTTTGAAATATTTCAACTTGAACATTGTGTTGATATTCAAGTTTAAACTGATTAATATGTTAGCTATATTAAACCATAATTGGTTTATCATTACAGGTTAGCTCGAGCTTATCGATATATCAATAGTTGCGGAAAATCCTTGTAACTGTAATTGCTGTAAATTAAAGTTTCCAAAGAGGTTCACTCATCGATTCATCATCTCCCCATCATTCAATTTGATGTGTTTTTTTGTTGAAAGGTTAGAGATTGAAATGTTAATAGTTTGGTTGATGGTTTGATTGGTTCAACTGGTTAATATTTTTGTTAGGTGATTAAAGAGATTGGAAATTTCAGTCTGAAAAGGAGATTCAAGTGACAAAAAAATCTTGCAAAGTTAATTTAATCAATTGCATTCATCATTTTCATGTTCATCAATTTGTGATGTTGGAAATTAATTCTGTTATCAAAAGCTGTTTAAGGTAGTAGAATTGTGAGTATGTTAGATCTTGAAGGATAATTAGGAGGCCTAAATTTTGATTATAAAAAACTCTCAGAAATGGTTGAGCGTTTTTGCATCATTTATGGAAAGCAGAAATTGTTAGTCTTGTTAAGGCTAATTAAAATATTCAACGTTACACAAGTTTCAGCAAAATTAGTCAACAATTTGATTAATTGTAAGTTGATGATCGAGTTAAACTTAAATTTAAATGATGGGTACATGAATAATTATGATTAACAAATATTAAAAGTTGAAAACGCACCAGAAAATATCGAAGAATAAAATTTTTCTTGTTTATCACACACTTTCAAGGTAATTGAACAAAATCAATGACTGACCAATGATTGGTATCCATGTATTTGATTCTGTAAAGAAAATGAAAAAGAGTTAATTAAATTGATTGAGATAAAACAAAAGGATGGCGCAAGTAATGATGGAACTAACAGTTAAAGGTAAATATTTAGGTAAAAATTGTTGACTGGAAAATTTGCAATTGAAAATAATTGTCGAGGAGTAGTTGGCAGATTAGGATTATTGAATGCTTTAAAAGGTTAATTAGTGAGATTTTTTGAGGTGCAGAATTAATTTTTAAATGATTTTAACATGAGAGATTGTGTAGAAACTATAATAAAGTAATTTGGAAAAGAAGAAAATAAAATTAGTTGAAGGAGAAGAGTTAATTTAGACAAGGTACAATGACAAGTAATTAGTCGAACGATGGATCCTTTTTTCCAAAGGTAAGCTTGTTACTGAAAGCATTTAAGAAATGATTAGTATGAATGGGATGATAGAAAGGGTTAATGAAAACAAATCTCATGATGAAGGACAGGTTTGTTGCGTGTCAAGATATTTCAATTGACCAGGGGGAAAGTGGTTAATAGCTAGTAAATAAGTTGATAATACTTTTAGCAAGGAAATAATGATGGAGCTTTAGGATTAACTCAAAAAGAGACTCCTGTCCATTTAAAACAGGGATTAACAGGTAACAATTATTTAACCAATTATCCATTTATGTTGTTCCGAACCAAACCTTCTATCTTGACCAATCTCATCAATTTCTTCATTATTCACTTTCTACTGTTGTTGTGGTTCTTTCTCCTCCTTTCTGTTTAACCATGCTTGGTTTGTTTTTAATCATCAAAGTTCATCTTCATCATTTTAAAGTGAGAGTCATAAATAATAGAATGCAGTTGGCCTTTTGTTACTTTCCAAATTTTCCTGGTAATTAACAGTGGAAATAATTATTTTCATTTGTCCAACACTAAATAACAGAACAATGGAGGAAAAAAGATTATGAGAAAAAGTTGAAATGATTGATCCATAAGGGTTTTGGAGGTTAAAATAGAAAGGAAACATGAAATTGTGACAAAATATTGACCTAAACTTTGTGATTTTAAAGCTTGACCTGGCTGTGAGCGATCAGAACGAGAATCAATCAAGATCACAAGTCTAGACTTTGGGTGGAAATTGCTTCATCAATTTACTTTCAATAACTCGTTGATAGGGATAAGTTATATATTTGCTATTATTATTGTTCTGAGCTTTGGATTGTCTTGATTATTGTATTGTATTCTTCCGGAATCTTTGGACTAACCATACAAGGGGAAAAGAGTAATCTGTAAAATAGATAACATTTTAGTTTATTGGGAAAATAAATAATAATAATTGGTGATATCTTTCATGATGGTAATCGGATTTAGTTAAGGTAAATTAATTTCATTTTAGTAAATTGTGATTTTCACTTATAGATTAAGTTATAACCGAAAACTTATTTCAGTGTTTCTTTTTTGTCATCTAATATAAGATTAAGGTCCATTAAGGAGAGCCATTTGACGAAAAAAAGATTCATAAAGTAATAAATGTAACATAAATTATTACCTCTTTTGTGAAAATTTGGAACACTCGATAATTCATGGAGAATGAATTTACCATAATAACGTTAAAATGATTAATGTGAATACCAGAGTTGAGTTACACCAATAGTCAACTGATTGTTAATTGTTATCGTTCTGTATCACTTTTGGTAAACATATCGATGGAGGGAAGGGAAATATATCAAATAATGAAGCATGGCTACCGACCTTGTTGGTTAAAGATTAGTTTGACAAAGTAACCATGAAAATGGCAAGTTTAGTCAAAAGCCTTGAACAATGTTGATGAATTAAGACGATGGATTCCAAATAATTAGAGGACACATTTTGGCTAAAAATTAAAAAGTAAGACATTAAGATGAGAAAAAATAAGAGATGATAGCTGAGAGGGAGAGTTAATAATAACAAGAATAAAGGCTTGATTATGAGAGAAGGGAGGACATAGAAATCTAATTACAGTCAGGGCATGGTTAATCGTAAATCAAAATAAGAGAAAGTTTAATCCGGCCTAAGATATAAAATGTGCTGGTCTAACTAGTTATTTAATTAGTTGATTCTTATCTTCAGTATAGAACACTTTCTTGTTTAAAACCTACTGAGTTTTCCATTAAATTTTGCTACTGAAATAACTGTAATTTTATACAGTACGAAATAACATTTATTTTCACTTACTTTAGTTTACCTGTTTGTGCAAAGAACTCTGAGCTCAAGTTTTTCCATTTTCTGCTATCAAGTTGAATCAAGTGAAGACAAAATGCGTGTCTGTTTAATTTCCCTCTGTGTCATCTTGTGTGCTGTATACACTCAATCTGAGTCTCGTCAGTATTATCCTGGAGTTGGATATGTTTCCACTGGAGATCGACCTGTCAAATCTTCACGATTACGAGCAGCTCCAGCAGCAGCTAGAAATAGTCAACAACGATCAAGACCTGCTCGATTGAGAGAAGACTATGAACTTTTGGAAAGAGAAGAGCTTGCTCCAGCTCGACGACAGACTCGACGAAATTATCGCAACACAAATAGAAGATCCTCTGCTCGACGTTCATCACCTGGTCGTCGGTATCGATTAGCTCGTAATGAAGCCACTACAGTTGATCCTCCACCAGCCTCAGAGCCAGTTGCTCCCTTGCCAGCACAGCCAGCGCAATCTGCCTCTCAACCATCACTTTCAGCCGACTCTTCACCAGTGCGCGCCTTTGGAGGAATCTTTCCAAACTTCCAAGCCGGAGGTTTAGGTGGTGTAACCGGTGGTGGCTTTGCTCAAACAAATGGACCTGGAGCTGCCTTTGCTGCTGGTTTTGCACAATCAAGTGGGTCACAATCATTCGCTGGTGGCTTTGGAGCTGTTATCAACCATCCAAAGTTCCCCAAATTTGGAGGATCTGGTCGACCAGCCAACAAAGATAATAAAGATTCAGATCTAGACAATGTTAGCAGCAAAGATGATCCAAGATCATATGATTCAGGTTTTGATGATCCAATTGACGATTCTGAAAGGTAAGTTTTACTTTGAAATTAATAAGAATCTTGAAAGTTGAAATTGGAAGTGGCATTTCCTGTTATCTTTTATAATTGACTTTCGATTCAGAACATCAGTCAGCAGAAGCTTTATATTACAGTTTTTCAACGTTCATTTTGATTTAACTATCACAGTTCAAATTTGACTTTTACATTTTTATGATCATTATATTAATCACCTTGTCCTGCAAGACCTTGCCAACTGAATATTATTATGCGCAAATATTAAGCTAACATTAGAAATTGTAGATGTTATGTGAGACATTAACCGTCCGTTAGTTTTAGTTACCTTCAGATAAGCTTCAATTAAACTCTTAAAGGAAGAGGGATGAGATTGTCAGGGTGAGACACGCGTTTTACGCACCTAATGAACAATGTTTTGATTTCTAAAATGGTGAGAGCAAATTGCTGAGCATCACGAAATTACTAACCTACGTGACTGGTTACTTAATCGCTGTATTTAGTTGCAACATTTAACTGAGACAACGCTAGTGAAATAAGAAAAGAGCTTAAAGCAAAGGAAAGCTTGTTAAGAACTGGATAGCGTGTCAAACTTGAAACAGTAAAATGTTCTAAATTATGTCAACTTTCTCACATTAACTTTTTACCTTCTTTCTACGATTAAGTAACTCAACGATAATCTGCTGGTGATAAATTGAATAACAAAAGATATTTACTCAAGATGATTTCTAAAGCCTTTTAGATGAAGACAGCTTGAGCCAAAAATAGATATTATTTGTCACCAAGAAGTGAATCTTTAATAATTTTAAGCTCTCCTTTGGGTCTGTAAGAGATATGAAAGAAAAAATAATTAACCTAAATGTAAGCCTTTGAAACTTGTTGTACCTTTTTCATGTATAAGCATCTGAAATTATCTTTCCAGCGATAGTCGAAATTTTGAAGATAGAGAAATTAAGCGTAAATTTGATGAGTGATAGAAACACCATGTCAACTACATTTATCTTTCCTTTGGTTAACTCCGCTGGAAATCTAACAAGTTAGAATTTGAAAGCGAAAAATAGAAAGTAAAAAAGAATAACATTAATTAATTAATCAGCAATTAAACAATTGTTGACCACAATGTAGAAGACGGAACAAAAACATAACAAAAGAAAGATAAAGGGATAGGAAAACAATCATAGCTGTTCATTATTTCAAGCTCAACAAATATAACTCGTTGCCATTGTGTTTATGCAAAAAGGCAAAGAACTAAAGTTGAATGAAAGTAATTAAATGACCAACTATGATTGTTGAAGATAGCCTGCATTGCGACAAGACTTACAAATTTTCAATTTAACAGTAGTTTTGTTTTTAACAAAATGTCATTACACAGCTCCGAGTTTATGTCAATTAGAGTGAACGTTGATAACAGTTGATAATTGAGTAATTAAATGGGAATGAACTTGTCAAAAGGAGCTGGAAAAATAAAAATAAAAATGTAAATTCAAAATAGAGACAGAAAATAAGAGATGAAGATGGAGAGCAAGCATAAAATAAACATTACAAAGCATGTAGTTTTGGTTAATTTTTTGCTGTGGGTCCATTAACATTAACCATTACAGGATAAGGGTTAAGGTTAAAACAAATGAACAAATGAAACTAGAGTTAGCCTCCGTAATGAGGTTAATTGGTTTTTCATCTCTTATACTCTTAGATGGTTCAATAAGACATCAGCTTACGTATATGACTTGTCTTCGACAGTGATGACGACCAAAAATTGGACCGCCTTCGCAGATATCGCGGCTAATGTAACCAACCAGGTAACTGACCAGTTAAAGATTGTACCACTTGAAGGAATAACTGGTTGGAGAAAGTGTTCTAAGTGTCCAGGAGCTTTGGTATTTGTTATGGCCAATGAAAAGGGACGGAAAATGATTGGAGCTTCATCAAAATCATTCACATTTAAATCCATCAAAAAACCAGCACCAGTTTCATCTACAGTAACCCAAGCACCAATACCAACATCACCTCCAGTAACACCAATGCCAACGACTACAGAATCAATCTTGGATGAAAAACAGACGGACTGATGAGGGTTTAAAAAAAGATTGAAACAAATGAGAAAATAAATTAACCTGTTGATAAAATCATAACAAAAACAAGGAAAGACATACAAACCGTTACATTTTAGCATTTAAAAAGAAAGAGAAGAAAGAGAAGAACGAGAAGAGAGCGAGAAGAGAGCGAGAAAGAGAATGTAAAAGCCAAAGAGTAAGACAATCCTACTCTTTGGTAAAAGCTTAATAATTTGCTAGAAGCTGTCATAGATCAGAATTTTTCAAAACTATTAATCAAGAGTTTACTTGTAATGTGAGGTAATGGTGAGGCATATAAGATTAAACGGGTTTAAATTTTAACGGTTTTTGTTGCTCCTTTGTTTTGTCTTTTTTTAAACTCTCGACCAATCAGTATCTTTCAATGGTGAACTTGGCTTTAAGCACATTGACTCTTAATGGATACCGACGAACCTGTCAAATGGAATGAGCTGTTAACCTTATTTTTATACATAACTTTTTCATCTTTAATTGAAACCTAACAGTATCTTATAATCCCTTCTTGTTCGATGAAATATTTTTCTAATAAACTTACACTTATCTCCAAAACTTTGCCTTTTGTCCATCTTATCACTATTTAACAACGAATAAGATCAAATTGCGTTCGTTTATTAAGCTAAATTTCTTGATAATCAGTTGGAACTTTCAAATTGAGCTTTCGGTTTTGAAATTAATTACATCTCAAAGAGCAATGATCATTTTGCTTTTTAATAGAATAATGGAGTGTGATGATTAGAAATTCGATTAGCGATGATTGGACATTAATTTCGTTAAATATCGATTTTATTGATAACATTACATAATATTAGAGCGATCCATTGATGGTTACCCTCGCATAGTTAACTTAATCTGAACCAAAAAAAAGCAGTTTAAAATTTTTTTTCTACTTTTTCATTAAATAATGACTTAGGACTGTACATTCGTCGTTCATTCGCCTAATACATCTAAAATACAGCCTACAACATGTTGTCCAAAGCCTTCATTTGAGTCAAAAAGGTAGAAAAATTTGCAAAAAAATGTGATTCTAGCCTGAATAAATTTCTTCGTCAAACTTTCTGATTTTTGTCCACAATTTAATTAAAACTAACTATTATAAATTAGTCAAACCTTATCCTCTTATTAAGAGGATAAGAGGTCAAGACCTTACCCTCTTATCTGTCTCATCAGATTAAGTTAACTATGCGAAGGTAAAACCATCAATGGATCGCTCCAATACAAATAAGATTAATATCGCTTTAGAAAGTTGCTCGATGTACAGATAAATCATTAAACGAACAATTCCAAAACACAATAATATCGATTTTTTAGATTATCAAGACAAAAATCGAAATTTACATAATTAAATAACAGTTCCAATAGCCTAGTGATTATCATGCACTGCGACATATAATAGCATAAAAAGCTAATGTAAGTGGAAAGCGCGTTAAAATAAATAAACCCATTTTCTGTTTTTGCACATTGGAGTGTTTTGCAAGTGAAGTAAGCTTACTTTGCTCTTTGGTTTTTGCCTTGCATAAACTTTTTAAACGCCCCTTAATTGATTCCCAATATAAAATAATTTGTGCTGATAAAATGTGTACAAGATGTGATTATGATAATAAATTGCAAACTGATGGGGTTAGCTTAATCAGACTGCTTATTTAATCAAAAATTGACTCATTATCAGAATCGGTATTCTGCTACTAGTGTTTTTCAATCGCCACAAAACATGTTTTGAAAACGAAAGATAAAAAACTTTATCTGTGCAAAGATTATGGTTTTTTATTTGAAAAAGTAGACTGATTTAAACGAGAAAGACTTTAGAAACGTTTAATCACAAAAAAATCAAAAATATCATTTTATTCAAAGAGTAATATAACTCTTAGACTTTACTCTTTGATTTTATTACTGATTATCAATTTCAATATTTGCAGAAGACCATCTGAATGTGTACATTTATGTTTTTAAATTCAGGGCGTTTTCATAATCCATTCACAAAGTTTTATTAAAATGGAAACAAAGAAATTATTCTTCAAAACATTTCGATTTTAATTCAGGTAAAACAAACGTCAATCATCAGTCTCAAACATCAAAAACATTATGATTTTGTTAACAGTGTGTTTAATTACATGGACAATTATCAATGGAGTTTATTCAGGTAATTTTCACTTCTTAAACTGTTACATTTCGTGCCTCATTTTTATTTAAACTATTACAGCGATGCCCGTTGATCTTCCGTTGGACATTGAAGATGGTAACTGGCTGATAAAAGCAAAGCTTGCAGTCAAAGTTAGAATAGACACTTATTATTTCGTTCGTCTATCAGTCATTAACTCATCACAATTTCATGTTGCAGGATAGCTCGATGCAAATAAAAATCGATGAATACATTAAATCTGCGAATGGATTAATAAAAGGAAAAATAGTCTTGAAAGTAGACAACAAAAATCCGGTGATCATATTTTATACGAATGAAAACCGCTATGAACGATTAGTCGTTTCAGGTTTGTGTTGCAGCTGCAAAATCTTGCTTTTGATTGTTATTAACTTTTCCATCTCAATTGTTGTTAGGCAATGTTTGTACCTATGTTTTGTATCGAAAGGATAAAGGCTGGAGTCATTACATAGGTGAAATAGGAAGAGATTACTTTACCGTCCATTTGGCGTTGGTTGGACCTTCAGTTATATTCAGAATTAATAAACTCGCACCTGTTTGGGTAAGTTTTTTACTTACCCAGTTGGGTAACTGTTTAATTATTAGTGTTTCTCATTGAAAATACTAGAAGTACAAGGAACTTTGAAGCTTATTGAATCATTCAATACTATTGTAGAGCTCGGGTCAAGATGATATTGTCAGGGGCGTTAAACACCATAGTGCGAGAGCAACTCTTGATCAACATCTAAAAGTATGGTTTTACTACAAAGGTGACAGTAATGAAGGATTGAAAAGACCGACTCGCGCTTTGTTTTATGGTTATGACAGCAAAATTTATGACAGATACGATGATCAATATTGGTTTGACTTTTATAGCATTACTCGGGTTGATCAAGATTTTGATACTATTGTAACGGTAAGTAATATGTGCTATTCTGTTCATTTTTTACTAAATAACTTTTCTCCAAATTTAAACATTGTCTTAGCCTAAACCTGGAATAATCTGTAACAAGTATTTAAGTGACACTTCAGCAAGTGCACCTTTTCCAAAATTAACTCAACATGCAGTACATTTTATTTCCAAAACTAAAACTTGGAATGCTGGACCAGCGAAGAAAGAAGAAGTAAGCAGTATTTTTGAATTTAAATATTGAATAACAATATTTATTCTTTACAGGTTTATGCTGATGAAAAGTATCAAATCTTGAGAAGCAAAACTTCAACTTATGGAAAGGATAATCAACTCATTGCAACTGATGTCATTTATGATTATCAATTAGGACTTGAATATGAATTAACAGAAGAAGGAAAGTGTTCGGTTTCACCAATGGATTTATCAGCACCTGGTATAGTTCAAGATTCGTCATTGGTTTATAGCAACTATAAACTTGATTTGAATCGATTGCTTAACTTCGATTTTGACTATCGTTACTTGGGACCAGTTCATTTTGTAAGAAGACAATTAACATTGGTAGAGTCTTTTGGTTGAACCTTTTAAGACAATATGGTAATGAATTATTGCAGGATGATCGAGATGAAATTGGAATACATGCATGGCAAACACGCACTGATTTGGTGGTTGGTGGAAAAGCATATCCAAATACCACTAAAACTCAGTATTTTAGTAAACTAACAGTAAGTCGAACAAATCTTGTCGAGAAACATGATTTTAATTGAAATATTGTGATTTGAACAGAATGGACGAACTGATTACACACTTGTTGGTACGACATTGAAAACCCTTGACAACAACGTAAGACTAAAACAACTGTCAATAATCAGCAAGACATTAATCTTTGAGATCTAAAGAGCTAATCCAACAGAGCTAAGGAACAAAAGATTAGCGTCAAAATATGTTTGGTTCAATTCTGAAACACAGCTCAGTTTCCAAATAGCAATTCGAGATCGGATTGACAAGTGCAGGACGGTAAATCACCTGAAAGACTCTAATATGAAAGCTTTTGCGTTTAATGACAAGGTCAAACTGGCAACTTAGGCATCGATAGAATTCATTAAATGGATTAGCTATTTTGAATCTTAGATTAATTGCGTTGGTCCCTTCGATTATCTTTTTGTAAATAACATTTGTTATTTCAGAAAGATGTGATTGCTTATTCTGTAATAAGTTACTTCAATTATGGTTATGAGATGAGATCTTCAGATAGCATGGAGAAGTTTCGCCTTGAAGACTGTTATTCCGACCCAAAAGCCAAAAAAACTTTAGCATTTTTCTTCACCTGTACAGGTAAGCAAGAAACTATGTTCAAATGCGATATCAGTTTGCATCGGGAAATCATAGTTTTAAAAATTCCTTTCAGAATGAACAAACTATTTGTTATTCATCATGTACGTAATCTTGATTCTCAATATTTTAGATACTCACTGTGATAACTTCAAGCAACATTATTACCAGATTCAAGATAAAGTTAAAGAATCACTCGTCAACACTGGAACAATTTCAGCCTCGAGAATCTCAAACATCGAACCAATAATAAATTCAAATGAAATTATTATTTATGTTACGATTTTGGACTTTCCAAGAATTAAAAGTAATGAGAAATTTCAACAGAATTTGTTCGATTTTCTAATATTTTGTTTAACTTTGTTCAATAGACGCATTCAAGATTCAAAATATGAAATTAGCTGAGAAAACATTATCAACTTCATCTAGAGTCGATGGCGACGAAGAAGCTTGTTTGATGACAAATTCATACAAATATGAACCATTTACGTAAGTATTATAAGTTAATAAAATATCATTTCAGTTTTGTAATTTTTTATCTCATCTGCAGAGCCATTGCATTCTGTAAGACTGAGAATGGCCATCTATGTCAGAGGATCGATGGTAAAAAAGTTAAAATAGTTGAAGACAAGAATAATGGAACTTCTTGTTCCGTTTTCATGACACCATTGAAGAATCTTTTCCGTTATAACCGAGAATTACCTTTGGAAAACATTCATGAGAAACTCGCTCACATTGAGTTCTCATTGACTTCACCCAATAACGAGATACTCAAATTGACTCCATACCAAGTAACAGATGTAACCAAAGTCAATGACGAAGTATACTGTTCATTATATGAAACGATCATCGAAAAGACGAAACTAATCGAAGACAAACTTAATACGATTCAAATTGTGGGTACTAATGACTTAAGTTCGTGTCATCGAAAATGTGTTCACTCAACTGCAAATAATTGCCAGACTTTTTCATTTTGCACTTATGCTGACAGAGTTGAGTGCCTTGTATCGACGGTTGCTTCTGAAAAAACAACTGGTAATGAATGGTGTAGCACCTATTTGATCGAGAATCTGACAAAATATAAGAAAATTTCGTCTAAAAGATTTAAACATATTGAAAAGTCTGTATCATTCGAGAGCTCACTTGGAAAATGTGCCTCTTTTTGTTCCAATTCCGATTCATGTAAATCATTCCAGTTTTGTTCTGGTTCATGCAGTTTAGCAGGTTATTATACGGATACATCGAGCGTTTATAGTGAAAGTTGCGATATTTATATTCGTAAGTGAATAAGGTTTGGGTATTTAAGTTTGTCACTGTATATTGCAACCTTTCAAACTTTATTTTACCGACAAACTTTAGGGCTCATACCTTACGTTACTTTACCTGTCATCAAACAATCATCAATATTCTAACTTAATTTTGACTCTCTTTGTGTTACAGCAAAAGTATTGGACAGATTCGAATTAACTGGAAAATCGATTGTAGAGAACGTGTTTCATACTGAACTGAACCTCAATTCAGATCAATGTGCCGCTCTTTGTTATCATTGGAATGATAATGATCAAGTTTGTCAGTCTTTCAATTTCTGTCCAGCACATGGCAAAACATCGAGCATGTGTCATCTATCAAAATATTCAAGACGCGATACCAATGAGAAACTCATTCATTCCGATACTTGTCAAAATTACGAAAGGATTAAACAGAGTATGAATGGACAACAACGAAATACTGAGGTCATCATTAAACAAGCTCATCCTGGAACGATTTACGGAATCATCTTTCTATTTGTTATCACTGGACTGATTTCCGGAATAGTTGTTTCAGTTTTATATTTCAAATTGTTTTCTGTTAAGAGCGATGCATCTGAAATTTATAATCGTCACACATTCAGTTGGACTAAACAGCTAAACGATGAAAGACAATCTGTTAATGCTGGTGGTTCATTGCAGGTGTCATCTGATTATGCTGTTCCTTTTAGTGAATGACAGTCGGTTAGGACATTTCCTTGAAATGTCAGTTAGAGATCAAACATCTGAATAACCTTGAATGACCTAGAACGCCCGTTATACTAACAGTTAAGACTCATTCGCATTACCTCGAGATATTTTAATCACGATGCTTGCATCTGGCAGGGATGGCTCATTGTCTGTAGAGCCTGATGAAAATGTATAAATATCTAACATCTTATATAAATATTTGAACTTAACTCGGCTGACATCGCTCAATAGTTGAGGTAGGGATCTCAAAATATTATAAATGTAAATACATGTATTAAAATAAATAAATGATATTATAAACACATATATTACCTCGATGTGTGTTTCTTTTTCTTTGTTTACCAGGGTTTTTCTTAGCCTAAAGTGATTATGTTGATGATTCTTTATAATTGCTATAATTCACTGATCATTTACTTGCCTTTCTTTTTCTTACCCTATGAGTCTCTTCGCCATCTAAGGCCTTCATTGCGGTCGCAGCATAAATTTGCAGCTATTTTCTGTAAATGAAATACACAATAATATTACATAATACATAAATAATAATACATAATAAATAATACATAAATGATTTATATAAAAATAAATTGTTAAACTATTTAAAGTGCTGTCTTTTTTGAATTGAAGAATTATTATTCTAAAGTTTCAATGCCATTAAAGGTCATTCGTTCTTTTGACTTCAAACGGTTTCTAAAGGTCATTTTCGGAGTGCAGCCTTTTCATATTATTCGCTAAGCTTTATAAATCAACAGCATCCACTTGCCAGCAGATATCAACTTCAGAGTATCTCCATTCAAACGAAGTAATTTTAAAGAAGCTTGTGTAATTTTCGATCGACAAACGTTGATTCATGCTAACACATTTCGACATTAAAAGATGTTTTCTATTCGAAAATGACCTTTAGAAGTCATTTGAAGGTCAAATAAACGAACGGCCTTAAAACTTCGTGAAAATGATTCTTCAATCCTGTACAGACTACACATCAATTAATAGCGACCTAGAATGATTGGTTCGTGAGATATCGCATGCAACGTCAAGTAAATGAGGCTGAATAGCCCTGTTCGAAATCAATATTATAAGTTATCTTTCTTTCCCATATGTCGAAGAGTATATTTGTTTACCTCTTCTTTTCATTTCATCAAGACTTTTCCATCATTAAATCTTTCATCAAATAATCATTTTAACAATATATTGATGTGAAGTATTCATAAAAATCTATGAGTTCTGATGACTGAATCTTTATCAATATTATTATAACTTAACGATTTTTCTCTAATATTGATAGCAATCAATGAACAATAGCTGAAGAAATAATATGGCACGTGAGAAATTAGTTGGTTCATATTAAAGTTCAATGTAAAATCCAAATCGCGCGGTGAAAACCTCGTGGCGAAGTGATAATGACTCAGAGATTTAATGTTTAGACATGTTTAGCATTCACACTAAGAATCAGAATCAGAACAAAAGTACGTTGTGAGTGGACTCTACAAATTTCCTTGCGATATTGGTCACTGCGTCAGGGTGGATGGCCAAAAATTTTATAGCGTCGACATTCCTGAGCATAACCAACAACTAGATCATGTTGACCTTGCGAATAAATGCACTCCAGTTGCGCCATTTGGATCATCACCATCACCAACGACTTCGCTTCTCGTGTCTGGGGCAACTTATATTTTTTTTGAATTCGGCAAAGTAAGCCGCACATCATGGCCAAGTGATTTTCTGTATTGCTTATATGGCAGTACCATTAAGTATTTTTTGGGCAGCTATTATATTTATGTGGTCTTTGTATTCCTTATAACTCATTACAACATAATAATATAATAATATCCTTTATAATAAGTAATAAAGATTTTGGTTTTCGGAAAAACTATTGAGTTGCGAATAAAATGCTCGAGCATGATTATTTCAGTTCTAACCTATGAATACACCAAGTTTGAAAGAAATCTCACTCTGAGAATCTTCACTTGTTAGACCATTTAACTTGAAACAAAGATTAAGTTCACAACCTGCTCACCGAGTATCTTAAGGATCTTTTCAATCACGAAAATAAAAGATTGAAAATCTTGAATTTAAAGAATTATGACTTTTTGAAGTGAAAAAAGACTCATTCAAACGAGAAAGATTAGCAAACATTTGATCACAAGAAAATTAAAAATAACATTTTGTTACTGATTATTATCAATTTAAATAGCCAAAAAAGGCAATGGAATTCATACATTTTTGTTGTTTTGTCAGGGCGTTTTCATAATCAATTTACATATGAATTTACAATTTTTTATGGTTTTATTTATAAGGAAAAATAAACAAGATTATGCTTTAAAACATTTTAAATTTTAATTCAGGTGTAACAAACGCCTATCAGTTCTCAAACATTAAAAAACAATATGCTTTTGTCAATAATTTGTTTAATTACATGGGCAACAACTATTAATGGAGTTTATTCAGGTAAATCTCATTAAATTAACATTTCAGAGTCATTTGTATTTAATATAAACTATTACAGCGATGCCCGTTGATCTTCCGTTGGACATTGAAGATGGTAACTGGTTGATAAAAGCAAAGCTTACAATTTACGTAAGTATAAATAAATGTTTCTTATTTAGTTAATTCATCAGTCATTAACTTATCACAATTTCATGTCGCAGGGTAGCTCAACCAAAATAAAAATCGATGAATACATTCACGCTGAAAATGGAACAATAAGAGGCAAAATAGTAGCAAAAATAGACGACAAAAGTGTATCAAACATTTATTATACAAACGAAAATCGCTACGAACGATTAGTTGTTTCAGGTCTGTGGTACAGCTTTAAAATCTTGATTTTGATTGTTATTAACTTTTCCATCTCAATTGTTAATAGGAGATGTTTGTACCTATTTTTTGTATCGAAAGGACAAAGGCTGGAGTCATTACATAAACGAGATAGGAAGAGATTACTTTACCGTCCATTTGGCGTTGGTTGGACCTTCAGTTATATTCAGAGTTAATAAACTCGCACCTGTCTGGGTAAGTTTTTCACTAACTGTTTAACTATTAGTGTTTCTCGTTGAAAATACTAGAAGTAAAAGAAACTTTGAAGCTTATTGAATCATTCAATGCAATTGTAGAGCTCGGGTCAAGATGATATTGTCAGGGGCGTTAAACACCATAGTGCGAGTGCAACTCTTGATCAACATCTCAAAGTATGGTTTTATTACAAAGGTAACAGTAATGAAGGATTGAAAAGACCGACTCGCGCTTTGTTTTATGGTTATGATCCCGTAGACCATGACCGATACGATGATCAATATTGGTTTGACCTTTATAGCATTACTCGGGTTGACCAAAATTTTGATACTATTGTAACGGTGAGTAATATGTGCTATTCTGTCCATTTTTTACTAAATAACTTTTCTTTAAATTTAAACATTGTCTTAGCCTAAACCTGGAATACTTTGTGATCAATACTTTAGTGTTACAGCTAAAACCAGTGAACCTTTTCCAAAATTGACTCAACATGCAGTACATTTTATTTCCAAAACTAAAACTTGGAATGCTGGGCCAGCGAAGAAAGAAGAAGTAAGCAGTATTTTTGAATTCAAATGGTTAATAACAATATTTATTCTTCACAGGTTTATGCTGATGAAAAGTATCAAATCTTGAGAAGCAAAACTTCAACTTATGGAAAGGATAATCAACTCATTGCAACTGATGTCATTTATGATTATCAATTAGGACTTGAATATGAATTAGCAGAAGAAGGAAAGTGTTCGGTTTCACCAATGGATTTATCAGCACCTGGTATTATTCAAGACTCGTCATTGGTTTATAGCAACTATAAACTTGATTTGAATCGATTGCTTAACTTTGAATTAAAATATCATTACTTGGGACCAGTTCATTTTGTAAGACAAATAATATTGATAACTTTCATCTCGTACTTGAACCATTTAAAGACAATATGGTAATGAATAATTGCAGGAGGATCGAGATGAAATTGGAATAAATGCATGGGAAATACGCAGTAAAAATGTGAAGGTCGGTGACAAAGCTCGTCCGAATGTCATTACAACTCAGTATTTCAGTGATGGAACAGTAAGTCAAGCATAATTTTTTAGAAACAATTTTAATTGAAATATTCTGATTTGAACAGAATGGACGAACTGATTACACACTTGTTGGTACGACAATGAAAGCTTATAACGACAATGTAAGACTAAAACAATTGCTGATAAATAAATGTACAATGTTTAAGCAAGAAATTAATCTTTAAGATCTAGAGAGCTAATCCAACAGAGCTATACAAATGCAATTTGAGATCAGCTATGGAATCGGCTGGGACAGAACGGTAAACTAGCTAATTGAATCTAATATGAAAAAATTTGCGTTTAATGAAAAACTCAAACTGGTAACTTCATTATCAACAAAATTGACTGAATGGATTAGCTCTTTCGTATCTTGGTGCACATAAATTTACTCCCTTCACTGAATGTTTCTTTGAATAATACAGAAAAAAATGATTGCTTCCCTAACAACAAGTTACTTCAATTATGGATATGAGATGAGATCTTCAGATAGCACGGAGAAGTTTCGCGTTGAAGACTGTTATGCCGACCCAAAAGCCAAAAAAACTTTAGCATTTTTCTTCAAGTGCCTAGGTAAGCATGAAAATACATGTTCAAATGGGATATCAGGATCAAATCGTCAAATCAGTTTTCAAAAAATTCCTTTCTAAGCGAATAAAAAACTTGATATTTTGATGTTTTTAATCATTTCTCTATCTCTATCATCATGCAATCTTCCTTCTCAATATTTTAGATACTCACTGTGATAACTTCAAGCAACATTATTACCAGATTCAAGATAAAGTTAAAGAATCACTCGTCAACACTGGAACAATTTCAGCCTCGAGAATCTCAAACATCGAACCAATAATAAATTCAAATGAAATTATTATTTATGTTACGATTTTGGACTTTCCAAGAATTAAAAGTAATGAGAAATTTCAACAGAATTTGTTCGATTTTCTAATATTTTGTTTAACTTTGTTCAATAGACGCATTCAAGATTCAAAATATGAAATTAGCTGAGAAAACATTATCAACTTCATCTAGAGTCGATGGCGACGAAGAAGCTTGTTTGATGACAAATTCATACAAATATGAACCATTTACGTAAGTATTATAAGTTAATAAAATATCATTTCAGTTTTGTAATTTTTTATCTCATCTGCAGAGCCATTGCATTCTGTAAGATTGAGAATGGCCATCTATGTCAGAGGATCGATGGTAAAAAAGTGAAACTCGTTGAAGACAAGAATAATGGAACTTCTTGTTCCGTTTTCATGACACCATTGAAGAATCTTTTCCGTTATAACCGAGAATTACCTTTGGAAAACATTCATGAGAAACTCGCTCATATTGAGTTCTCATTGACTTCACCCAATAACGAGATACTCAAATTAACTCCATACCAAGTAACAGATGTAACCAAAGTCAATGACGAAGTATACAGTTCTTTATATGAAACGATCATCGAAAAGACAAAACTAATCGAAGACAAACTTAATACGATTCAAGTTGTTGGTACTATTGACTTAAGTTCTTGTCAACGAGAATGTGTTCAGTCAACTGAAAATAATTGTAAATCTTTTTCATTTTGCACTTATGCTGACAGAGTTGAGTGCCTTGTATCGACGGTTTCAAATGTTTCATCTGAAGTAACAACTCGTGATGCATCGTGTAGCACCTATTTGATTAAGAATCTAACCAAATATAAGAAAATTTCGTCTAAAAGATTTGACGCAACTGAAAAGTCTGTATCATTCGAGAGTTCTCTTGGAAAATGTGCCTCTTTTTGTTCTAATTCCGATTCATGCAAATCATTCCAGTTCTGTTCTGGTTCATGCAGTTTAGCAGGTTATTATACGGATGCATCGAGCGTTTATAGTGAAAGTTGCGATATTTATATTCGTAAGTAAAGTGAATTATAATAATAAGAAGCAATTTTCAAAATTAATTTTGACTCTCTTTGTGTTACAGCAAAAGTATTGGACAGATTTGAATTAACTGGAAAATCGATTGTAGAGAACGTGTTTCATACTGAACTGAACCTCAATGCAGATCAATGTGCCGCTCTTTGTTATCATTGGAATGATAATGATCAAGTTTGTCAGTCTTTCAATTTCTGTCCAGCACATGGTAAAACATCGAGCATGTGTCATCTATCAAAATATTCAAGACGCGATACCAATGAGAAACTCATTCATTCCGATACTTGTCAAAATTACGAAAGGATTAAACAGAGTATGAATGGACAACGAAATACTGAGGTCATCATTGAACAAGCTCATCCTGGAACGATTTACGGAATCATCTTTCTATTTGTTATCACTGGACTGATTTCCGGAATAGTTGTTTCGGTTTTATATTTCAAATTATTTTCTGTTAAGAGCGATGCATCTGAAATTTATAATCGTCACACATTCAGTTGGACTAAGCAGCTCAATGATGAAAGACAATCTGTTAATGCTGGTGATTCATTGCAAATGTCATCTGATTATGCTGTTCCTGTGAGTGAATGACGGTCGGTTAGGAACATTGAATAAACGAAATGGCATATCAACCCAGCCTGACATGTATCAACTGCAAACAAAAGTCAGTGTTTAGAAATATCTCTTCTGTAACATATGAAAAGGTCAATGTATCTCAATAAAACTATATGGTCTATGTTCATACCAGTTTTATATCGAAATAAAATCTTTGGAAATGCATTTGAACAATGGGTAGAGTTTGAATGTACAATACTAGTATTAAAGATCCTTTAAGCAACTTTTTCAAAAATGATCTGACTATCATGTTATCTTCATATTGTTAAGCTAAGCTGTTCACAAGGAAAAAGTCGCCGGGTATCGACCATACAATAATGAGTATTTTTAGCAATAAAAAGGATTCTGGTTGTGATAAGTTGGTTTCGAAAAAAGCGGGTTACAGAATTCCTCTGTAGTGGTTGCTTGGTAATTGCTTGGTCTCCAAGTGACAAAATAAACAAGTGATGATAAATTTCAAATTGAAATTCACATTAAAATCTGACGAAATTTGTATCAATTGTTCCTCTTGTTTCATAACTCTTTGATTCGAATTTACTTTTATAGTTGTGTTTTTGTTAATAATTAAATACGCTTTCATCATGGCTACTAACTTACCTTTAGCTATTTCTCAACTCTTACCATTAGGTATGATATATTTCATTGTTATCTTTCAAGTTTAACTTTATTTGGCCATTTCTTGACCAATATTCTCTTTTTATCATGCAGAGCTGATTGACAAATGTATTGGGTCTAAGATACATGTAATTATGAAGAACGAGAAGGAGATTGTTGGAACTTTACTTGGATTTGATGATTATGTCAGTAAGTATCTTGAAGTGCTTCAAAATTTCAATGTCCATTAAATGTTTATTTTGTCCTCAAAATTTAGATATGGTCCTTGAAGACGTCGTTGAATTTGAAAACACTGCTGAAGGAAGGCGTGTTAACAAACTGGATATTATACTACTTAATGGGAATAACATTGCAATGGTAAGTTTGCTTTTCGCTCTATTTTTCTGTATAAAATGAGTTCTCATTCTTCAATATCTTTTAGATGGTCCCTGGAGGTGACGGTCCTATGCCAGAATAATCAACATGATAACTATATATTGAAATATATAGCATATTTTATGAGAAATGTATTCTATGTACATTAATTAAAGCTGAAAGATAAGCGTATCAAACTTGTGCAAAATTTAATTCTAAGGCCTTATTGGTGGTGAATGCTGCAATAGTTGTCAAATTTACATTTGTTGAATCAATGGACTTAAATGTGTTATAAATGCGAAGTTTATCTTTATCAATTTCATTTTTCCAGTTGATATACAATAATACCACGACCAGCAATTCCTACAACAGCCATTGGATAAGATCAGCACAATAAACTCTTTCAGTAAGAGGAATGCTTAACATAGGTTGAGGACTTCGAGTATCCCAAAACTGCAAAAGAAATTGAAAAATTAGTAATTTGAGAGAGAGAGAGAGAGAGAGAGCTGGAGAGGGAGAGGATTGCAACTAGAGATATATAGATGTAGAAGAGGGACGAAATGTTAACTAGAAATACCTTTAATGTTTTATCCCAACTACCACTCATTACCAAAGAGTAAAGGGAGAAGAGGCTGCAATTGAATGCGCTTTCTAAACAAAATTTTTTTTCTGGTGTCAGAAGAAAAAGAATCAGAAAAATGATCTGACCACCAAGTTATCTTTATATTGCTAAGCTACGCTGTTCACAAGGAAAAAGTCGCCGGGTATCGACCATACAATAATGAGTATTTTTAGCAATAAAAAGGACTCTGGTTGTGATAAGTTGGTTTCGAAAAAAGCGGGTTACAGAATTCCTCTGTAGTGGTTGCTTGGTAATTGCTTGGTCTCCAAGTCTCAAAATAAACAAGTGATGATAAATTTCAAATTGAAATTCACATTAAAATCTGACGAAATTTGTATCAATTGTTCCTCTTGTTTCATAACTCTTTGATTCGAATTTACTTTTATAATTGTGTTTTTGTTAATAATTAAATACGCTTTCATCATGGCTACTAACTTACCTTTAGCTATTTCTCAACTCAGACTATTTTAATGTTAATTTCATTACCAGCTCGTCTTCATGTCTGAAAGGATGGAAAACTATGATATTCCCAGCTCTGCTAGCTCAGATGGGTATGATAACATTACGTGATGGTTAATAACTATCCATATTTCGGCTGATAATCCTTTCAACCCTCTCAATATCCTTTTATCATGAAAAGCTATCTCAATATTAATAGACAATCAATTCCATCAGCTTTAATCTTCTTGCCCTCATTTATTACGCAATTCATCTCTTAGCATGTTCATCACAATATCTTTACCATCACTATCAATCCAATGAGTGCATCGGAAAAAATCAACTAGCTTGGCTAGTTTGAAAGAAATCGTCTTAATTTTATTTCAACATGACATGAAAAAATTTTAGTTGCAATTTACACTGGAACCATTCTTTCTTTCCTCAGCTATCTCTCATTAAATCATTGAGTATACTGAACTCTAACCACAGTTTAATTATAACATTTTCAAGTTTTTGCTTATCTATCTTTCTCTCACGTTTTGGCATTCTCTGTCACTCTTTATTATTTGAGATCCTTAAATCTTGTGATTTCTATCATTCAAAAAACGTGTTTGCTTGAACTGTGAATCAATTCATCTATTTATATGAATCAGCGATCTCGGGCATCACGAATTCAAAGCTTCAAAAAGTGTCTTTAAGTTATTCATCAATACATTAAAAGCTGTTTTACAAATTTTGAGTCAATTCAATTTGCAGCTGTAGTTATTGATTTATAGCCCATTTAATCATTTTTATCCCAAGATACAGATCAATGGAATTTTCATGAATTTTAATCGAGGTTAGATTGACTTGAATTTTCATTATCTTGGTATTCTTTCCCTCGGTACTAAGTTTTTTCAGTTGCTTAAAAAGTTCTCGGTCTTATCTCATTAATATATTCTAATGTTCAGACTCTGATCTTCTCCTCCTTCTTTCTCCCTTGCTTATTCATCAACCCTTTCAGCATTCCTCCAAAAACAACTATCATAGATGAAACCAGCAGTTTGTGATCAATATTGAAATATCTGTCTTCCTGTTGGCATCATCTTATTCTCAGTATTGATAATTCGTTACTCAGTATTGAAGCAATTCGTTTTACAATTTGTTTCTTGTTTAATTCTTTGTTTTTATTATTTGCTTTATAATACAATTACCAGCCATTAACATGGGAATCCTTGATCTGATTCACAGGTTGTTAATGATTCCATCATTCACCTTGTCTACTCATCAACATTAGCTTAATCATCATGATTTATCCCTTTTCTCGTTCACACAACACTAATAACCTCAACCCTTTCCATTGTTCCGTGTATCTTAAGCCTCGACCCTTTCTTAAGTCTATTGTTTTACCTTGATTTTTGTCGATTAACCGTAAACTAATTGATTCTCTTATCATTTACAGAGGGAGTGCTGAAGATTTATCATTTTCTTTGAATAGAGTTTTTGACCTCGAAGAAAATGATTTGAAACAAGGGGATGTTGATAACCTGAACCAACATATTAAGGAAATCAATGGAGATGCCAATAGAGATCAGCAACATCAATTACAACTACAACAAAACCAATATACATGGGAATCATTCAAGTCAAACAAGGGATCAACTACTGGTCGACCTAGTCGTAATAGAGACTGGTCCATATCAAAGTCTACTATTTTAGCGACAAAATCTCATACAATTTTGAGATCAGGACAGCGTACAATATATACTTCTGGTCGACCGCCTTGGTATGATGTACAGGGACAATTAGTTGAACCAATAATTATTGGTAAGTTTCGTAAATCTTAAAATAAAATTCAACGTGGTTTTGTGGTGAGCTTGAATTGAGCATGAATGGCACAAGTTTCCATATGAGAATCACATGGTAACCCTCTACTTTCTTGAATTTTCTTTCCTCTTTCTAGGTATCTGTGGAGGAAGTGCTTCAGGAAAAACAACAGTAGCACGAAAGATAATCGAAACACTTGATGTGCCTTGGGTTACCTTGTTAAGCATGGATTCATTTTATAAAGTAATGATGAGATAATTGATTATCTGTTGAGATGTAAAGTGTATCAAAAAACACAATTTTATTTAGATGTAAAAGAACTATTTCACGAGTTTCTTTAAGTTACGCCATTGGACCATATTTATACTGATGCATTTATTTCTCTTTTTAATTACACCTATTTCATCAAATATCATATCAACAAATTGGTTAACTGAAGGTTTTAACTCCAGACGAAAGTAAACTTGCTCGATCTAATGAGTTTAATTTCGACTCTCCGGACGCTTTTGATTTTGATCTTTTGATCGAAACATTGGCTGGACTTAGAGAAGGCAAACGTGTTGATGTTCCTATTTACAACTTTGTGACTCATTCGAGAGAAAAAAGATCAGTAAGTTGCTACAGAATAATTTCTTAAATCCATAATTTCGCTAAAATTTCTTTCTTTTCCTTTTCTTTAGCGTGTCACTTACGGAGCTAACGTTATTATAGTAGAGGGTATCCTAATATTTTATCATAAAAAACTTCTTGATATGATGGACATGAAAGTGTTTATAGACACTGATCCTGATGTTAGGTTAGCTAGACGACTTAAAAGAGACATTTCTGAACGTGGTCGTGATTTAGAAGGAGTGATGAAGCAGTATAATACATTCGTTAAGCCTTCTTTCGAAAAGTATATTGCACCAACTGTGATACATGCTGATGTAATTGTACCTAGAGGAGGTGAAAATCAGATCGGCATCAATTTGATTGTACAACATATTCATAAGCAATTACAATCGAGGGGAGCTCAACTAAGGTAATATCTTCATTACCATTTTACCTTTTAGTCTAAATGTTTTATTGAATTAAATTTAACCTATGATTTTATTTTTCCAAACAGGTCTAAACTACTGAAAAGCCATTTGAATCAACCTTTGCCTACAACATTAAAAGTTTTATTAATGACTCCTCAAGTCAAAGGAATACATACATTCATTAGGAACCGTGAAACATCTCGCGATGAATTCATTTTTTATTCGAAGAGACTGATGAGATTATTGATCGAATTTGCCCTCTCTCAATTACCATTCAATGTAATTATGATTTTATATTATATACGCACTAATCTCTCTGTGTATTACCAAGAGAATGTTAATAATAATCATATAATCCTGCTTCATGTCAAATTCATCAATCTTAAACAGTATTTTTATTACTAACCTTATACAATTGTGTCAATCTCTGAAAATTTTCAATCACAAGACTTGGAATCAAGTGTATTTAATAACTCATGTTTCCTATTGACAGTTAGAATCATAAAATAACAGATGAACGTTATAAATTTTATTTATTGTTATTCAGCGTTAGTATCAGTCAAAAAAATCCTATTTATCTAGTTAATTATTTGTAGCGTTGATGAAAAGCTAAACAGATAAATAGCATTCATTATCACGGAAATTTTTCTCTTTATTTTTATTGTTTGTTTTTATCCAACTTGAAGCAAACTTATTCTTATTTTTTCTGTTTTTCAGGATGTAACTGTTGAAACACCTCAAGGAGTTGGATATTATGGTAAACGAGCTGATGGGAAAAAAATTTGTGGCGTCTCAATTTTAAGAGCTGGTGAAACTATGGAACAAGCTTTAAAAGATGTTGTCAAAGATGCTAGATTAGGAAAAATATGTATTCAAACAAATAATGTTACTAATGAACCAGAGGTAAATCAAGAAAACCTTTTCAATTTTTCAAGTTTAAATCATCTAGTCAACAACAAAAGATAAAACATGAATCTCTAACAAAGGAAACTAATCGTAATGCCTAGAACCGATTTTCAAACCTAAATATCTTAGGACCCACTTAACTCACACGGAAAAGCCTCGACAGATTTTCATAACTCAACTCCCTCTATCGATTGCCACTAGTCCCATTAAAATCGGTTCTAGGCATTACGATTAGTTCCCTTGTAAGAGTTAAAACTAGGGCGATCATTGAATCCTTGATAAATTTAAATAATGGTGTTAAGATCTTTTGATTGTTGCATTTTTCCATTTATTAATTCTTATTTTATCTTTTACTTTAATAGCTTTATTACCTTAGATTACCGAAAGATATTAAGGATTATCGTATTATGGTTATGGATGCGACTGTAGCTACTGGTGCGGCAGCAATGATGGCGATAAGAGTTCTTCTAGATCATGATGTACCAGAAGAAAACATTATGTTATGTTCATTATTGATGGCTGAGTCTGGTGTACATTCAATTGCTTATGCATTTCCCAAAGTTGTCATTATAACAACTGAAGTAGATGCTGAAGTTAATGAAAGTTTTTATATTGTACCAGGAATCGGCAACTTTGGGGACCGATTTTTTGGAACAGAATCACTGAGCTGAAGATCCCAGCAACTGGGATTTAGTTGATTAAATCTCATTTATATTCACTCATTCTTTGATTTCTCTTAAGCCTTTCTCTTATGATTCTTTTTACTCTTATTGTTTGTCTCTTCCTCCATTCTATCATTCATTAACTTTCCCGAGAAATGTATTCTATGTACATTAATTAAAGCTGAAAAATAAGCGTGTCAAACTTCTTGTGCAAAATTTAATTCTAAGGCCTTATTGGTGGTGAATGCTACAACAGTTAGTCGTCAAATTTATTTTTGTTGAATCAATGGACTTTAATGTGTAGTAAATGTGAAGTTTATCATTATCAACTTAAAAATTATTATAAGAGAAAATATTAAGAGAAAAATTATTCAAGTTTTAGGTCTTGGTTTTAACTCTTCAAAACACGGATGGAGAAATATATGATTCTTTTTCTGTGGACTGTAAAACTCATGTCCTTTAGACCAATCATAGCTGACTGCATAAGCAAACAACTCCCCTTTGGCACTAAAACAGCATCTAGTTATTGGTTGTTCCAATTGTTCTGATGTCTTTAATTTGGTTCGTGCATCTTTATCCCAGAAAGAGAATTTTCCATCAGACCCGACAGTTGCTAAAGTACCATGTTGGGGATGGAATGCGATATCATTGACTGCGAAAATATCTTGGTAACCGTTCGGAGTTCCATTTGAACGATGACATTTAAAAGTGAAGTTGTCTTTAGGATTAGTTGGCGTTACGTATTGTATTGCTACTCTACCCTCGACACTACCTAATGCAAAACCAGAAGGAGCTTGCTTTTTGTCCATAAATATGGATAAACAGCGATTTTGGTATTTAAGTGGTGATTCGAGTCTCTTAAACTCAGATGGCTGATTTTCCAGTTGATATACAATAATACCACGACCAGCAATTCCTACAACAGCCATTGGATAAGATACATCAGCACAATAAACTCTTTCAGTAAGAGGAATGCTTAACATAGGTTGAGGACTTCGAGTATCCCAAAACTGCAAAAGAAATTGAAAAATTAGTAATTTGAGAGAGAGAGAGAGAGAGAGAGAGAGCTGGAGAGGGAGAGGATTGCAACTAGAGATATACAGATGTAGAAGAGGGACGAAATGTTAACTAGAAATACCTTTAATGTTTTATCCCAACTACCACTCATTACACATTGATAATTAGGTGCTTTGATCCAATGAACTGTTTTGACAGCATCGTCATGCTGAGCAATTTGAATAGATTGGTTACTATTGAGATCCCACATTTTTACAGTTTTATCGCAAGAAGCAGAAAAAACCCGAGTGCCATCCTATAATGTCAAAGTTATACCGTTAATACATGTTGACAATTACAGTGAGTAAAAAAGATGCTTTGAAAAAAATAAATTCTTACATCACTCCAAGCAACATCTAAGACAGGTCCTTGGTGTGATTGTTGAGCCTTAGGAATTGACTGCCACCCTTGCTGGACTTGTTGTATTTCCCAGCAGCGAATCTGATTATCCCAGCTACCGGAAATTAAATAGTTTTGTGGTAAGGCAGGTGGACTAAATGATAAAGCAGCGATAGAGTCATCAGGAGTATTACCAACTTCAAAGTCTTTCATTGGATTATGATTTTGGATAAGATTAGATGTTTGTCCGAAACCACCAAATGTTGGCTGAGTTGATGGGCTACCAAACAACGAGGTAGAAGGTGTAGCGCCAAAACCACCAAAACCACTCATGTTGCAAATAACTTAAGACAATTCAAAAAAGATACAAAACATAAAAAAGTAAACTCGGAGAATTTTCTTTAGTTCAGACAGACCACCATGAATGTCGCTACCTTGCACAGAGAAAAAGCTAGAGTAGAAAAGAAATTATCAGTGCCCTCTGTTATGCAAAGATAAAAGCAATTTGAAAACTTTTGCGAAATAACTTTTGATCAATTTACATGTAAATTATAAAATTTTTTTGATTATTTTTTGTTATTTCATGTCATTATTTTGTAAATTGAGGCTAGGCAAGTAAGTTATACACTCAGTGCTCCTGTATGAATGCATTAAATGATTAGTCCTCATATAAGATCGACTTTCTAGTGAATCAATGTAACTGCACTGAATCTAAACCAATAACTGGTAACCTTATTTAATACAGTGCTGGCAATAAGTTTGAGGACAGCAGATTTTCATCAATAACTATTCAGAGGAATGTTTGATTAAGATATGATTAGCATCATTGAAAAGACAATCAAAAATTACGTATTAAATTTATAAATAATTTAGAAAAGGAAAAAAAATATGCAAGAAAATAAGCAAAAACTAGTTTTGCATATGGCATTATGAGGACAATAATTAAAAACAATTAATAATAAATTTGTGATCCATTAGACTTGATGACTTCAAATATTCTTGAATCCATTGACTTAATGTTTGAAGGTAACTTGGATCTATGTTATACCAGATATCTTGAATGCAATCTCATAGTTCATCCACGGTGCGGAATTGTCGATTTTTATAAACTTTTTGAGCCATTAAACCCCAGAGATTTTCAATCGGGTTCAGATCTGGTGAACATGATGTATTTAACCTTGTTGCAGAATATTTCCTGTCGGGATTATTTTCAATCGTTTAACTAACAATTAACAGGGAATTTTCCATCATTATTTAACCGATTTTCCAGTCATACAATCTAATTGATTTATTAATTAACTGAAAAACTCATTCATTTATTCTTGATAAATAAGCTCAAAGGTTTAGCTACATTCGTTGAGATGTTAATGCTATCTACACTGGGATCTTTCATATTTTAAGTGATTTACTTTATTTTTGAATCTTATTTGCTTCTCTCGATATTTTCTTTTATTGATATAATGATGACAATTTAAAAAGTATTTTGACTTAGATTAGTTTATGATTTCAGTTCTAGTTGGATTTTCATTTGATGTTCAAATACCCATGAAATCGAAGACTAATTCATCAAATTGATTTTCAATGAGAACAATTAATTGACTTCTCTTTAAACTGACCTCGCATAACAAATGCGAAATCGTTAATTTTATTTATGTAAAAACATTCATTAAAATTCAATGCAATAAATATGATAGAAAAATAGAAAATGCAGATTTTCATTTATGAATTTCAGCAGTTTCATGAAGTCCGGCAAAGTCCTTGTTCCAGTTACTTGAGTCCGTTTTGAAATTATCGTGTAATAACAAACGAATAACCATTGGATCATTTTTAAAGCCAGAAATGAATTCTTCACGACTCAATCGGTTATCATGATCCTGTAACAATGAAATGAATTGATCGCAGAGAATTAGATATAATTTCTTGCCATGAAATCGCACAATTCAAATGAGATTATAGTTAGAATTGCAAGTTTAACAATTTTGTTTAGCAAATCATGTCATTGTTAATATTACTATTTATCAATCAGACTGGAAACAGATCGGTCAAGTTCGTTCACTCTAAAGGGTCTCTTGACCAGAAAGTATCTAGTTGCCTCACACCAACATGAGAATGGAGCTTAAGAAATTGAAAATGAATTATTTGATATTCACTTGGTCTGTGAATAGATGGTGCCGAATGTAGAATTGCTGATCAGTTTCCACATTTCTTGATTTGAAGTTATAAGAATTACTATTAAAGCCTTATGCTTCAATACACGAGTATATTTTAAACTTACCAGGTCCATTCGATCGAAGATATTATCTATGCGTTTTTGAGCATCAACTAGCTGTTCTTTGACCATTCCTTTGCTCTCATAAATAGCTTTCACCACACTAAACATTTCCTTCCTTGTCAAGTAACCATCATCACCAGTATCATAAATTGAAAATGCCCCTGAAAAGATTAAAGTTTAATGATTAAACAGTAAACCTTTCAATATTCAAAGTCCTAAGGGTATCAATATATTCTGTCACTTTTTGATTATTAATCCACTGATTTATTGTTTAGCAAATTGATCCTGAATGGCCGACTATTACTGACTCAAGAAGTGACCTACGAGCTCTATTGTAATGATTGACCAATAAATCGAACTGTTTGTAATCAAAACAAAGTTATTGGTAAAAAAGCGATAGAACTTATTGATATTCTTGACATTTAGACATACAATTAAGTTTCTGATCGATTCCTCCATAGATTGGAATGGCAACAGCTCGGATGAGCTCAGGGAAAGTTATTACACCATCCTAATGAATAGAGTGGAAAAGGTACAATAATTATTAGCTTGCGAAATAATTGGTTGTGCCATTAGTAAAAATGTAGCTTATTAGTGAACCAATTTACATGTTTCAATGTTAATTTAATTATTCATTTACTTGTAGCTACAGCAGACAAAAGGTCTTGAGCTGTATTCATTGTCATGAAATGAATACGCTTCAAGGCAAGTATAAAGATAACGTTAACAATGTTGCACAAAAAATGGTTGAACCTTCATTGACTTCCATCTCTTTTCAGTTAATAAATCAACAGCGGACACAAAAGGTACAAAAATGATCTAGAATGGATGATGGATATTGAAGATTCTGAAAGCTTATAAACTTCACTTTCTATCAACTTCACTGACATTGTGTTCTGTGTCAAGTACCAAAGCCGAGTTCAAATCGAGATCAATTATGTTGACTGAAAAATTGTTGGTTAACATCAAGTTGCTTAAACATTAGAAAGCAGTTAAGTTAAAATCTTTTAATTGTTCAATCAAATGAAACCAGTTGCATTTATTGGACAAACCTCGAAAGTTACAGTTCGATCCTTTGACCCTAAGACTCTCAACTTTATCGACTAACTTAAATCATGATACTTCTGTCACCAAGAGAAGAAGAAGAATGGAAAATGTTGGGGAATCGCGTCTCTCTGGTTCATTCCCTTTTCGCCATGAAGGCCAACAATTGTTGAGATATTTTCGAGTTGACATTTCTTCTCTTGAGAATACTCAATCAGCTTTCATTTTCAATTTAAAATTTCAAGCTGAATGAGCAAAGACAGAGATGAATATAAGGCATGAACAAAAAACACTGTAAACACATTATTGTCAGATGAAGGAAAAATTGAGTTTCACTTGTTGGTGATTGTTGCTGTTTTGATGGGAGAGGGAAGCAGGGGAAGAATAAAAGATTGAACCGTTTGTAGTGCTTTCATGATGATAGTTATGATAATAGAATTGAAAGTTGAGTGAAACAAAATTAGGAAAGAAAAATAGGAATAAAAGAAAAAAATATATTCTCAATAATAATATTATTTACCATGTTATTCATCAGAATTCCAAGATTGTTTCATGAGTTTGTTGTTGTTGTTCATTGAAATATCAAACGGAACAATGTGAATTGAGATTGTGATTCTTACTCAAGGGAATTTGCAAGTTACAATGAAGATGAGGAAGAATAAATAAAAAAGGACAAAAAAACGAATGAAAATGAAGGAGTAAAAATGAATTTACTGGGAGTTGAAATGTATATTTATATTGATAGGGAGTTGGAAAGGAAGGGAAGGAGAAGTGATGAAAAATAATATCCATTATAATTTGGAACTTTTCTTTCCAGGATAAATTCAGTCTTGTCAGGTTGAGTGTAAATTACAAGATGACAAGTTTTAGAGTTGCTTCTCGTTTTTACATTACATTTTTCATTGCAATTAGATTGGGAACAAAAGTCGTTTGCCTTTGGGTTATCAACCTTTCTCATTGCTCTCATTTGCGAACAAGAAATTGATCCATAAAGACATTCTTTTTGCGATCAATTATCAAACTGAATATCTAGTCTGTTCCCTTCAACTTGCAATTTGTGTCACTTTTGTGCACTCGCAACCATTAAAACTCGATAAAATCTCTTGGTTCAGAATCAAATTTGCAATCATTTGGGACCATTCAGGACTCATTGAGTGCGCTATGTGTTCAACTCTTCACAGTTATTATGCCTTTAGCACTGATTCCTCAATTAGTTTCTGTTATGTGTGCTTGTGTGCACAAAGAAGGTTTTAACAAAAAAGTACCAAAAACCATTAAATGTTTAAAAAGTTTCTTCCAGTGAGCAACTTTGTATTTAGAGTTTGTAACTTCAAGAACAATCATTAATTTCAAATTTTTCAATTCACCATTGGTTCTACAGCATTTATAAATCTGTACGATAGATCAAAACTATTCGTAGAATCGGCACTTGAATACAAAGTGATTCTGAAGTAGTGAATCTACTCAGCTCATAGTAAGCATCAATGACCGCTGTTTGAGTCTTTTGTATTTCTAGTCATCTAATCATCGACTAATTTCGACTCGAGAAAATCTCTTTAAAGTAAAAATCCAAAAGGGCAAATTAAGTTTAAGCTTACAGGTCTCAGTCTTGACCAGTTTAAGTGCAATCAAAAACTGCTCTGATGGATAATTTGCGATTGAATAGCGCTCAGTGTGCACACTTTGATCGCTTTTTATACAGTTACAGAACATCTGTATTTATTCTGATGTAAATTTTGAACATCATTTCCAATATGAAAATGCACGCATTTCGAAGAATGAAATTTCCGATGCTGTACAACAGGTCCTTTTGATTTTGACAACACAAGAATCGCAATACTAATTCACCCATTTGAATAGTGCTGCGAAGAGATTCACTCTGATCCATCAGCTAAAATTATCCTGAACTTCAACCGACTGGATTAAATTGTGTCTGATTTAACTTCAAGCCTGAAAAGGATATAATGTTACCTTTTTTGAAATCGACTGAGAATGTAAGAGCAGTAATGCAAGTCATAAATGAAATTGTCCAATGATAAAATCTTGAAATTGTTTGCTTCTTTTGTCAATTTATGTTTTCTGTTTGCAGGTGAAAACACAAATAAAGTCGAACAAAAATGTTGAATAAAAAATTATTTTCAAACTAAAAGTAAATTTAAATGATGATATTATTCAGTGGAGCTAAAATATAAGCAGCAAAAAAGCAACAAAAAGAGCAAGAGAAAAGAGTTGTCACCATTAATGACAGTAAATAAAGACATGGAAAAGATCATCAAAGTGTGATTCAATTTGTTGTTATTCATCTATTGCTCCTTTCCCTTGTTGTTGCTGAACAAATCAATGTGTTTACCAGTTTTGAGTTTCAATCAAACAAACAGAATATATTCAAAGTTGAATATAAACACAAAAAGTGTAACATGAAATAGAGTGAAATATTAAAAAATTTCACTTTTCCAACTTTTAGTGTTGTTTGTTGGTTCCAAGCATTATTTAGGGAACAAAGAATGTTTCATTTCTTTAAATTGCTCACACAATCAAATTTAATTATGTATGATGACATTTCTCGCCTAGCCTTTCCTCATCCCGATAACATTCTCAATGATGGTGGTGATGATGAACATCATCAACTCGATCCACTTTCGCTCAGTACTAATGGTCTTTTGGTATAATATAACCACATTGTATTACAATGATAACAATAACAATGATTATTATAATAATGATATCTTCTGATGATGATAATATTCACTCAATTGTCACAACTGATTTCATCATATTATGTTCTGGACCATTATTGCATTCACACCTTTTTATTATCATTTCCTTGCAACATTATTATAATTACTGTCATCATGTTTGCTGACTGATTCAATGTTTTGTTTTCACTCTTCTTCTGTAAATTCATATTTTCTGTCAACACTTTGATTTTCAAATGTTTCACTTGAAATGTTGAATGAGACAATGTTTCAGTGCTCAGCATTTCCTGCCATTGAGATCAAGTTCAACTGGAAAGGAGGATGTCAGAAATGGCCTACTCTCAGAATTTTTTCAAACTAATTTTTTCTTATGTAATTTTATATGCTGATTACGAAAATGAAATCCATTTTTTCCTAGCATGCTTGGTTTTTGAGATATTGGACAAAATAGCTAAAAATTGCAGCGATGACTGTTGCAACTCGATTTTTTGCAAGCATATATTTTTGATAATTATCAATCGATTCGTGATATCGAGGTTGCCAAAAAAATCGCCATATGCCGACTTTTTTTTGAAAAAACTGATTTTGACGTGACCCATTCAATAATAGATCATGAAGTCGATGCTGTTGCAACTCGATTTTTTGTATACATATACTTTTATTGATTATCAATCGATTTATGATATCGAGGTTCCGAAAAAAATCGCCATATGCCGACTTTTTTTGAAAAAACTGATTTTGAGCTATCCCATTCAATAGTAGATCATGAAGTCGATGCTGTTGCAACTCGATTTTTTGTATACATATACTTTTATTGATTATCAATCGATTTATGATATCGAGGTTGCCAGCAAAATCACCATATGCCGACTTTTTTTAAAAAAACTGATTTTGACGTGACCCATTCAATAGTAGATGCTGAATTCGATGCTGTTGCAACTCGATTTTTTGTACACATATACTTTAATTGATTATCAATCGATTGATGATATCGAGGTTGCCAAAAAAATCGCCATATGCCGACTTTTTTTGAAAAAACCTATTTACCCTATGTTTTACTATAGTGAACTATAAAGTTGATGCTGTTGCAACTCGATTTTTAGTATGCATATACTGCCAAATACTGTCGATTGTCCATCATTGAAAGTATATGCATACAGAAAATCGAGTTGCTACAGGATCAACTTTATAGTTCACTATAGTAAGACATAGGGTAAAATAGGTTTTTTTAGAAAAAGTCGGCATATGGCGATTTTAGCGTGCACCATGATATCATTAATCGATTGATAATCATTGAAAGTATATGCTTGCAGAAAAATCGAGTTGCAAAAGCACCAACTTTATAGTCTACTATAGTAAAACATAGGGTAAAATAGGTTTTTTCAAAAAAAGTCGGCATATGGCGATTTTTTTCGGAACCTCGATATCCTAAAAAGATTGATAATTATCACAAATATATGCATACAAAAAATCGAGTTGCAACAGCATCGACTTCATGATCTACTATTGAATGGGTCACGTCAAAATCAGTTTTTTCGAAAAAAGTCGGCATATGGCGATTTTTTTGGCAACCTCGATATCACGAATCGATTGATAATCAATGAAAGTATATGTGTACAAAAAATCGAGTTGCAACAGCATCGACTTCATGATCTACTATTGAATGGGATAGCTCAAAATCAGTTTTTTCAAAAAAAGTCGGCATATGGCGATTTTTTTCGGAACCTCGATATCATAAATCGATTGATAATCAATAAAAGTATATGTATACAAAAAATCGAGTTGCAACAGCATCGACTTCATGATCTATTATTGAATGGGTCACGTCAAAATCAGTTTTTTCAAAAAAAAGTCGGCATATGGCGATTTTTTTGGCAACCTCGATATCACGAATCGATTGATAATTATCAAAAATATATGCTTGCAAAAAATCGAGTTGCAACAGTCATCTCTGCAATTTTTAGCTATTTTGTCCAATATCTCAAAAACCAAGCATGCTATGAAAAAATGGATTTCATTTTCGTAATCAGCATATAAAATTACATAAGAAAAAATTAGTTTGAAAAAATTCTGAGAGTAGGCCATTTTGCTTATTCTTTCTGACGTCCTCCTTTGTTTCTTGTTTTCATGCAAAAGGTTCATTGAGGATGGATAAACAATGTTTTCATCATCTGCAAATGTGCTGATGACGCTTCAAGTTTCTTATTGGTATGCCAAGAATTTTCAGAAATTAAGTCTAGAGTTTCGCAACAAATCAAAATCTTTACTAAATTCAGATTTAGACTTGAATATTTAAAGTCGATAAAAGTGTTGAAAATAGAAAATAAGTTGCAAGTTGAACGAACCTTATTCATGTCAATCTTTGTGAAGATGTAATCTGCCAACTTGACTACATTCAGATTATTTGGTGGGAAATATTCGTGGAATGTTTCGAGGAAAATCTCTTCGGTCATATAACCACGGGGACAACTTCGAAGAAACTCTTCGTGCCAAAGTTTAAGTTGAGAAATTGGAACTAAAAAGAAGGGAAAAATTTCAATTTATTCTTTGATGTAAATTAAGAATAAAAACATCACTGATTCAACATAAGCATTTAACAGCCAGCTGAAGAAATAATATAAATGTATTACAAAGTAAAAGTTTTTGTTGAAAATTTGATTCAATTTCATCGGCCTCAAGCCTTCAAATTTTTCATTCATTTGGTTCCTCATAGTAAGTATTAGCCAACAATGACTTTTCTCAATGAAATTAAATGTATTCAGGTAGACAGTGAAACTCAATCGATACTTTTCAACTGAGAAAAGTGTGAGACTTTATGAAAATTATTGTGAATCAACTAGACTGGAAAGTAAATAAACACAAAAGTAAATGATTGATACTTACAAGGAGTTTCAGCAGCCAAAGATTTAAGGTTAACTTTGTCAATTTTTGGTTTACACAAAGAAGTACCCATAACAGTTGATTAATCAAATGATGAGGTAAAGAATGATACAGTTCATGTTACCAGAGTTTTGAGAGAAAAATTCTGGAACAAAAGGTTTAAATGTTGATTATCACCGACCTGAATTCGGTAGCAACAAATGGTTGAAGTTTGAGTTTGAACACCAAATATTCAAGATGAAATGAGTAATTAACTTTTTGTAAATTTAATTATTATTCGTTTAAAGTTTAAACAGCAGGAAAGTTAAGTTTGAGTGGTGTTTTCCCTGTGACTCATAATTTGGCTGGTTTATTGAAACAAAAGAAGTAGGAAAAACTATCATGTTATACCCAAGTTAAACTTACAAGTTGAAATGAGTATTACTCGGCCAAACTATTTAAATGGTAATATGGAATTGATTTTTCATTCTCCCACTCAGTCTTTACCATTGCCTTTAATCGATGTTTGATTATTATTATTATTATTATTATTATTATTGCTGTTAATATTATCAATGAATATCTAGTGATACAGGGAGTTAAATAACCCCCAATCTTGTATATTGGTTTAACATGATATCCTGAGTAACCATAGAAACACAACCTTTGCTTTCTTAATGGAAAAATAAAACAAGTTAAAGAGTAAATATTAAGGGGGAATTCATTTAATCTCAATGAAATACAGAATGTTCAATTGGATAGTGAACAGAGAATCATAACATTTTATGTTGATCAACACATCTGAAAATCTGTTTACTTAGTAACTGTAACTTGTTTGGTTGATTCAGTTTTACCTCAACTTTCATGCTCGGCATTCATTCATAAAATTGTATCAAGGTAATACTTCAATATCGAAAGAGTAATTTTTTCTCTTTTTTCCTAATTATTCTTCATTCATTTTGAAAGAAATGAAAATTTCCTTTAATTTCATCTATGAATTGGATACTTCTGCTAATTCATGACGATAAGGTAGTGGAATCAAAAATTGAGACCAGATGAATTCCGCCAGATCCGAAACCGAATGGTTGAACTTAAGGGTACCATTTTTCAGGTATTGATCCTCAGTAACCTGGCCACATAAGAAATTTTTAGTCATTGATGGGAGGGTTCCCAACCATTGCTCCATTAAAAAATTTTTAGATTTGTTTGGAGGCCAATATTAATTTCATCAGTCACTCGACCAAACACAAATTATATTAGGTTTGTCTGGATCAATAATAAAAAAAGTTTGGAATTATTTGCAAACCATTGAGTGAAATTCATACGGTTTCCGAATACCGGCAGTCTAAGATCTAATCAAAAATTGAGCAAGACCAACAGTTTTGCTGTACAAATAAATGTTGTTTTACGCAGACAAAGCAGCAGTGGAATTCTCTGTGTTCGTTGAACGTTGCCTATAAAGTTTATTACCAGCCATTGAATGTGAAATGTATGCTAGAAACAATACTGCTGGGTGTATCAACCAATAAGTACCACTTTTGCAGGCTTATAACTCAGCAACCTGTATACTTATCATTATTGTTTTGACAGTAATCGATAGAAAAAATGTCAAAGTTTTGTTTGGCATACTTTTGCAAATAATCTAACAAAAGGCCGTTTTTGGATAAATCGTCAAAGTTGGAAAAGTGGCTCATTTTAGTGGTGGTTAAAATACTAAATTTTTAACCACACCAAATAAAAGGCACAATTTTTCTGTGTCGAATGGCATGCGTAACTTGAGAATCAGAGTTATGGTTCAAAAGTTATCGTTAGTCAAAGGTGGGACATTGCACCATGCATTTCCTGTGGCAAAAATCAAATTAATGAAATTATTTCTTTTGGAGCTTAAACAAAGGCTAAAATGGTATCAAATGTGCAGAAATTCCATGTCAAGGTCATTCAAAGTCATTCAAGGTCATTCTTTCAAAGGAGGGTCTCCAAAAATCTTCACTTTTTTATCTTTATTAGTTAAGAACTCAACTTTTTTTTCAGAATAGATTCGACTATGTAGATCACAAAAATCCTGTTCATTTTTTTCTGGGATAAGCGGCTTCTGAGATTTTTAAGGCCAAAGTGCGCGACTTTCGGGTCTGCTGCAGGCCATACCATGAAATATTTTATTCTCATATTTTTAGAATCTTGTAGTATGCATTTGACCTAATTGATTAATGCTATCAAAAGTTTTTTATTAGCTATGAATGCTGAGATAATCAAGGTAAAAAAAAATCGGACAAAATCGGCGCTTGGGGCCTGTGATTTGTATATCACTTTCTTGCTTTGTCAAAATGATAAGCTTATTATTGCCTATAATTCTGAGTAAAAAAATTTTTAATATCTATTAAAATGAACGAAAAAACTTGGATTCAATTAGAAGCTAAAATCAATGTTGAAGCCCATAGAAGAAAATTAAAGTCATCAGAATCAAACCATTTTTGGTGCTCCCATACATTTTTGCATGCTCAATTCAAATCTGAAATCGGTTTTTCGATATAATAAGCAAACATTTCTAAAATCGACTTTTAATTATTTTTTCGTTCAATTTTTGTTCACACCTAACTTCGTGTTGAAGACAGATAAATCAATTCGGAATCCATATTCTTGAAGCTTAAAGAACAGAAAATACGAAAATGACCTTACATATAGTCATAGAGGTCAAAAATGAAATTGACCTTGGATGACCTTGAAAATTCATTTTTAGTATCTGCTTGTCATGATAACATTTCTGTTTGATCATGGAATCAAATCAACTAGTGGTTGTGGAGTTTTCTAAGAAAAAGAAGCTTACTTGATGTCAAATGAAATGATGAGTTATTCATTTTTCTTCATTGCTATTGGTAAATAGATTTCAGATTTGAATTGAGCATGCAAAAATGTATGGGAGCACCAAAAATGGTTTGATTCTGATGACTTTAATTTTCTTCTATGGGCTTCAACATTGATTTTAGCTTCTAATTGAATCCAAGTTTTTTCGTTCATTTTAATAGATATTAAAAATTTTTTTACTCAGAATTATAGGCAATAATAAGCTTATCATTTTGACAAAGCAAGAAAGTGATATACAAATCACAGGCCCCAAGCGCCGATTTTGTCCGATTTTTTTTTACCTTGATTATCTCAGCATTCATAGCTAATAAAAAACTTTTGATAGCATTAATCAATTAGGTCAAATGCATACTACAAGATTCTAAAAATATGAGAATAAAATATTTCATGGTATGGCCTGCAGCAGACCCGAAAGTCGCGCACTTTGGCCTTAAAAATCTCAGAAGCCGCTTATCCCAGAAAAAAATGAACAGGATTTTTGTGATCTACATAGTCGAATCTATTCTGAAAAAAAAGTTGAGTTCTTAACTAATAAAGATAAAAAAGTGAAGATTTTTGGAGACCCTCCTTTATAGATAATGAAAAAAACGATGAAAGGGGTATGTCTCACGAAAAAGTGACCCTCGTCAATTTGAAAAAAACCGTTACATCCTCCAACGGACACGCGTCCCCACAGGGTAGTGTAATATTGAAGAATTTAAATGTTGATTTAGATATAGTTCCCGTTGATTCAATTGTATTTCTTAAATCCTTCATTGCTAATATTAAACGGTCCATTTCAAAGCTTATGTCGGATGCTTTAAACGAATTCTAGAATGACATGTGCTCTAACTGAGCAACTCTTATTTTCAGGTCCGATAACTGTGCTGACATTTCCATTAATTGTGCTTGATGATTTTTAATAACGTTTGTTATTTGTTTCATAAATTTCGTTGTAATTTCTTCTGCTTCTGTTGGACCAGAGTGTAAACTATTAGTATATAGTGAACTAGTTCCCAGAATGATTAATGAAACTGCAAATATTGAGATTGATATTCCGCCATCTCGATTTTCCCTGTTTCTGGTAATTTGTTGGTTAGACTGTGTACAGATATCTTTGACTATTTGCATTTTATTAGTAACATATGTTATTTATGACAAGATTGTCGGGCTATGAAGAAAATATCATTGCGGTGTGTGTATTGAAAACAAATATTGTCCACATTGGCTGTACAAACAGGCCGATTGTACGACTTTACAGCACTCACACAACCTGTATATGTCTTGGTTTGAAAAGGAATCGGCCATATAAAGTCACAAGTTGAAGTGCCATTTCTTCATCAAAATAGCTTTTGTATTCTGGAATTTCTTTGCAAGGATTTACCAATGCTAAGGTTTGGTTAACTTGAATAATTCCTTTCAAGAATTTGTTTGAAGAACGCTTCCAGATCAAAGGCTCGCCAAATTCGTGCGTATTAGCAATTACTGCTAAGCAAGCTAAAATCATAAGAATGATCGCGTTGGACGATATTCCACTATTTTTTGTTCTTGTAATTCTTGAGTTACTAGAATAGGGTTTGATTTGTGAACAATGTACTCTTTTAGGTTCAGATGTTTCGTCTCTTTTTAACAAATACGTCGTTTCGCCGATCTTTTCTTCGATTTCGTAAGGACCTTCATATTTTTCATCTAGTTTGTTTGACCGAATTTGTTTTTCATATAGGACAAGCTCACCGATATTGAAAGTCCTCAATCTATGTCGTCTTTCGTAGTTTTTACTTTGTTTTTCTTTTGATTCGTCCGAGTTGGTTCTTGCTTGTTCTCTTACTGTAGTCCATTCGTTGTTGATGAACTCAACGTAATCGGACAATCTCAACTCTTTATCTTCCTGATTTATTTTCAAATCGATAGGCAACGATGGTTCTCTTCCGTAAAGTAAGTAGAATGGTGAAAATTGTGTGCTTTGGTTAGTTGAGGTGTTGTAAGCTAAATTCATTAATGGCAATATTTGCATCCATCGAAGACGGTTTGTTTCTTCGCAATAGTGGCTTAACATTTGACAAATTGTTCGATTTACTCTTTCTGTCATTCCATTTGTTTGTGCATGATAGGTAGTTGATAACTGCCACTTTGTGTTCATGAATTGTGCAATTTCCTTTATGGTGTCTGCAATGAAATTTCTTCCTTGATCACTAACTATTGTTTTCGGGCATCTATGTCGAGACAGAATATTTTCGATCAGAAATTTAGCCGTATTAATAGTGTCCTTTTTAGCAATCGCTTTCATTTCCACCCACCCAGTAAAGTAATCAGTCGCCACGATGATGTATTCTTTTCCAGCAGATGGCGGTAAAGGACCTAAAATATCTATGCCCAGTTTTTCAAACGGAGCAGACACATAAATCGCTTTTAACGGTGGAACGGCATTTCCGACTCCCTTTTTGTTGCGTTGACAATCTTCGCAATTTTTTATGTATTTTGCGATGTCTTTGGTCATTTTTGGCCAGTAATATTTTGGTTTAAGTTTTGCATAGGTTTGATAAAGACCGCAGTGACCAGAGGTGACATCATTATGATAAGATTGTAGAATCTGTTTGACTAACGAGGCTGGTAAAACAGGCACCCAGTTAGTTCCGATTTCTGTCACAATCTTCTTTTGCAAGATTCCATCTTGAAGTCGATGCATTCTATTTATTCTGTTACGAACTTTCGGTTCTAGTTTATCGATGTCATTTAATTGTTGTATTTGTGCTTGAATTAATGGCTCATTGCGCTGTTGGTTCAATAAATCGATAGATTCCTCTTCTTGTTCACTTATGAGAAGTGCGAAGATATCATCCCCTTGTTTTTTATCATCTTCTCCAATGTTGTTGAATTCGGGATCATTGGTTGGATAACGACTTAAACAATCGGTATCTTTATGAATCTTTCCTGATTTATAAATTATTGTAAATTCAAACGATTGTAGTGTCATAGCGTAACGCATGAGTCTTGGAGGTAGTTTGGTCTTAGATCGCAACTGGCTTCCATTTATTATCATGTTTTTGTAACAGAATTGCGCCCAAACCTACATCTGAAGCATCAGTCCTCAATTGGGTTTCAAGAGTATGATCGTAATGTGCTAGAACTGGTGCTTTAATCAGGCAATTCTTTAGATATTCAAAAGCTTCCATTTGATCTTGTCCCTCAAATGAATGGAACTTCTTTCTTTGTTAATTGGGTGAGTGGTTGTGCAATTTTGGCGAAATCTTTTATGAATTTCCTGTAATATGAGCACAATGCAACAAACGCCCTTATGTCCCTGAGTGTTAAAGGAACAGGAAAGTTTTTCACGGCTCTAATTTTTATTGGATCAGGTTCTTGTCCAGCTGAGCTGATTATATGTCCAAGATAAAGGATTTTCTTTTTTAAGAAGAAGCATTTATCTGGTTTTAAAGTCAAACCGGCTAATCTTAGTCTATTGAAAACAGCTTCCAAGCGTTCAAAATGTTCTTTGATCGTTTTCTTAAAAACAATAATATCGTCAATATAGACTAAACAACAAGAATATTTCAACCCATACAAGCAGCAACTCATCAGTCTTTGAAACGTAGCGGGAGCATTACATAAACCAAATGGCATTGTAACATATTCTTACATCCCGAAACTTGTAACAAAGGCGCTTTTTTGACGATCTTCTTTCACTAGTTCCACTTGATGGTAACCCGATCTAAGATCTAGAAGTCTGAAGTATTGTGAACCTTTCAAAGCGTCGAGTGATACGTTAATGTTTGGTATCGGGTATGAATCTTTTACAGTTATTGCATTGAGTTTCCTGTAATCAACGCACATTCTCCATTCACCTGTCTTTTTACTAACCAAGACTACAGGTGAACACCACGGTGAGAACGAGTCCACAATTATTCCATCACGTAATAATTCTGCAACGGTTTGTTTAGTTATTTCTCTTTTTTGTTCACTTTGGGAATAGGGTGACTGAGCGATTGGAGGGTGATTTCCTGTTTCAATTTTATGTTCAAAGTCATGTGAGGTCTACCTCTTTTTGGAGTGGCTGATCGTTCTTTTGACCTTCCTCTTCGTGTTTGTTTTGGAACCTCAGTTGTTTTTACTTCAGTTTCTTTTTTAGACGTTGAGGGTCTATCCCGCCAGTTTTCAGCTTCAGCTGCTTCTTTTTGAGGAGGTTTTCTGTCCGCAAACGCTCGATTTGTAACTGCAGGTCGTCCAGGGTTATAGTTTCCTGAGGCTAGAGCAGCTTGATAGTTATTGTTTGCTTGTGCGATTACCTGTTGATAATTTGGATCGTGACTGATTGTAGGTTGGTTGAAATTGGGTGTTGGATATTGTTGAATTCCCATTTGTTGTTGATAGTTTGGCGGATGATAATCTGTTGTATTCCGATTTCCATAATGACATCGTTCTTCTGCATGTCCCAAGCGCTTGCAAATGTTACAACGTTTGGTGAAAGTTTCTATTTTCTCTTTCATTTGTTGGACTTGAGTTTGTAATTGTAAGACATCTCGATTAGGTGCATCAAAAGGGGTAGAACAACTGTACATTGCTCGTTCTGCTAATCGGGCTGATTCTACCAATTTGCTTAATGTTTTCGGGTTTTGTAGAGCAATGCCATATTTTATTTGTGGTAAAAGTTTCTCCTTTATCATACTCACTATAAAAACTTCAGGGGGTTTCTCATGAATTCTTAGGCAAAGTTCATTCATTTCATAAATAAAGGCGACAGCTGGTTGTCCTATTTTTTGAGTGGCCTTATAAAGTTTTTGCGACAAATAGGATCTATAATCAGCCGGGCATAGATCTTCAATCATTCGATTTTTTAGTTCTATGTAATTTATCGGAGGGTTTTCTACAGGCATGACCTGACCAGAGATAGCATAGTACCATCGTCTAGCAGTACCTTGTAGATAGGCTGGAATAGCATTGAACATGTCAGTTTCATTCCATCCCAAAGCTTTGGCTGAGAATTCAAATGTTTGAAACCAATCGACAATATTTTAGTCTTCATCACCCAAGAAGAAATTTATGCTTAAAGAAATATTAGGTAGGGAAAGGGTAGTTTGAACAGGAGCCGCTGCCACTATCGGAGCTGCTTCCTGTGGTGATATTTCTGAGTGATTTTGGTTCATAATGATGTTGAATATTAGACAGGACCAGTATGATGGTCAAGAGTGAACCGTACTAAAATCACAACAGACCAAATAGTAAGGGCAATTAATGGAGAAAGAGCTAATACCGATTCGGATACTTTGATTTCTATTTCTTCTTCTTCTGCAGAATTAATTTCGATAATAGTATTTTGACTCTTCGAATCTTTAATGATCGGTTAACTATAAATATTCATTGGTTATTACTTTCAATATCTTCGAGTAAAAGGTCGAATAATCGATTTAATTTATTTTAGTTTGGAGTAACTTATTCATTAAAATTATTTGTTCAACTAGAAAAAGGTCTGGTTTTTCTTCCATTTAAATTCTCTTAATCTAGGTCGGTCGATTTGATCTGAAGATTTGACTCCAACAAGACGACAGTCTACTATGATGCTATTATTATAATTATACACAATAATTACTGGTTGTTGGTAACGGTGCCACTGATGAGATTTGGCATGAACCTTAATGATTTCTAATTTATTATTAATACTTGGCATGCGAATTTTTAATGTTGTCTCCTTATTTGGGTAGTCTTGATTTTTCTGGCATATAATCAGATTAATAAGACAATAATAGTTAATTCAACGTTCCTCTCGACAGTTTTCATTTACTAACAGTATACTGGACTAAGTCCAGGAAAACTATCGAGGAGTTTATTCCGCTATTTTAATTTCTTGCTTGGCTTTAGATTATACTGAACTAAGTTCAGAAAGATAAGCAAGCATATTTTTGATATTAGTTCAAAATATTTGTGCTTACTCAAATAATTTTAGTTATACGTAATATTTGGCTGTCTCCTGTACTAGATTAATCTGTCTCCTGTAATTAATTGGTTGCCAATTGGCTCATATATATATTCTTTTTATAATGGTCTTAATGATTATTGGCATGAAATCAGATTGTAAAACCAACAATTATCATAACAGTATCGAGAAATTTGCTTAGTAGTATTTGCTCTACCTTAGAAATTACTGAACTAAGTTCAGAAGGATAAGCAAGAGTATTTCAATTAGTTTGGTTATATCGACAAAGGATAGTTTGTGATAACTTTCTGTTGAGGTTCACTGTTTTAACAATTATTTGTAAGTTTTTATTTTTATTTATTCTTTTTGTTAGTGAAGGCAAAGAGTGAAGCACTTACCAAGAGCTTTGTTAGTTGTTTAATTTTCCAAGTATATTTCTGGTTATCGAGTAATTTGAATGAGCAAAATTAAATAGTATGGATTCCTGGATTAACCAGTTTGAACCAGAAAACCAGTCAGAGGAAAAGAAGCTAAAAACAACCAGAGTGAGTTGAAGAGGACAAAAGGTAATGAGTCCCAATAACCAGAGGAACCTGGTGATTCCAACTGTGATTGCTCTCTAATCAATGGTGAATGATATGTTGATTGTTGTCAGGTTTAATGGTTTCTTTCTTTTTCTTTCTTTCTATTTGGTTGATTTATTCAAATAGTTTACAGGATGATGATTAACAGCTTGAAGTAACCTTTCAACTTGGTTTGATTGCTGATAAAGTTAAAGATGGAAATGATCAATTTCAGTAGTCACAAGTTCTTAGTGTTGATTTAATTTGTTATTAATTAATCACAGCTTGATATTATCCATTGATGTACCATCGATGATTTCCCTCTTTTGTTGGTAACTCCTCTTATCTAATAACTAGTTGAATTGATGGTAAATTCAAGTGAATTATAACTTTAAAATTGAAACATTTTGATGATCTCAAATAATTGTTGAAAATGCAAATAAATTGTGTGTGAAAACACCACGAAAGTCAGCTAAACTGCCGATATTTTTAACATGATTTATAATTTGTGCTTTGTCGGTACCAAGAGTCAGTATCCACTTCAATTGAACAAACCATCCAAGATCATTTTGGCATTAAACAAAGTTTGACTTTTCCGTAATTCTGAGGTTGAAAATTAGATCTTGTTGAAGAAATGTTGTTTTTAAGTTGCCATAATTCCGATTCGCATGAATAATTTAATAAACAATTAACAATGTAAAAATGGTCACAGTAACAATCGAAATATTTTCAACCCTTCAAAATGTCTATTTTTCTTTTAAACAAATTCTCAAGTATAATGAGTTGGTTTTTACGTAAGCACTGGATTAAAAGAATATTAAAATACAGTGAAAGGCACTTAAAAATTAAAAATTAAAACAGTAAATCCAATTTAACAAACAAAAAATAATCAAAAAACTAAACATAGAGATTAACTATTCAAGAGTTGCAACTAGTACATAATGATACGACTCTCTATCTATTTTACTCGGCATCTCCACCAATTTGTTAAGGTCTATCGAGAGAGTTCTTTATTTTTAAAATTTTACCCTATTTATACCCCTGTACCGTAGTGCAGGGTTACATGCTTAATTGAGATTTGGCAAGCTAAACTTAGTTTAGCTTGCCAAGCACATCTATTTTTGTTACAATTACATTGATAAATCTTTGTTTCATGATTAAAATCATTTGAAAACAGATAGATAAATTCAGAAGTGATATTCTTAAGCTTCTTTTAATGAAGATTATGAACATGGCATTCTGGATGCTATAAAGGTAAAAATTAAAAATGATCTTGGATTACCTTGAAACTTGTTCTCGAATTATTTACAAGCATTGTTCATTTGACAGACATTTTCTTTGAGAAAAAATTTCTCCGGTTGTCTGGTTTTTAAGATAACCGAATTTAACTAAAAACCAAACAAAAGACTGAACGTTATAGAACACTCATATCTTCTGAACAGAAAATGTCCTTCAAATGTTAGTTCAGGTGTAAAATGAGAAAAAAACGCCCAGTATAATGCAAAGTTGGGATAAAATAAAGGGTTCCTAATAAATACTGAGACATTTCATTTTCCGCTAACCATGCAATAACCGGCTTTGAGTAATGCACAGTTACCATGTCAGCCAGAATAAAACAGGAGAATTTCCATGATGTTCTTTGATAAATTTTGATAAAGTACCTTTGAGGCAATATTTAATATAAATATTAGAGGTGATCGTTAACTCTGTAATGAATGGACGAGACACATTTCCGAGCTCGTCAATTGCATGCCATACCAAACACCGCTTCGGAAATTCGGATTTTGAACAATTTTTCGCTCAATCGCGACATTTTTAGGGTCAATACAGGTATAAAAAGGTCTACCGGGCACTTGCGATGGGTCGGCAGGAACATAAGTTTCATCGTTCATGATTAAAACAGTCCCGACCGCACGCAATTTGTGATTGAGCGATTTTGTTGCTCTGGACTGGCTTTAGGTTTGGTCACTTTTACCCTTGATTTCGCTCCTAAATGTTTTCTCTTGATGTGGCCAATGGTTGAAACACTCAATTGCATTTTTTTAGAAGCTTCTGCTTCTGAAATCGAAGGGTTGCCTGCAAACACATTTTCGACGGCAATCAAAACTTCGGGTGTTATTATTTTGACTGGTCGACCTGAAGAACAATTTGTCACAACTTTATTTTCATCATTATACCTTTAAATTATCCGGTATAACGTTTGCCGGGCAATATCTTCTGGTTTGAAGTGTTGCCAGGTTACTTTGGAGTTAAAGGCCCCAAAATCACAATAAAATGAAATAAGTCTTTTCGCGAGAGCATCGCGTTCGACCTTATTTAGCATAGTTAGTTCATGAAATTAAGTTTACTTTTGGTATCTTTGTGCAATCAAAGTGCAATCTTTTATTTTGTGCCTTTATTTTTTAGTATCCTTGTTAAAAACCGTTATTTTTACAATTGAAATTTGTCCCATATTAGGACCCTTTATAATTGCAAAATGAAACAAAGCATGCAAAAAATATTGGCGATAATTACAATTTTTCATGATGGGTCAATGATTTCAATTGATGGGTCAAATAAAAGTCAAGGTTACTGAGACAAATGCAACATATTTTTTTCTTATCTTTATTCAACAGGATTGATCAAAAACATCAGAGAAGTAATACTACATATTCAGAACGCAGAAAGCGAGGCTTATCATATCAGCTCTTTCTGATACTATCCTGCTATGCATAGCATTTCCTTAATGATTTTTAATTTTTCAGAATGAAGACGTTCGTTCGATGTCCTGGTCAACTGCAAACAAACTGAGTTTTGTTGTCACGATCTTTCTCTACCTCAAATAGGTAGAAGAAGGCAAACATTGGGGGAATTTCGGTAAATCATTTTCTTTAGAAATGTTAATTCCTTGACACATTCTTATACAATACAAGTTCTCATGGCTAACTCAGAAACTTTAGCTTATAAACTTTTCATATGCTTTAAGGAAATAAATGGAAAATTGCTGAAAGCACGCGTAGAAAGAAATAAACCAGAAAATATTGTTGTGACCTGCACAAGCAGTGGTAAAATGACTAAAGGTACTTTAGAATATTGGATAAGCCAATGTTTAAACCCTATTTTTCAGATTGAAAATTGTTAATACAGGATTCTTGGACAGGGCAAAAAGATAGAAGTACTCTCAGAAATAACTTGATAACTTTGATCAATTGAATATTCAAACAAATATTGTCAGCCGTTAAATGTGTACTTCTTCAGGCAGTACAAACTGTTTGTGAGGCGATATCAAGATGCTGTCAGTTCATTTTTAGGCGAAGAATCAATCACAAAAATCAATGATCGGGTTTTCATTATGAAAATGCATTCTTTTGTGTATAATCAACTTTGCAGTCCAGTATATAGAGACATGCTTTATTATGCATGGAAAGCTTCGGACTATTTAATTTAAAAAGAATTATCAGGATTCAAGTCAGTATTACATGTTAATTTCGACGTCAATTTAGAAAGATGTGCATTTACAGACTGTGAAAATATCGTTTTCGTGAAATGTTCTTATTCAGATTGCTCTAAAATATTCTGTCCATATCATTGTGTCGACCCCGAAGTCCATCTTCACATATGATGAGAGCCATTATACCGGGCGTTTTTTTCATTTTACGCCTGTTTGACGTCATGAACGGTTGATGTTACAGACCTCAGATTCGAACCATGAACTTAAGAAAATTGAAGAACCCTACCTCTGATCTCTCAAGGTTATTCATCTGTTTGACCTCTAACTGACATTCGAAGATCATTGTCTGTTAGAAGAAAATTTTTGTAACTTCTTTAAGATAACGCAAAACAAGTAAAAAGACTGAACGGTATAAAAACACTCATATCTTCTGAACAGGATGAGTTATGCTCATGTAAAAAACTGTAGCCAGTTACAAAAATTTTCTTCTAACAGACAATGATCTTCGAATGTCAGTTAGAGGTCAAACTGATGAATGACCTTGAATAACCTCGAGAAATCGTGGGTAGGTTTCTTCAATTTTCTTAAGTTCATGGTTCGAATCTGAGGCCTGTAGCACCAACCGTTGGGGAGTTATGACGTCGAACAGACGTAGAATGAAAAAAAACGCCCGGTATAATAATAATTATGAGAATAATACTTCACTATCCTTAATATACCTTTTTAAGATTAAAACAATTGCAAAAACCTCAAAAACCTTAAAAAATGACGCAAAACATCACAAAATCCTTAGAAACTCTTAAAAACTGTTTGAAAACATAGAAAAAACACAAAAAAAGTATAAAAACAATGTTTAAATAAATCTAACAGAATTGTTGATTAAAATGGTTAGGAGAAACTGTGTAAGCGAAAAAAGGTTGTTGAGTGAAACAATTGAAAGGTTTAAACTTTAATGTTTACTTAAAAGGCGTCAAACTAAAACTACAAATTCAATTCAACTTTCGTTCTCTTTTTATAGTGAAAGAGGTGAAATTGATCTCTGAGCCGTTCCGCTCAATATAGCGGACAAATGGAAGGGCCGAAAGCAAGATATAATGGATTGATTACAGTTAAATTATTAATCGCAAGGTAATCGATTGAAATCAACTCGAGAACAATGTTTAACGGCAACTGAATGTGCTAACATGGACCTTTGGTTGCGAAAATTGATTGTTTATCATTCAAATGCAACGCGAATCGTAAATTTCATCGTTTTCTTCATTATCCATAAATTTGGAAGAATGACCTTGAATGACTTTGAATTACCTTGACATGGAATTTCTGCACATTTGATACCATTTTAGCCTTTGTTTAAGCTCCAAAAGAAATAATTTCATCAATTTGGTTTTTGCCATAGCAAATTGCATGGTGCAATGTCCCAACTTTGACTAACGATAACTTTTGAACCATAACTCTGATTCTTAAGTTACGCACGCCATTCGACACAAAAAAATTGTGCCTTTTATTTGGCTTGGTTTAAAAGGACTATGGTCGGAAAATTCAACTTTTGAGTTAAGCTCTCAGCTTTTGTAGGCTGATAGGGGCTAGAATAGATATACTTTTTATTCGAGATTTTTTCCTCTGTGATCAGCAGTTTTCGAGAAAATCAAGGTCAAAGTTGGAATTTCAAACGCGTTTTTCTCCGCTCCTGGTAATATTTATACTATGATTTTCAATATGCAATCTCGTCTTTTTAAATACTACCTTAAAATGTTAAAATAATTTTCCTGGCTCTACCAGAACATGGTGAACCAGAACGAAGGGCTATTCATACGAAACAGGTGTGCACAAAACTGACAAGATCTAGCGAGCTGATTTTCCGTATTTAAGCTTTACATCCAAATTGTAGTTCGGCTAATCGAAGGTTTTTTTGATTTGATCAACAGTTATCTCAAAACAGAGGTCCATGTCATGAAATAGAAGTATCAATAACTCTTGAACTACATCACTTAGAGATACCAATATTGAACTAAAACATAAGATTTTTATTTGACTCAATGTCAAAAAACTCTCAAGGTCATTCAAGGTCATTTAGAAAAAACAATTTAATATGTATGCTTATATACTTTATGATATTTTTTAAGCTATTAAAAGGTTTTACATTAATCATAATCATCAGTCCAATGATTATTTTCTAATATGGACAAGAGCAATAATGCAACCTGAAACTATTGTTGATGACGAGTCCAACCTGATATCTATGGTAGAAAATATCAATGGCAAAATCCAGACAAAGTTCAGAGCGCTTGACTGTGTATTGCCTAACACTTGAAGATGCATATGATGACCTTAGAATTGTATATGCAACTCAAATAAATATGAAAACGAATTAAATGTGATAAACTAATATGATGTATTTTGTTGCATTGCATGTCTTGATCGAATTCGCGCTTGTATCAGCTTAGGTGTGACCATCGCAACAGTTGCATGATCAATGAACAATTCATCATTGTTAGGCAATACACAGTCAAGCGCTCTGAACTTTGTCTGGATTTTGCCATTGATATTTTCTACCATAGATATCAGGTTGGACTCGTCATCAACAATAGTTTCAGGTTGCATTATTGCTCTTGTCCATATTAGAAAATAATCATTGGACTGATGATTATGATTAATGTAAAACCTTTTAATAGCTTAAAAAATATCATAAAGTATATAAGCATACATATTAAATTGTTTTTTCTAAATGACCTTGAATGACCTTGAGAGTTTTTTGACATTGAGTCAAATAAAAATCTTATGTTTTAGTTCAATATTGGTATCTCTAAGTGATGTAGTTCAAGAGTTATTGATACTTCTATTTCATGACATGGACCTCTGTTTTGAGATAACTGTTGATCAAATCAAAAAAACCTTCGATTAGCCGAACTACAATTTGGATGTAAAGCTTAAATACGGAAAATCAGCTCGCTAGATCTTGTCAGTTTTGTGCACACCTGTTTCGTATGAATAGCCCTTCGTTCTGGTTCACCATGTTCTGGTAGAGCCAGGAAAATTATTTTAACATTTTAAGGTAGTATTTAAAAAGACGAGATTGCATATTGAAAATCATAGTATAAATATTACCAGGAGCGGAGAAAAACGCGTTTGAAATTCCAACTTTGACCTTGATTTTCTCGAAAACTGCTGATCACAGAGGAAAAAATCTCGAATAAAAAGTATATCTATTCTAGCCCCTATCAGCCTACAAAAGCTGAGAGCTTAACTCAAAAGTTGAATTTTCCGACCATAGTCCTGCAGTATTTTAACCACCACTAAAATGAGCCACTTTTCCGACTTTGACGATTTACCGAAAAACGGCCTTTTGTTAGATAATTTGCAAAAGTATGCCAAACAAAACTTTGACATTTTTTCTATCCATTAATGTCAAAACGATAAAGATAAGTACACAGGTTGCTGAGTTATAAGCCTTCAAAAGTGGTACCTATTGGTTGATACACCCAGTATTTAATTTGAAGAATTAGTTAAGGAGAGGAAGAAAATTAAAGGTATTGAAATTAGTTGATAGTAAAATTTATTGTAAGTTCTGTAGCAACGCTACTCAATGCCATCCTAAGCGCTGGCGAAATATCAACGCTAATAAATAATATATAATAATATATATAAGTACAGGCATCTGGCTTCCATTCATTTTCAAGAAAGGTTCTTGGCCAGATCTTGAAAATACATTGAAGATGATCACCTCAGACTGGTTTACCATTTCACCCATATGTTCACCTGAAGATTATTTCTAAAATAAAACAAAACTCTTTTTTTCTGCTTTTAGTTTCTCCTTGCGCTTCTCAATCGACTCTGGACATAACTGTTCATACATAACTATAGCTGTTCGAGCATCAACCATATGTATCTGATCTTAACATGAACCTCCATCTATCTTAATTTTGAGAAGCTCATTCAAATTAAAAAATAAAAACTCAGAAACGAGATCAAAAACCATTTTGATTTGTCAAAAATTCTCAATACATGGATACAAAAGTGGCATCAATTCTTCGAAGCCAAAATTAAAACCTCATATTAATGCCGGTAGTGTTTAAATTGATTTCCAAAATTTTGTATTCAATTTAAAATATTCAATTGAACTTTCAGTGTAACTTGAATGTAACATGCAAGAATGTCAATAAGGAAATAAAGCTTAAAGATTGATTTACATTTTTTTTGTCATTTTAACATCTGATGATCATGATGATGATGAGCTAACTGTAAATCATGTAAAACTAACTGTAAATGTCATTGCACAGGGAGTTGTGAAAGCCTATAAAAGTTGCGCGATTGCATGAAATAAAAAAAGTGAGCTTCAAGAGTCAATCTGTTGAGTGAGAGCGAAATGAATGCAAAGAAAATTCGGAAGAAGAAACTTTTTTTCAAGAGACCACTTAATATGAACGAGAAGTGGTTCCACTAGTGTTGAACAAGAAACTTCATCATTCATTATTAACAGTATTATTTCACATTTTGCTTTTCAATAGATGAAATTACAGACTCAGCTAATAAAGAGATTATCAATCAACTTTTTGCTCGTCAATTTCAGCTCCTTTTTCTTCTTTTCCTTGCATTTCAACTTCAAAACTTGCTGCTCATTTTCAAGTGAAAACCTTCTTACCTTTTTTGTCTGAGATTTACTTCAACTTTTTTTGCTCATTTCCAAACTTCAAAGTTTTCTGCTCATCTTTTTCCCCATTTATTCATTCACTTTCATCAACACTCGGAATCTTCATTTTATAACCATCATTTTCAACTTATCATCATCACCATCAACAATATTGTCATCTTTATCATCACCTCTTCAAGACTAAATTTGATTTTTTGCTTGTAAAGAGACGACAAGATTGCTCTTCACATCTGGTTATCTGAAAAGGTTGAAATTCATTTAGATCAACTTCATGGAGAATATTTTCCACCACATAATCAATTCTTTCTTCTTATTAACCTGTCTACAGGGTAAGAGTGGGAAAACACTTTGTTTCAACTTTTTTTGATAAATTGTGTTCAATTTGAGTTCTTTTAGTTGAGTAAAAAAACTTTTCTTTTTTCAAACATGTTCCCTGGATTGTGCTAAAAGTGGTCAAATCGTTACGGATATCCGAATTTGTTGTTCCAAGAAATGCCTTCGAAGGATCTGATGCTCGTATTATATGCTCATATGATCTTGAAGGTTACCCTTTATACACACTCAAATGGTATCGAAACGAAGAGGAGTTTTTCCGCTACGAACCTAAAGCAAAAGAGCCTTACATGTATTTGCCCGTTAAAGGCATAAAAATAAATGTAAGTTTACCTGCACAATATCTTTCAATTTATCAAGTTAAAGTTTTCATCGAAAATATCTTTGAACTCGACCTAGAAGCCAAGTTCATCCAAATTTTTTAGATTCAATGAAAATCTAATTATTGATTTCATGCTAAGTTATCCTGGGATTGAACCAGCAAAAACAATGCTCATTGGATTTACATAAAGTTCATGCATGCAATACTTAACTGAAACTTGATACTATTACACTCATCATTATTGTTTTCATCACTTTTATCAACAACAGCCTTTCTAATATCATTACACCATTAGTCGTGTTTCATATCGAATTAAGAAGAATCAGCATTTTCTTTCCATCTGTTTTTCTGTCGCTCAATTTGCAGTAGAAAATGAAGTGAAAAAACAGGCAAAAATTAATGAGAAAATATCTTGTCATTTGAGTCAATTTCTGTCAATTTTATCAAATTTACCATTTTTCATCGAGTCTTGTTCAATAAGCAAAGTATGCAAATTTTGATTGGAAAATATGAATCCAGCAAAAGGCTGTCCAAAATAAGCTGTTGACTTTCATCATTATTATTGAAGAGGATAATTTGTTGATCAAATTTCACGATAAACCTGTCAACTCTCAACTCTTTTATCATTTAAATTAAAATTCCCAGGAAAGTGGTCAACACTGGATAGTTTGACAATTGACTTTTAACAAGTGGATAACAAACGCTAGCCACAGTTAATCAATAAAAGATAATTGCTGTCAATTAAATTAAATGATTAAAGTTGACTTAAAGGCTGTTAATAAATTCAATTTCCTTCCTATCAGACTCAATGCATGTTAACAATGATTAATGTTAACTGTTAATTATTCAATTGCAATTTGATTAACTAAATGTTGCCTTTTCTTTCCTTTTTGATCAACTGATAGAGAAAGCGATCCAATTCAACTCACATATTATTATCCAATGTAAATAAATTTACCGAAGGTTCTTTTGCCTGTGAAGTTTCAACGGACATTCAATTTCAAACTCTTCATCAAGAAAGTCATCTAACAATCGATGGTGAGTATGAAACGTCTTTCATGCAAAATGCGTTTAGAATGTTATTCAATTTTCTTTGCTCAGATTCTTCAACTTCAAAGTTAAGAACTTTTCTGCTGAAAGTTTCTGCAGATTTCCAGTTGGAATTCAGTTTTCTTGATGAATTTTGTATTTCTTTTGAGTTTATAAAGAAAGTTTACTCAAACGAACGACAATTGACTTATGAGTTTTTAAACTGCCTAAATTGTTGCCGAAAAGTGAAAATTTGGTAAAATATTCACCACCGAAGAATCGGCAGAAAGTTTTGATGTTGATGTGTCATGATGACAACAAAGAGCCAGAATTTGGTCAGAATTTTGATCGCTAATTTAGACTCAATTTAGCCATTTTGATGTTCTTTCAGGCCGAGTTTATCTTAATCAATATTGACTGAAATGTCACAAAAATGATAAATTTTCGTGAAAGTATCTTGTTGTTGCTCAAAAAGCACAATCAATCAGATCAAATTTTATTCTCGTCTGATTGTTACTTATTGACTTGATTCAACATTTGATTCACTTACTCTTTACACTGTTTCAATCAATTGTCTTCTCCAATTTTGTATCATTGGTCAAGTTGACCATTTTATTGGTCATCTCAACAATAAACTCTATTCCAGTGAAGAGAAAAGGAACAAGAGAAGGAAAGAAAAGAAGATAAATTAACACTCTTAATTGAGCTCAATACAATATCCTGTTGAAAAAAGGGTGAAAATGAAAAGTACTGTTCCTCTTTAGCCAACAATAACAGAAACTAAGTAAATGCAGTAAAATTGGTCATTTTCCTGCTTCTCTCATCATTACATGCTACATCTTTTGCCACCCTCTTTATCCTTCTTCACCATCTTCATTGCCATCTTTGTTTCAATTAAGATTTCATTTGACTTTTAAAAGGAACCAGAAAAAATAACAAGAAAAGTGTAACAACCGCATCCTTAATTATTATAACATGAAACTCCATCCTCTTCTTTATCCTCATCTTTATGGCTACTTAAGAAAGAGTTGAGTATAAATGAAGTAGCTCATTGTCTTCATCCTCTTCATCCTCAACCTCATCATTTTCATTGTTAATTGTGCCTTGCTCAATCAGTTCAACACTTTCTGCCCATTCATTGAGAAGCAATTGAGCAAAACTTATCATCTTAATATTCAGTAGCATTCACTTTGACATTTTTGTTTTTTTTTGTTCAACTTTTTTCTCTTTTGATTTTGTCAAATTAAAGAAGCACAAATTAATGAAAACAAAAAAATTTGAACCAAACTTGAAACTTGTCAGTAGAGAGGGAAAAGTGTTCAAGTTTTGCATTAAAGTAATTTGAATTCAACAAAGGTCTTCTGGTGCAACCAAAGAACAACAAAGTTCTTGACCAAGAAGGCCAACAATTTAATTAACCACATTAACTGAGCTGAAACACACTAAAAACATTATCCACTGGTCAGTCTAGCTTTGCCTATTTGCCTCTTCTTTTTCTTCTCCTCTCTTTCTCTGGTTCTTGTTGGTCAACTTTCATCAACCAGGGAATCCCATTCTAGTCTAAAAATTGATTATCCTCTCTTTACATGTTCAACTCTATTTGCTTGTTATTATTAATGTTACCTAATCCACCTTAACAATCCAGTTCTTAGTCAATGTAAATCAATAATATTTAATTCCTCAAGAGGATCAACTCTGAAAGAGATCACAACAATGTCAATGAGTGTTATTGTTGTGGTTATAAATAGATGTTGTTGAGGTTGGAATTTTAAGGCGCAACATTAACACTTTCAAGTTTCAAGCAAGATTAAGTTGCTTTATTAAAACTTGTTAAACTGGTAAACCATTGAGTTGGTAAAAAGTCGACAATAAAATGTGAACATTAATCATTTGCAAGGTTTCACTTTGATTACCTTTAATTTAACCATTTCAAATGATCCATCCATTGATGATAACCTAATGACATCTTTTTTTGGCTCCTTTTTTGCACAATTACTTGTAACAGAACCAAAAGTACAATGTAATGAGGAAAAGTGGAGAAACAGCGTTTCAACAAACAAAGTTGCAAAGTTTAATATTGATAGTAATGTATACTTCATTAGGCTTCGATTGCCCTGCAAAAACAGAATCCATTCAAGTGAAGATGAAGGCGAAGATAAAAGGAGGAGAGAAGAGAAGGAAGAGGAAAGTGTTTAAGATGAAAAAGATTCAATGAATAACAGGAGAGAATGAAAGAAGAGGGCAAAAAAGGAAGAAGATCAAGAATTGATATTGAAGGAATTTTTGTTTAGCGTAAATTGACTTTCACATAATAGTAATAAAAACCATCCTCTTCATCATCACTATCATTATCATTGTTAATTTATTTCTTAATAACTTTCTGTTTCATGAATCTTCTTCTCCATGAATCTCTTCATGAATCTCTTCCCTCTCATCATCTGCATCTTCTTCTCCTTTTTTAATCATCATTATCTAAATATTTTCCAACAAAATAATCTCAAGAATTTATCCAATCTCTTTTGGTGAGCAACTTTTCTTCGATGAAAAAAAGGCAAAATCAAAGTCCAGTGATTTACGCCGATAACTGACCATTTAACAGTTTCTCTTTGATTGCAATAAATCTTGGCACAAATTGATTCAACTCGCCATTAATAGTTTCACTTAATCATTCATCATTCCATTCCATATAATATATCCATCATTCAGTCAGGTATTCAAGATGTTATTCAGTGTTTATTGTTTCATAACTCAGACAAGTTTATCAATTAATCAATGTTTCAATTGTTTATAATTAAAGCTCATAAGATGACAATTTATGTTCGTGTAAACATTGTTCAACAGCAGTTTCAGGAAAAGTTAATTAGACTTTTTTTTCTCTTCACAAAAATTCTTTCAATTTTTATCTTGCAATATTTGCCGAGTTATTTTCACCTTTTCATGGTTAATTGAAGATTAATTCAATTAATAACCAATTTCAATTTCATCTTAAAAAGTCCAGCAAAATGCTCTCAAGTGATGACTTCTTCCCTCCCAGTAACAGTTAACTTTAATTAACTAATTGATTTATTAATTTTATCCTTTTTCTCTTTTCTTTTTTTTCATTCTTCTCTTGTGAATCTTTATGAATCGTTATTTTTTATCTGTCTCTTCTTGCTTTTCATAATTAGTTTATTTGATATTTTTCATAATATAATGTTAACCGTATCAAATGAACATTTTTATGCTGAAATGCACCAAATTCACCCTGCATTTGGATTGTATTACATATAAGTTGGAGCTTTTTATGTGTAAGATAATAACTTGAAATGTTTAAGAAACTAGACTTGAAAAAATGAGAGAATCTTGTTACAGAAAAATGATAATCTTTATTCTTTTTCTTCGCTTTTTTCATTTTCTTTCAAATCATCTTTTCAATAAAAATATTTTCCGATGGATCAAAATACAATTGGAATTGAAATGAATATGTTATGATTAGAGATTCTCAATTGAATAGTTTAATCAAGTTAATAGTTGACTGAAAATTGAAACTCGGCTAATGCATTGATTCCAGATTATTCAAACCGATAAGTTTGTTCTCGTCAAAATGATAAAGTCGAGACAGAAAGATTGTAGTTACACTGCAATTTGCACAATTTTCATGATTATATTCATTCACTGAACTTCACTTTTTATTTCGATATTATTTGCAGTCAATTGCAACAAAAGTGAGCTTATCTTGTCTATTCATTAGCGTTATGCTTTATGCTTTACGTTATGCTATGCCAATGAACCATTCACGGTAAGACCAAGTCTTTGCTTGTGAGCACAAGGGAAACACGAGCTTCCATCTTGTCAAGTCAAGTGATCAACTAGTACCTTGTCCATTGACTGTCTTATCAGCTTTTGTTCAGTCAATTAAAGTTGTTTGTACTTCCTCATTTAAGCATCAATTGTAATTTTCTTTCATATACTAATTTACATTAATTGCTAACTAATTTCCTGGTGGAAATCAATTTTATCATTCATCAGAAATCAGAAACATCTTGCATGATTACTCTTTCTGTAGTTCATCTTTTGCTTATGAAATTTGTGATTTTTTTGTTACTCAAAATTGAATCTGTTGTTGCAGTTAAAAGACAATATTTTTCCTCATATTTTTAACAAGAAAAGGTTTTACTTGTGTTTTTGTTTGTTTGTCAAATTGAACAACATTTTGAATTTTATCTCCGAGAAAAGTATACATAAAGAAGGAGGGAAGGTAAACATATCACTTCTTTGTTCCAGATTATGTTCGAGATGTTCTTTCAATGCTCACAAACTCATATTTCTCATGTATTCATCTTTTATTTTACCTCACTATTTCAATTCCCACTTTACAAGTAAAAAAACAAAGACTTTTTAAGTCGATGATATCGTTGATAATAATTTTACAGCTTAGTCCTTAGCAATCGAGCACATTTTGCTCATCATCTTTTATAACGATGAAAATCAGGTTTTATGCTTGAACAAAAACATTTTAAAGTTTTTTGTTTTCTTAAAATTTGTTTCCTTTATAACGAAACAATGTTATCATCTAATATTAGTTTATGTTCATTTCTGTTATATAAATCAAGAACAGCTCTTCGACTTGAAAAACTTTAACAGCAAAATTTCATATCACAACTTGACTTTTGGTAAATAGCAAATTGTTGAAACATTTTCACTCCAGTTTTATACTGAAAGATTCTGAGCTTACATGTAACCCATCAATAGAGGTAAACTTTTCAAAAAAATAAGCACAGATGATATTCAGGTCAAGGTTCCTCAGTTATTTGACGTCTGCCTAACACTGAATAACTTTAAAAAGCGATATCCAGTCATAAAGGGTAGTCACTCGAAAGACACTCGTATTTGATTCTTGAATGGTCTCAGGGTGCGACGGGATTAGATCAAATTCAAGTCGATCCCATGTGCCATTCAAAAGATAATATTTCTTTTGTTAGACATTTAGGATTTTGATCACGTCTTGGATGCAGCTTCATCCAGTCAGAAAAATTAACAAGTGCTAGGCAGAAGTCAGAATGGCGCTAGAGTATCTTGCTCTGCGAAAACTAGATAATTTTAAGTTTCCGTCTGAAATCTAAAATTATTGTCAACTTTGATGAAAAAAGTTTTGCACAAAATTGCGGGATTTTTCTTTCGATCATTCAAAATTGTAATTAAAGTTTACAAAAATTTTGTTGATTATCTGAAAACGATGAAAATCTGAAAGAAAAAAAGCTTTCGACTTCATCTTTTGTTTGACAAACCAGATGCAATGACACCTCAAAGCCTGAGCCTTTCCTCCTTTCAGTTTTCAACCAATTATCGTCACAATTTGCTCCAACATGCGATTATTAATTATCATCAGTCAACATTGTAGACACTTTACTCTGCCAAAATGGATAAGTTATATTGCCCTTGAGGAAGATGCTTTTGATTCTTGATCATAATCATCACCATCATGATCGTCATTTCTTTTTCGTTGTAACCGAACAAGAAAACCCATTGAAGGCAACATCAATCATGAAAAAGTAAACTAATGGGTACACCAATCAAAATTAATTGTCAACCCTGTTCCTCAAGTGAATTAATACTTGTGTACACTTACATCAATGTTATATGATTACTATTGGAAATTAGAGGCAAAGAAGAGAGAAGAAGAAGAAGAAGAAATGATGCCAAAATGGGTGTTGATGATGATAGTTAAGATCATTTATTTATTGCAAAAAACACAAGTCGAAGCATAAAAAGTAACAGTAATATGAAAGGGAAATGCTTGAAGAGCGAAAAAAGAGACTTTTCACTTTTTCCTTTTTATCCTTCATCTTTTCACTTTATACTCTCAGTAAAGTTGATCATGAAGATACTGATAATGACACTATTTTCATCTGACTGTACATATGAAACAAATTGCTCTGGTAAAAGTGAATTGATTGTAATTTTTGTTTTCTCAACTTATTCTCACTTCAGCTTTTCTTGCCTCAACTCTGATTGTTTCAAAGCAACTTTAGTAATTGTCTTTATCTTCCTCCCAACATTCACTTGGCACATTCATTGACACTCACATTTCTCACTCCCAGTTATTCAATTCTTTTTCTCTCTACATTCCGATTCTTGGCTATTTATACTTATTTTTTCGTTTCTTTTCTTCTGATTTGCTCTTTCCTGGAAAATTGATATAAATTTTTCTTCTAATTTAATCAATTATTTTTTGATTTATCTTTATACTTTAAACATTTTAAATTCTTGAGAGTAAATTTATTCCAAAAGTTTTTCCTTTCCAAAGTCAACTTTCAATTGGATATCAAATTTCATGAATCAACTTTAGATTTACTTTAATGCATTGTGTGAAAATTCACGTTTAAAATCACATTTAAATTGCTTCTTTTGTTTCTTTTCCAAGTTTTGAGTGTCAGAATGAAATATATTTTCATGGAAATTTTGCTCCATTTAGTTGGCCAAATCGTTCATATTTAAAACTTGTAACTTCATTTTCTGCCTTCTTTTATTGTCAAAGTATAAAGTCAAATATCATTGAGAATTGTAAAGTATAATGTCGGAATGGAATCGAGTGAAAAAAGTTTAGATGAAATGTTTAAATCGAGAATGAATAATCTTGTTACAAGTCTATTATTGTGTTAACAATAGCATCTTGAACCGTTGAAAGTTTCTTCAGGTGAAATGATTGTCAATTTCCGGAAAAGGGAAACTGTCTTCCATGTAACCGGATTGTTTCGTCTGCAAATAAGATTCAGCGACAAATGGCAACGGAAATGTGATTCAATGAACCATCAAAATATACATTATAACTGTTGATAGAAAGAAAATATTAACAATTTTTCTTTCTCTACTTGTGGAAGCTGGTGCAAAGTAGAAAAATGAATGTGAGTCAATCATGTGAATCGACCTTGAATCAAAACTATTTGAGTAGCCATGAGCTGAATCCAACTCAAATTTCATTGTTAAAAGGCGCTAAATGAGTTTGAACTTGCATATTAAATTCGGTTTATGAATAGAGAAAAGGGACAAAAATTATCTGATATTACTGATAATACCTTGCAAGACTCAAGACTCATGTGTTAAGGTTATCGGTCCGAATTGACCGGACTTTGAAATTTTTCCTCTCAATGAACGATATTTCCCGAAATTGACTCGGATTTCGGTTTCTAAGCATCAGTCTGTTCCTTTTTGTGTTTATCAAGTTTAAAATTCATATTTATCAAAAGATGGACAAGCAGAGTAAAAGCGAAAGGGTTATACTTGGAGATTTTTCATTCTTTTATCTGTTTAGTTTATAACTTGAGAGCTACTGATTTTAGAGAACTGAGACTCGAACAGGGGAACTTTCCAAGTTGAAGTATCACATGCACTATGTCTCAAGATCATTCAATTTCATTCGTTAATTTGACCTCTAAACGAATTAGTTAGGTCTTTTATGAAACCTTTTACTTTGAATCTTGTTTTTTAAGAAAAGATCGTTGAGTATCATTATCGTCGGTCTTTTCAACCCTTCATTACTGTCACCTTTGTAGTAAACCCATACTTTGAGATGTGGATCAAGAGTTGCACTCACACTATGGTGTTTAACGCCCCTGACAATATCATCTTGACCCGAGCTCTACAATCGTATTGAATGATTCAATAAGCTTCAAAGTTCCTTGTACTTCTAGTATTTTCAATGAGAAACACTAATAATTAAACAGTTACCCAACTGGGTAAGTAAAAAACTTACCCAAACAGGTGCGAGTTTATTAATTCTGAATATAACTGAAGGTCCAACCAACGCCAAATGGACGGTAAAGTAATCTCTTCCTATTTCACCTATGTAATGAGTCCAGCCTTTATCTTTTCGATACAAAACATAGGTACAAACATTTCCTAACAACAATGGAAAAGTTAATAACAATCAAAAGCAAGATTTTGAAGCTGCAACACAAACCTGAAACAACTAATCGTTCATATCGGTTTTCATTCGTATAAAATATGATCACCGGATTTTTGTTGTCTACTTTCAAGACTATTTTTCCTCTTATTAATCCATTCGCAGATTTAATGTATTCATCGATTTTTATTTGCATCGAGCTATCCTGCAACATGAAATTGTGATGAGTTAATGACTGATAGACGAACGAAATAAAAAGCGTTCTTACTTTGACTGTAAGCTTTGCTTTTATCAGCCAGTTACCATCTTCAATGTCCAATGGAAGATCACTGTAATTGTTTATAAGAAATACAAATGAAGCAAAAAATATTAACACAGTGTAAGTAGTGAGATTTACCTGAATAAGTTCCATCGATAAATGTCCATATAATTAAACACACTGTAGACAGAATCATAATGTTTTTTGATTATTTTTTGCGATTGATGATAGACGTCTGTTTTGCATGAATCAAAATTGAAAATATTTTGAAGAATCATTTCTTTTGTTTCCCTTATAAATTAATCACTGTAAATTGACTGTGAAAACGCCCTGAATGAAAAAACATAAATGAGATATAAAATCATAACGCATCATATTAGCACAATATTATCTCAGCGCATATTATCTCATTTTCTGTATCTGGAATAGCAAGTCATAGAAAGTCACTGTTCTTGAGAAACTAAAATTGAAAGAGTAATTGATTCAATGGTACAACAAGTTAAAATCTTAGCTTCGCTGGTATAACTTCCATAAACAATTTGCCGAGTTTCTTGGTGATAGAACTCGACGAGCTAAGTCCAGATAAGTAGGTTATTTAATGCAGAATCGGTTGTTATACAACCACAGTTTTCACATTGCCGCCTTTATATGCCTCACCATTACCGTTTAGTAAACTCTTGATTAAATAAAAGCTCTTGAGCCAATAAAATATCGATAAATGAAAATGTAAAACATTTTTCCCCGTTTGCAAGAAGAAAAATGATCACAATTTAACTCTTTATCCATTCCTTTTGATTAGGTTAACATTTCACAGAAAAACGATGAAATTAATCAAATAATATGAGAAATGAGTGAAAATGAAGTGACATCGTCATCATGGCAAATCGTGAAATAGAAATGCAATGAGACAAAAAAGAAAGTAAAAGTTGTCGAGAAAAGGAAAAAACGAAAACAGATTGGAAAATGAATTGTTCAAGTTACTGACAGTGTTTATCTTCAAGTATATTCATTGTTCGTGATCAGCGTCCATGGAGGATTGACTTGAAAAGTAAAAGTTGTTTCTATTCTGTCCTGAGTGTTTCTCCTGAAAGGCAATGCAAGAAAAAATGTTTATAAATGTGAAAGAAAAATGACAATAAAGTAAAGGTCATTTGAGATGGAATAAATTTCCGGTTCTCAAGGTGTCGGTCATTTATTCAATCTTTCACTTTTTGTTGTCCTTTTTTGCTCGCCTTTCTTCTCAATATGTGTTGATGGTCAAGCCTCTCTCGACTCTGTTCCCAGAAGACCAATAAACTCATCAATTCTTGGTGGTTCAAGGCAAGCAAAGAAGAAGAAGAAGAGAAAAAAACTTGCAAAACTAAACACAAACAAAAATATAGCCAACGAAGAATGCGAACAAGAGAGAAAAAAGTAAACCTGAAAACTCATTTCTTTTTATTTCCATTCCGAGTCTTTACTCCCAGCCAACCAAGTGATTCACTGTATAATACTATAACAATATCATGATAATCATTGAAACTGTAAAGTAAATGGCACATTAATATCAAAAGGCATCTCATTTGTTGTTACCAATATTTCCTTATCAAGATAATCACATTCAATACTCTAAAGCTCATGAGTAACTTTTGTTTGTTCATTGATGGAACCCTGATAAAAAGAAAAAAATGTTTCTAATCCAACTTTTCCATTTCATCTGAATTATACAACTTTAACAGCCTATTAAAAGTTAATCTATTCACTGAATTTGCAGTAATATTGAAATCAAAGTTGCCAAATTTTCTTCAACTTTTCCTCAATTTGATAACTTGTTGCTATTTATTGATCAATTTTGCTATCAACACTTATCATGAAAATTTTACTCCAACTGCAAGTGTTTGCATTAACTTTGAAACGAATTTATTCGTAGAGTTCATTCATGGAAGTGAAAATTTTCAATCATGGATTTCTTTTCTTCCTTTCAACTCATCCTTATGTATCTTGATAATAAAAAGACTAACTTTTTCCTTCTTTTTCTATTCATTTTTCATTTAAGCCTCAAAATCATCGGATAATTTGTCAACTTACAGTTCCAGGAATGTAATTACAGTCTTGCTGTTACTTCAATTAATGGTTTCCCATCAGATAATCAAAAGTCATTTCACTGTTAATTGTGAGTATTATCTTGAAACATTCAATAATCGATGAATCGTCAAGACCAATTATGCAAAGAAAATGAAGGAAGAAGAAAAATTCATCTCAATTATGTTGCAATTTAATTTGTTGATAAATAGACAATAATATTATTATCTTATATTGAATGAAAATGAATTGCTTAGGAATGCTAATTCTTAATTCACTTAGATAATGGAATAAAATATCTTTTTACTTCTTTTTTACATCTTATCCTGATTCACAAATATGAATAACAAAGGGAAGGAAAAGTGAATCAGAAAATGAAGAGAGAAACAAAAGTGAACCCAAATGTTATTATTAGTTTACCTTTTGTGTGTGTTGTGTGTAAAACAAAAGACAAAATCATTGAACTTGAAATCGTTATGTTGAAAAGGAAAGAGTTAACCTCATTTTCCATGATTATCTTTATCATGATAATCACTTTTCATTGAATAAGCATTATGGTTAGGTAAGAAAAAAATGAAAGGAGAAATTAATTTTTTGCTTTTTGTCTTCTTTTCTCTTCAATTTCAGTGAATGTTGGAAATTCTTGATTCTATCAAGCAAATTATTGGATTAACTTGAAGCCCAGTCGGATTATTAAATTACAACCATTAATCTTCATCTTGTTTCATCAGTCAATTATCAAGAATGAGAAGGAGAAAAAGTGAACAAATTCACAAACATGAAATTTTTTAGTCTCTTTTTTCCTGTTACCAAAGTATTACATGATATAAATATGATATGATAAGTTGAATAAAATTTTAACATTCAAATTGAATCAATGAAAAACTAATTCGACTTTATTCATTTTCTTATCAAACATTTAAAATTATTCCATAAAGATGGAGTGACAGGAATTTTTCTTGGTTATCTTATAAGCAAAGAGAATCACTTCGCGTTGGTAATGAAAGAAAATTTCTAAAGTTCATTTACTACGATTAACTCGCCAAAAGTGGGATAAATGTTTGCACATATTCTTGTGCCTATTCTTATGTTGGTGACGACAAATAAAGCTATAAATGCAGTCGAAATGATGATCATTCTTGAAAAATATACGGCACTGAGCTACACTATGATGAACGGTATTAACGACACGCATAAATAAGATATTGTTAGGACTCACGTTAATGAGACAGGGATTAAGACCGTATTTTAGCTTAATTCACTTTATTAATTTCAAACACAATAAGGGTTAGGACCATGAAAGGTTAAGGGTTGATGAAGGGAAGCAGAGCAGAGAAATCTCCGCTCTCGAGGAAGGGGAAAGGAAGGTCAAACAGTGAACATACAATGAGAGTGTTTTCAATGTGTGTGGTTAAGTTACTCTACCTTAATTTAGTTTGACTCTTGTTTTTAAATACAATTTGAATGAGCTCTCTCAGGAGTCTAAATGTTAAGTAATTGGTTAAATTGAAGATACAAAGTATGAAAGAGGAAAGAAGTTAGTCTTCCCCTTGTTACATTTATCTAATCCCCTTACAGATCCCCCTGCATGACGTTGCTTGTGGGTGACGGAAAATGAAAATTGAGTTTCGATGGCTCGATCGTCGGAAATCGGTTTGAATAAGCGCCACACAATCAACGAGCATATTTCCGGAATGGATCAAAAGGTACATCCAAATAAGGACTTCGAGGTTAAAAGTTTTCAGTTATCAAAATGTTAGAAGTTTTAAATGATGGAAGTAATCCCCACTTAGGATCAGGTTTCCTTCTCAATATTGCAGGCCAATCCTTGATTTTGGACATGATTCTGTTAATCAACCAAGCCATGTTTTCATTTCTTGGATAATTCTTACGAATGAAAGGTCGAGTGAAAGTTAAATAAGTCTGATGATGAATTAACTCAAAGTTATCCATATCAACTAAATATGATAACAAGGTATAATGAGCATCAGTAACTGGCGAATGATGACCATCTTGTATTATGCGGCCAAAGAGACAAAATGTAATAAACTTTAAAGCTAATTGTTCAACTCCAGAACGGTATGAATAATAATTGTTCACGTCTCGTATTTTATCACAAATTATATCCCAATCATCAGGAGTAAAACCCATTGAAAGGAAATCATTTGCACCACCAGCAACAATGATTCGATCATATTTAATCAAAATATCCATTACTTGTTTTCGAACAATAGCGAAATGATCAGCTCCTTTGATGTCATCCCAAGTTAATCCATGAAAAACTGTTCCAATATCAGTAATCGTATCTCTTGGATAACGACATAATTTATCAATAACAACATTAGCTTGTTCATCAACAATACTAATCCAAATAGGTAATGATTTAACTTCACCAGAATTTGTCAAAACTTGACATTTCTCAATATCGATTGCACAAACTTTGATATTATTTGAATTCAATATTTTCCATGATTTAAAGATGAATTGTTTCAATGGTAAAGAGTGTAAGTCAATTTTAGTTCGTTTGCTTAATAAATATTCTTTGATCTTTCGTTTCCTTCGTTCATCTTGTGGTCGCAATTTGCCGGATGCTTTCTCTTGCTCACGAACTTTGCGTTTTCTCAATTGACTATGCTTAGTTTTGAACGAAATGGACTGATCTTCAAGAATTTCAGTAACTTCTTTAGGTTTTGTTGAGCGAATCTTTGATTTATCCGGTAACAAATGGAAACTTAAATTGCTTAATTGTTTTGATGTTGAAGGTTGATCAAATTCAATTGAAGATGGAAAGTCTTCATCACTCGAAATATCTTCAGCGGTTAATAAGTTTGATCTTGCAGCAATCGGTGAAGTAAAAGATAACGAACCTTCGTCAACACCAACACATGAGGAGTCCAAAGAAATCTTCGGAGCTTCGCTCGATGTTGAAGGCTCTGAATCTTGGTGTATTCTTGGAGTTTTTGGAGGACTTGGAGCACATAATTCTTCATCAGGTTCAAAATCTAATTGTTCATCTTGAGTATAAAATTGTGATGAGGATGGAATTGATAAATTTTTATCTTTTCTTCCCAAACGAATAACTCTTAACTTTTGGTCAGCACCAAGTATCACTTTTGTTGCTCGAAAGCCATCGACATAATTATGTTTATCAGCGTTTTCAATTAAAACCCGCGTATCAAATGCATAAGTGAAATCATTAGCAGTGAGAATGGGACTGTTCTTTTCCAATAGTTCACGATCAGATGAAGATAATTCTTTCTTTTTGAAAAATAAGTAATTCATAACTGAATGAATCTTATATGCATCACTTTTACAGTCTTCCAAATGTCTTAACACGTCCATATAATTAGATACATAAGTACAGTTATAATTTCTGCACTTTACAATCAAACTTCTGAATACATTTTTCTCATCATCGTTCAAATTTGACAGTTTAGTTAAGGAACTCGTTGGACATACAAGACATGCGAAATTTTTGCCAAAAATGTCTTTTAAATTAGGTGCAGGATTATTGTTTTCAAGAGCACGAAGTCTGTATAAAATGATGGCACATTGAATGCAATAGTAATTTTTGCATTGACTGCATTTGACAGGTTTAATGGCTATGTGATTACAAAGCATACAAGTAATTTGCGTGTAGAATCTAACTTTAGTTGTATCTACTTGTTTATCAAGGATGAGTCCAGGAAGAAATTCATCCAAACAGAATTTTGACCAAACATGAAGGAACCTTGGTTTTAGTTTATCCCTTAATAATATTAATACAGAGACTAAATCACAATTCCAATAGTCTTCTTTATCAGCTTCCATTGTATAGTTGAATTTAAGCTTATAAAAGCAATTAAATTTAAATGTAGTTTTAAAGTTGAGTTTGACGAAGATTTCTTCGTCCTGAAGACACAATTTAAAGATGAAAATTTCTGACTTAAAAGATCAGAGAATTGATGAAGTTCAATTTGGTTGGACAGAGAAATCTCCGTCACATTAAATTGAACGAGAAACACCGAATACAACAAATGTTGCTGAGATTCAAATACAATTTTTGATGAAAATTGAATAAACTCAGGACCAAGAATTCTTAGCACTTTAAACAAAAGGATAATACAAAATGTATTGAAATGTAAGCTTAAACAAGCTAATAATTTTGATCAAATTTTTGAATTAAGTTGAATGTTTGAAGCAAAGGAAATGACTTATAACTAAAGTCTTAGCAACTTAATAATTAAAGTTACGCCCTCTTTTGTTGGCTGTTGACCAAATGGTTTGAACAAATATTTAAAATTGTAAGTTGATGATGTTGTTTAAAATTGTTAAAAGTGTTTGATAAAGATAAGTTTAAGATTATTTTGAATTAAGATAATTATTTCTTCTAATCATTTTATGAGGTTCATACTGTTTCTTATTATACTTTCTCTTTGTATTAATTTGTTGATTAGTTTGATTTTCATTAGTATCAGTTGATGATGATAGATAATTTTCATCATTAATACAATCTTTTTGTTTATCACATTCATTAGTTTCATTTAATAATTCAGTTTCGGTTGAATTTTGTTTAGTTTTAACTTGATCTGTTGATTTTTCTTGGTTATCATTAGCATCAAGTGTTTGATCATTTTCTAAATAATTACTTTTAAGCTTCGAACTTTGATCATTTTTATCAATTGGATACTTTGCTAATAATGCATCGTAATTCAAAGGTTTTTCACAAACAATTTTTCTAATTCGATCATAATTATAATTTTGAACTTTACCAGTATAAGTGTCAATCAGTTTTGCACTTGATTCAAATGGCTGCAATATAATGAATTTACCATAAAACTTTTTCTTTTTAATACCTGGACCAGAAGTATAAGGAATTGGTTTAACTTTAACTAAATCACCGCGAACATAATCAGGTTCTTTTAGTGATGAATTTCTTTCAAAAGCAGATTTCTCAGAATTCTGTTCAAAGTTTCTTTAGCATTTTGTCTTATTTCTTGAATGTTACCAGGTTGATATTGAGGATCAATATCTAATTCATTATGCATTAAAGTTCGAGGTTCATAATTTTTGAGCAATTGAAATGGTGATTTACCAATATCAGCTTTGATTGCAGTATTATAACTAAATACATGATACTTTAAATTTGTATCCCACTTTTTCTCATTATCACTAGTCATTTGAATTCTTGTTTTGATGATTCCATTTAATCGTTCAACTAAACCATTTGTTTGAGGATGATAAGGAGATGAATTAATTAATTCAATCTTATTTTTAGATGCAAAATCTTTGATTTCTTTTGAAACAAAATTACGACCATTATCAGTTTGAATAATTTTAGGTTTTCCATTTTCACACATAATGCTGATTAGAAATGAAATAACATCTTTTGAAGTACCGTTTTTGAAGGCTTTTGCAATACCATAACGAGTTAATATATCAACTGCAACTAGAACATATTTATTACCAATTTATGATGTAGGAAAAGGACCCATCATATCCATTTGAATCCTTTCGAAAGGTTGATTAGGAAGTTGCATGGCTTTTGCTCTTCCATGTTTAACAGTTTTAACCTTAAATTCTTGACATTTTTCGCAAGAAGCAAACTTTTTGTTGAATTATCTCTTCCATGTTAGGAAAATAAAAATCTTGTTTAATTTTAGCAATTGTAGGTTTAAATCCAAAATGACCAGCTTCAATAGATGAATGATAATTTTCAAAGACTTTGTTAACCAATGAATCAGGAAGGTAATATTGATATCTATTATCTTTACCAATTCTTAATAATATTCCATCACGAATTTCAAACTTTTTGATAAGTCTACCTTTACTTAATTCTGCTTTGTAAAGTTGACATCTTGTATCTTTTTCTTGAGCTTCTTTTAGCTCTTTTTGTTTGTTTGAATCAATTGATGGAGTTCTGATAGAGCTGAGAAATCTCTGCTCTTGTTCAGAATCTAAATAATCGCATTCACGTACCAAACTTAAAATGAACTTTTCTGTTACATTTGTCAAAATTTCATTTTCTTGAATTAAATCTGGATCTTCGATGACTGTATCGTCTTTGTTAGCAAATTTATAATGATTCAAGTATCGATCATAATGATCATCTTCAAATTCACCTTTGTTTCGATGAGACCACTCATTCGAACGAGAAAAACAGTCAGCGGGATGCTTTTCACCCTTAATATATTCAATGTCAAAATCAAATTCGGCTAAATCATTCTGCCATCTCATAATTCTTGTAACTTTAAAACGAGTCTTTTTGAGTTCGCATAAAGCATGATGATCGGTTATAACGGTAAACTTTTTATGTCTTAAAAAGTGAGCAAATTTTCGACAACCAATTACGACAGCAAGGCATTCCTTTTCTGTAGTTGTGTAAGCAAATTGATATTTTTGTAGTTTTTGACCGAAGAAATAAATAGGATTCCAAATTCCATGTTCATCCTTTTGATTTAAGATACCTGCGACTGCTACTGCTGAGGCATCAACAACTAATTGAGTTTCTCTCTCGGGATAAAAGTGAGATAAAATACATCTCTTCATTAAAGCATCTTTGAGTTTTTTCCAACTTTCAAGTTTTTCACCTTCGAGTTTGAAAGTAATACCTTTATAATTTTTCTTGACCAATTCTTGTAATGGTGCAGCTAAAGATGAATATTTTTCAATAAAACGAGAGAAATAATTGAATAACCCAAGATGAGATCTAACTTGGCTATGTGATGTAGGAGTAAGTAAATTTTTGATTCGTTCAATTTTCTTTGGATCAGGTTGAATTGATTTACCAGATACCAAATGACCAAGACAGACAAAGGAAGTAACTCCAGCTTGAAGTTTTTCAACTCTGTTTTTGAAACCAAATTGTTTTAATGCAGCAAAAACTTTGTTCATGTTTTTGCAAAGTTGACTTATCGTTCGACCATAAATAACAATGTCATCAAAATAACCAAAACAGCAAGAGTATTTTAGATCTCCAAGAACTTTGTTAATGATTTCTTGAAAATAAGAAGGTGCATCGGCGAGCCCCATAGGTAAACGCTTATAACGATGAAAAGAACTTTAGACCTTTCATATTCGAGTCCAGTATGGAACTGCCCTATCTTTTATTATAAGATATCTTTATATTACATCTAATAGTCATCCTATCGATCGAGCTGTTTCGATCGATAGGGTGTGGTACAATATCTATTTTTAACAAAAGGATCTATCACTAAGATTGTTACATATACCGGCCGCCATTCTGAACAGCCACTGTTCAGTTACAATATTTAAGCCATTTCCTCGGCGTCGAAGATTTGTATCTTTAGCCTTGACCTCTCATTAACTGGAAAATTTTCAGGCAGAGCGGTTATTATGGTTGGCTTGAAACAATACTGGTGTTGTTTTAACAATTTGTTGTCGTCTAACAAGGTATGGTCTGCCCTCAGTATTGCGCCGACTTTACAATTTGTCGCTTCTTCAATCTGGCGTCGTAGAACAGAGCCGGGATCATTTAACGAGATATTATTTATTTGGAAAGTTCTATCTAAGTATCTGACTGTGAATTTTGTGTATCTACCTTGTGGATCATTCACACTACACATAGGGTTTGAGGTGGATGGGATTCCTTGTGTAGAACTATTATTAGCTATTTCTAGTTCTTTTTGAGCCAGTTTGGTTTTTAACTCTCTTATTTTTGCTTCTGCCCCTTCTACCATTAATTTTCTAATTGCAATTGTTTGATTCAATCTTAAAATCTCTTGGTCTTTAGCTGCTAGCACTGCTTGGGTAGAACTAAGTTCTTCCATGCAGTAACTAGTATGAATCTCTTGATTCCAATTCTTGGAAGTACATCGAGAACAATTACTAACATTGTGGGGGCATATATTGGTGTGATTATTGTAATTGATATTATCAATAATAGTTCTACACGACGTGAATTCACAGTAAACCTGTAAGGTGTTCCAGGTTTCTATTGATTTAATACCTCTCTGAGGTCTATATTTATATTTTAGTGGTTTCCTGCAAGTAGGACATACTTGTCCATCTACAGGTAACCGTTCTATACTAATTTTATAAGCTTTCAGGCAAGTATCGGGACACATGCAAGCTCTACAAAACACGCAGGTGTGCTTTTTGTAGTGGTCAGGTATAATCTCCATACATACAGTGCATGCGAAATCCTTGCACGCTTCGCTATCTACGAAATCTCTTTTAAATTCAATTTGTGGAGCTTGTCTCATTATTTCTACTATTTCGGCATTTATCCTGATCGCTTCTTCATCTGGAGCAACAACAAGATCTCCCCAATCTGCTGGAGAAAATGGTCTCCTGGGTGGCCATGGATCATAATCTGGATCATCAGGTAGGGGAATAAATCGCCGACGAGGCATATTATGTCCTAGAATTTAAATAAATTTGGAAAAATCGAATTACATTCGTATACTAGATAATATAATTCTAAGATATGTTAGGTCTAAATGATAGTCATTATAATAGGTATTATAGTTATTATCATAGGTATTATTGTGAGTATTATTATAGTTGTTTTTTTATTTCAGGCAGCAGGCACCATTAAACTAATATAAGGAGCTTATCGGAATCGCAATTGGATTTGATTGAGTTTTAGAATCTGGATAATTCAAATCGGGAACCATGTTTACTGCAATGACAGGCTTTTTAATGCAATATAATATCGTGAAATCATCTTCGATATTATGAGTAATATTATGCAGATAGTTATCACGGCTAACAAAAATGTTATCAGGCTTCTTTTAATCCAGGATAACCATGATTCATCGCGATTTATTTCTGTTTTATGTTGTGCGATGAGTTCTTCTAGCATACCAAGATCAAATGGTTTTTCTTCAACAACCGGTTTGACGTTTAGCAACTTCCAATTTATTAAATTAGATACCGGCGTCATTTCATAGTGCTCTAACGTAGCAAGTTCACTGAAAGGGTAAACTTCACCATCGATAGAAAAGTTCTGATCCATCGAAACCTTAGTAATTTCATTCGAACACGGTCCAGTACTACCATATTGAGTTAAATTATGTCCAGCACAGTAGACATAATAATAATCATTAACAATTTTTATCTGGGGTTTTCGTATTTTGAATTTCGTAGCCTCGATACAATTTTCTTTCTCCCAGAGCTCAACTCCTTTCGATGTCTCGCAATAATTAGGGAAGTGTATCAAGTATTCTTCTTTCACTTCGTCAGCCTCAACACTACACATTTCTTTTGAAGTTAAGTTGACTGTGACATACTGAGGTCCTTTGTATTTCAGTAAGCATACTGAACCATTACTTTTTTCAAGTAGGGTGAAAGGATCAGCTTTTCGTACAACCAAATCAGTCGCTATCCTTGCAACTTTAAATGTAAATTGCAACTGTGTATCCTCTGAACTTTGATTTTCCCTTTTGATTACTCGACATTTTGCATCTGACACCTTTGTCAATAGACATGTTTCCCCGCACGGCTAGGTGACATTGAAAAAGTCAAAGGTTGAGATTGGAATAGTATTATTCGCCTTGATGGCTCTCATAGTTTCTTGCATAACTGTGATCAATTTATTAATTGGAAGGATATATCAGCTGCTCGAAATGAGTTCTCATAGGCGCTATGTTCCAGTTGAGCAACTCTTATCTTTAAGTCTGCTAATTCTGCTGACATATGCATCATTTTTGCTTGATGCGCTTTCAGAGCTGCTGATAATTGACTGAGCGCGTCGTTGGTGATTTGGTCTACTGTTTGTGAGCCGCTATTGTAGCTATTGATCAGCGCGCTTACTCCAACAATCAGGATGGACGCAACGAAAATTACAGCTGTTACACCACCGTCTCTTCGTTGCCTTGACGAAACTTCTTTTTGACTGCACAGTTTTTCAACCATTTGCATTTTTTCTTTGATATATCTCAAACATGTGTGTCTAGCAATGTAGAAAATATCGTTAACATGTGTATATTCAAAGCAAATTTCGTCAGCTCGATCATAACAATGAGTACGGTTTCCTCTTTTGATAAATTCTTTACAACCCCGGTAAGTTTTGACAACGTTAACTTCCAGTTCATCAACATAGACAATTTCACCAGGTTCGTGTTGAACCCCCCATTGTATTTCACAATCTATTGTGCTATTGTGAGTATGTTTCCATCCAATATTCTTTTCGTCAAACCAACTTTCATATTCGGGAATTTGTTTACATAGATTCACCAAAGTAATTGTGTGGTTGACACGGATATAACCTTTTAGATATTTATTGGACGTAGCTTTCCAGATGAGTGAATCTGAAATCGTTATCGATTCACAGATTGTTGTCATCAAAGGTAAGAGGAGTAATAGCAGCAAGCTAGTTGATAGCTTACTACTCCGTTTATCACCAGAAGAGGTTTTAGTCTCTTCAGCAATATACGGCTTAATCTGGGAACCATGTACTCGTTTCGGTTCATAACCGTCGTCTCTCTGTAAGAAATAGGCAGTCTCTCCTATTTTCTCTATTATTTTGTATGGGCCTTCATATTTTGATTCTAGCTTATTCGTTCGTACTTGTTTTTCATACAATACTAAATCTCCTACATTGAAGGTTCTAAGTTTATGTTTTTTCTCATGATTTTTTGATTGTTTTTCTTTCGATTCATCTGAATTTATTCTTGCAAGTTCTTTAGCTGATGCCCATTCATTATTGATAAATTCTACATATTCAGTGAATCTGATTTCTTTATTTTCTGGATTCAGTTTTAGGTCTATCGGTAAATTCGCTTCTCTTCCATACAGGAGAAAGAATGGTGAGTACTGAGTACTCTGATTTGCTGCACTATTGTAGGCTAAATTTATCAATGGCAATATTTGAGTCCATCGCAAACGATTAGTTTCCTGACAATAATGACTTAACATTTGACAAATCGTTCGATTTACTCTTTCGGTCAAACCATTAGTCTGAGGATGATAAGTGGTTGACAGCTGCCATTTTGTATTCATAAATTCTGAAATTTCCTTAATTGTATCAGCGATGAAATTACGACCTTGATCACTAACGATTGTTTTGGGACAACCATGTCGTGATAAAATATTTTCAATTAAAAATTTTGCCTTCAATGCCTTCATTTCTACCCACCGAGTAAAGTAATCAGTGGCCACAATGATGTATTCTTTTCCTGAAGAAGGAGGCAAAGGACCAAGGATATCTATTCCTACTTTTTCAAACGGACCTGTGACGTAGATTGATTTAAGTGGCGGAACTGCATTACCAATTCCTTTCTTGTTAAGCTGACATTCTTCACAAGAATTAATATATTTAGTAATATCTTTTGTCATTTTTGCCCAATAATATTTTGGTTTTAGTTTCGCATAAGTCTGATAAATACCACAGTGACCTGAGTTTACGTCATTGTGATACGATTGCAAAACCTTTTTGACAAGGGCTGTTGGTAGGACTGGAACCCAGTTAGTTCCTACATCCGTAATAATTTTTTTCTCAAGGATACCATCTCGCATTCTAAAATTACGTTTGATTCTATTCTTTATTTTAAGTTCTAACTTAACTATATCGTTTAATTGTTGAATTTGAGATTGGGTTAACGGATCATTTCTTTGTTCTTCAATGAGATTAATATTTTCTTCGTCCTGTTCACTAATTAAAAGTGTGAAAATATCATCTCCATGTTCTTTACCATCGTCATTAATTTTGTTAAATTCAGGGTCATTAGTCGGGAAACGACTTAGACAATCAGCTTCTGCATGAACCTTACCAGATTTATATGTTATCTTGAATTCAAAAGCTTGAAGTGTCATTGCATAGCGCATTAATCTAGGGGGTAATTTAGTTTTAGACCTTAGAAAGCATAATGCACAGTGATCGGTCACTACTTCAAATGTAATTCCCTCTAGGTAATGCCTAAATTTTTCAAAAGCATAAATAATAGCAAGACATTCTTTATCTGAAACCGGGTAATTAATCTCTGCACCTCTGATTTGTCTACTTGCGAAAGCCACAGGCTTCCATTTATTTTCGTGTTTCTGGAGTAAGATAGCTCCTAAACCCACATCTGAAGCATCTGTTCTTAGTTGTGTTTCTAAATTCTGATCATAATGAGCTAATACAGGTGCTCTTACTAGACAATTCTTCAGGTACTCAAATGCTTCGACCTGACTTGGACCCCATTCAAAAGGAATGTCTTTCTTTGTTAACTGTGTTAATGGTTGCGCAATTTTTGCAAAATCTGCGATAAATTTTCGATAATAAGAGCAAAGAGCGACAAATGCACGAATGTCTTTTAATGTTATGGGAACGGGAAAATTTTTCACCGCTCGTATCTTTTCTGGATCAGGTTCTTGACCAGCTGCACTGATGATATGCCCAAGATAAAAAATTTTTCTTTTAAAGAAAAAGCACTTGTCTGGCTTCAAAGTCAAACCAGCTTTTCTCAGGCTATCGAAAACAGCTTGTAGTCGTTCAAAATGTTCTCTGATTGTTTTACTAAAAACTATTATGTCGTCAATATAAACAAGACAACATTTATATTTCAAACCACCAAGACAACAATTCATTAATCTTTGAAAGGTAGCAGGTGCATTACATAACCCAAAAGGCATGGTTACGTATTCGTACATGCCAAAGCTGGTCACGAATGCACTTTTTTGTCTGTCCTCAGGTGCAAGTTCTACCTGGTGATAACCTGACCTGAGATCTAAGAGACTAAAGTATTCTGCACCTTGTAGAGCATCTAACGAAACATTTATATTTGGAATAGGATATGAATCCTTTACTGTCACAGCATTTAATTTACGATAATCGACACACATTCTCCAATCACCTGTCTTTTTGCTGACTAAAACAACAGGTGAGCACCAAGGTGAGAATGAGTCAACTATTATGCCATCTCTTAATAGTTCGCTAACAATTTGTTTCGTAATTTCTCGCTTTTGAGTACTTTGAGAATAAGGTGATTGTGCAATAGGTGCATGGTTACCTGTCTCAATTCGGTGCATAAAAAGATTAGTCCTTCCTAATTCTTGTGGTGTAACAGCAAAAGCTTCTCTATAGTTATTGCATAACTGATACAACGTTTGCTCCACTCCACCTGGTACACCTTTTTCGACATTTAACTCTAGTTCAAGTAATTTTGGTTTATCTATGAACGTTGTGATAGGTTCAATTTCGATATCTTCGGTCAATTCTGACAACTGTTTTGTCCCAGAAGAGACAAAATCATCCAAGTCATACATTCCACTGGAATCCTCAGATGTTACCGAAGTATCTACAATCGGTTCACTATCTGACGATTCGCTCACTGATTCTTCTTCAGTAGTAATCAATTCCACGGCTGGTTGTTCTTTACCTATTTTTATCTTTTTATTTGCACAATCAATGTTTACCTGAGCTTTTGTCAATAAATCTTGCCCTATTAATACCTTGAACTTGCGTGGCAAATTGTTGACTACTTGCATTTTAGTATCAATCATAGCTATTTTCTTTCCGTCTGTAATTTTTAACTGAACCTTAACTTTTCCTAAGATTGGTAAAGGTTTATTGTTTGCAGCAAATGGTGTGGGACCTTTATATTTAGTTACATTTAAGTTAAGTTTACTAACTAAATCTTTAGTGATAAGAGAAATCTCTGATCCCGTGTCTAGCATTGAGTCTACCTTACAACCATTTACCTTTACAAACTGTTGTATAAGATTTTGATTAAGTAAATGAACAACTGGATTAACAAACATATTGTCATCTGATTCAATACATTCAGAATCCTCGGATTGTTCATTCCGATAAGTTGTAATTCTTACTTGCGGAGTCTTACCGCGACCTCGACCTCTACCTCTACCTCTGTCCTTACTAGGTGGTCTACCTCTACCTCGCTTTGGTGAAGGTGATCTTTCTTTTGATTTACTCTTACGTGCAGGTTCTTTAGGTGGGTCTGCTTTAGCTTCAGGTTCCCTAGTAGACGTCGAAGGTCTATTTCTCCAGTTTTCAGTGTCTGCAGTCTCTTTAGGGGGAATTCGCTTTGCGAAAGTTCTATTACTAACACCTGGATTACCTGGAGTGTAATTTTTTACTGCTGTTTGATAATTTTGATTAGCTTGCGCAATTACCTGCTGATAATCTTGATTGTATTGCGAAACATTTGGGTTGTAGTTACCTGTCGGGTAATTATTCAATGTTTGATTACGATTAGCATAGCTATTTTGACCTGTTTCATTTTCAGATCTTTTAGCGAAGTGGCACCTTTCTTCAGTATGCCCTAATCGTTTGCAAATATTACATCTCTTAAAAGAGTCTAATTTTTCCTTCATTTGCTGCACTTGTGTTTGTAACTGAAGTACTTCTCGATTAGGGGCATCGAATGGTGTCGAGCAGCTATGCATAGCTCGCTCAGCCAATCTTGCCGCTTCTACTAATTCATGCAAAGTTTTTGGGTTTTGAAGAGCAATGCCATATTTAATTTGTGGTAATAATTTTTCTTTTATCATGCTGATGATGAAAACTTCAGGTGTTTGTTCATGAATTCTTCTACATAATTCATGGATTTCATAAATAAAAGCGATGGCGGATTGTCCGACTTTCTGCTTAGATTTATATAATTCCTGTGAAAGATACGATCTGTAATCTGCAGGACACAGATCTGCAATCATTCTGTTCTTGAGGTCATGATAATCTTGTGGTGGACCTTGTGGTGGTGTAGTCATACCTGTTGGTGCGTCAGGCAGACTAGTTACACTAGGTACATGTGAAGTTATGGCGTAATACCATCTTCTTGCAGTTCCTTGCAGGTAAGCTGGTAACACATTGAACATATCTTTTTGTGTCCAGCCTAGAGCTTTGGCTGCAAACTCAAATGAATCGAACCAGTCAATAACATTTTCATCGTCGTCAGCCGAGAAGAAGTTGATATTGACTGGGACGTTTGGAAAAGTAATATTAGCTGTAGTAAGAGGTGACACTAAATTATTAATATGAGTCTCCTCATTACCTGTTGTAATAGAGTGATCCATTTTATTTAATTCTTTTGTTTATTAATGTTCTAAAATAATTAGCGTCTAATTTCGTCTGATAAAACGTTGTCTGATTCGACACAAATACGACTATAATCTACTATTATTTTATTAGTTAAATGATGGACATAAATTACTATTATTGGTTGTTGTCTGCGATACCAAGGGTGTAATCTCAACACAGAGCTGATTGCTTTTATTTCTATGTTATTATTAATCTTAGTCATTTAATCATTGAACCAAGGTGTAGCATGCAATAAGATTATTAGATTCTTAATCAGTAATATTGGTGTTTTAATAATTAATAATATTCGCTTTTATTATAGTAATGGTTAAAATTGCAATTACTGCTAAAAGACAAATCATCAATGAGTTTGAATCTTCTAAAGACAACCAACGCCTTACTTTATTAATGAGACTATGGCAAAATTCAAGAAAGATTAAATTGAAGAGATGACAATAGAAGAACCAATTCATCAGAATTAATGAATGGGTAAAGTAACTTAGAGTAATTTGTTATTAGTGTTAATGTTATTAATCACTCAAAGGTATATATGTTATATTTTCTTTAGTCACGAAAAGGTGTGGAAAAGGATTTGTTAACTAAATCACGTTCAAGAATGATTAAAGTCAATCGTGATTTCTTTGCGTGCAATGCCGAGATAATGATTTATTTTCTTTATTTTTGGCTTATGGTTGATTTATGGTTCAATAATTAATTTAACTTGAGCATTCACTTAGGTGTGGTCTCATTCAGATTAACTTTATTGAGTAAAGTATATATAGGTTGTTTTCCAACTTAAAGTAATTTAACGTCAGATTAATGTTTAAATCCAATTAATTTAAAGGTAAATCTCAAAGTTCAAATGGTTTGAGAAATAACGTACAAATGCATGCAAATACGAGCAGCAAATGAAATAAATAATTTGGGTTTATCTTCGGCTCGAATACGAATGGCGAACTGAGGCGTTCTATATTCTTGAGCTTCAGAATCTGGTAGTAATATTAGGTATTAATAACTCAATTATGAATGGCGAACTGAGGCGTTCTGTATTCTTGAGTTTGATTAAATTTGGTATCAATTAGGTATTAATGACTCAATTATGAATGGCGAACTGAGGCGTTCTGTATTCTTGAGTTTGATTAAATTAGGTATTGATTAGGTATTAATAACTCAATTATGAATGGCGAACTGAAGCGTTCTGTATTCTTGAGTTTGATTAAATTAGGTATTGATTAGATGTTAATGACTCGATTGTGAATGGCGAACTTAAGCGTTCTGTATTCTTGAGTTAGCTTAAATTAGGTATTAATTAGGTATTAATGACTCAATTGTGAATGGCGAACTTAAGCGTTCTTTATTCTTGAGTTGAATTAAATTAGGTATTAATTAGATGTGGGTGATAGACTTGGACTTAGGTGTTAATTTGGGATGCAAACTTAAACACTATCCAGGCCTGATTTATCGTATTGCTGGTAAAGTGATTGATGTGAGAACTCAAAGAGAAACAAATTGAGATCAATTTACAGTATGTTATGCATCAAATGATGATGAATTATTGAATCAAATAAAATGGTTAAATGTCTAGATCAGGACAATTGTTAATATTAGACTAGGTTGTTTGATTGAAATGTAAATTGGAAGGTAAAACGTCTTTACCAGCATAAGATACTATTGATCCATTAGGTCTAAGCTTAGATATTAATTGCGAACCTAAATTCTAACTCAATATTGACTGGACATAGTTTACTTACGATTATTACCACTTGATAGATTAGAAGATGGATTAGAAGACAAATGATTGAATGGAAAGGTAAATGAAGCACTTTATGTAAACCAACTTGATCAGCATAGAGATTTTAAGGAGGTTGAGAACCAGTATAAAACCAGCAACTTAACAGTCAATTCTCTACTGAAACTGAAAAAGTATTTGTCAATTTTTTTTTTCTTGTTCTATCGAACCTATCACGATCAAACCATTCAGATGGAGTATGTGGGTCAATTATATCAGGAACACCAGGAAGATAGGATCCTTTGTCCACAATGAAATTTCACCTTTCACGAGCTTTTTATCATTAGATGATGATCATTCACTTATTCAATTGTCATTGTTAATTCACCATAAGACACCATTCTGGGCCATTTTAGGATCTGATTGGATTGACAAGGTTTAGTGTAATTGGACGGGTTGGATACTGTTGTAATATATTTATTTATGAGTGTTTGTATGTTGTGTATATATAAGTATATATCTCCTGTTTGATAATTCAATGGTTGGTCTCGTTAATAACACAGGTATATAGATGATAAACACTAGTAAAAACTGCTCAATACAGTTAACAAATACACAGATTTCATTCGATATAGTAGAACACAGTAGATTACAGCAAATTATAATACAATAGATTCGTTTAAAATCTGAACTTTGTGAACAAAAAAAAATCAACTTTGGTACCAATATCTCGGTGGAACCTCCAAATGAAAAGAACTTTAGACCTTTCATATTCGAGTCCAGTATGGAACTGCCCTATCTTTTATTATAAGATATCTATATATTACATCTAATAGTCATCCTATCGATCGAGCTGTTTCGATCGATAGGGTGTGGTACAATATCTATTTTTAACAAAAGGATCTATCACTAAGATTGTTACAACGGTAACAACCATCTTCAGTTACAAAGGAAGTTTCATCTCTTTCTTCCACAGGTATTTCTAATTGATAATAACCTTGAGCAAGGTCTAAGGTTGTAAAATATCGATTACCTTTTAACTGATTAATAACATCATCTATGTTTGGCATAGGATATTTGCGTTTTTGAATTAATTTGTTGAGTTCAATATAAGATGTAACCATTCTCCATGTACCATTTGGTTTAGGAACAACAAAAGCTGGTGCGCCGCCACCAACATCAGAATCTTCAATGATTCCATTTGATTTAAATTCAGCAATAATTTTTCTCATTTCTGCTTTTATCTTTTCAGACGAACGAAAGGGTTTGCATTTAGGAATTGGATTATTACCAATATCAATTTTAAAACTAGTTAATTTAGCAGGAACACAACCTAAATCAAATTTGTGAGAAGAAAAAGCATCTTTCTCCTCAATTAGCACTTCTCCTAATAGCTTCTTATCAACTTCAGAAAGCTCAGGATTAATTTGTTGTAACAATTTAGTTTTTAAATCAGCAACATTACCAGGAAATTCATTAATTGTTTCTTTGAATTCATTTACATGACTCAAAGTTAAGTTGCAATCTTCAGAATAATTATTTTGAATGAAGTTTGTTAAAGAAATAGCATTGCAAGTTTCTTCTTGCTTAACTGGAAGTTCCATTGGATTTGAAAATGAAAAGACTTTACTCATGTCATAATTTTGTCCATACCATTGTCCCAAAAGATATTCAATTTCTTTCAAATTAGGACAATCCATATCCAATTTATAAGGAGTTGATGTGTCATATTGAAAAATTTCATATGGACGACCGCTAGCAAGACCTTTAATGATAAGTCTGCATTGCTTTATAATGTTTTCACCAATGATAAATTCGTTGCATAAGTTTTCCATAACATAAGCACCGACTAAAACAAATCCTTCTTTAACATAAATTTTTAAAGAAACAACAGAATCACATTGAATTCTATTATTATTTACTGATTCAAATTTAAGATTGATTGGATAAGCATGAAGATTCAATTTAGTTGCAAGTTTGCGACTGATTAAAGATGCACAAGCGCCAGTATCGATTAAAACATTTGATATTGTTTCCTTTCAATTCAAAATTTTAATATCAACCATAGGAAATCGTATATTATCAGGTATTTTAACACCATTATGTGAAATTGCTAATTTCGTTACTGCTGATGATCCATTTTTGATTACATTGTCTGTAGCAAATGCAACCTTATTTTCATGTTGAACATCATTTTCAGGCTTTGGTTTATCTTTTTCAGCATTTTTCTTTCGATAACATCTTTCCTCAGAATGATTATCTTTCTTACAATAATTACAATATAACTTTCTCATTGGAGTTGAAGGTTTTGCGTTTTGTGAATAACTTTTGTTTTCACGATTAAAGTTTCTGTTGAATGGCCTTCGATCACGATTATCTCGATAATCACGAAATTCTGACTTTTCTTTAGCTCTTTGTTGATATGCTAAGATTTTTCTTGCAATCGTTTGAATTTTGAATTCAACGTTATCTGAAACCAATTCATTCTGCAAATCATTAGGTAAGGAATTTACAATAAATAAACTAATAGCTTTTTCATCATTGCTTGATGTTGCCATTTTAACTGCGGCTTTCATTTTGTTGATGAATTTCTGACAATCGTCTTTCAGCGTAAACTTTTCTCTTATTACATGATAAATAGCGTTAGCTGTATCAGTAGTTGTAAGAGTTGTTTTAAGCATCTTTTCTTTCCATTCGTTATATTGAATGCAAGGATTTTCATCAATGAAAGATTCAGAAAAATGACGAGCTTCACCATCCAATGCAAGTGAAACGTATTCAACCCAATTAGATCTTGAGTGATCAATACTTTTAAGATCATGTTCAGCTGTATTAATGAATTCAATAAAAGGAACTGGATTAGATGGATTCGGCCATCTTTTCCTACTTAAGTGTTTTAAAGCTTGTTGAGCAATTGATGAAGTATGTTGATTTATATCAGTTTCAACACGACTTCTTCGTACCATTGAATTATCAATCTGACCATATTTTCTGATCAGTTGCATAGCTGCTACATAAGGTACACCAAGATTTTGAAGCGATTCAATATCACAAACAGCAATTTGGTCATTACTTGTAATGCCAACTTCAACGAGAATTTCTAAAGCTTCATTATTAATACCATTACGACGCCATTCGATTCCATAACTCCATTTGTTTTCAAATTGTTTCTTTAAATCCAAATTTTCAGATTCAACTTTTTCACCATCATCATACAAAATTTGAATAGCAATAGCTTTTTTAATTTCTTTAGTTAGCTTTGCATTATTTTTAGAGTTGATGTCATGGATTCCCCATTCACCAGAAATTTGAATCAAATCAGCACGAGAATACGTAGTCATTTTATCTTCTTTCATCACTTCAAATTGATTTGAAGTTGCAGTTGAGGCTTCGTGGAGCGAAGAAATCTTCGCAACCGGAATGAAGAACTGAAAGATTTCGAACTGAAATGTAGATAACCTTCAAAAGATCAAAATTTTGTTGAGTTTAATTTGCTCAGAAACAGCGAGATGATGATTCGGAGATTTCTCTGAACAGTAAGATGCAGGAAATCTTTTATTTTAACACGACCAAACGAAAGAACTCAAATTTACAATAATTATTTGAGATTTAACAGCTTAACAAGTTTGACTTATTAGTACAAACTAAGATTACAATGGTCTCAAAAGAAGTAAGAGTTTAAAAGCGTATACTTTTGCTTTAAACTTGAGAGTAATAGTAAATGACTCAAGGTGAGTTCAAGGTTGTAACTCAATGACGTTTGAATTAACCAAATTTAAGAATCAAAGATTCAACAAAACTGGTAACAATGTTACCAAAAAAAATATAATTGAAGGGCAGAGAAATCTCCGCCACAATCAATATATTTAAGAGCACAAAAAGCACCAAAAATTAGGTACAAAAGTTCAGCCTAACTTAGACAAGAACAAGCTCAGAATTAAAGTACCAAATTTAACCAAAATTTTGATACAAAATTAGTAAGAGTTTGACCAAACAAAGGACACAAAATTTGTGACCAAAAACAGCTTAGACCAGCACCAATTATAATGTGAACCAATCTTTAGCAGAAAATTTTAGATCAAGAGCCGACTTTTCAGCAAATTTTAGGATAAGATAACAGGATAAGAAAAATTTCCAAGAGCGTTGATTTTTCGCACAGCTACCCAGAAGAAGAACCCAATTTTTAGGACCTTAAGTGTTTGATATAATAGCGATGAGGGTCACTTTTATTTTATAGGAAGCGACTTGAGACACTATTAAGATTAGACAGCGATGAGGGTCGCTTTTAATTTTGAGGAAGCGACTTGAGATACTATCTGAAGAAGTGAAGTTAAAACAGACTGGCGATCTCCACCATTTATGTTAGGACTCACGTTAATGAGACAGGGATTAAGACCGTATTTTAGCTTAATTCACTTTATTAATTTCAAACACAATAAGGGTTAGGACCATGAAAGGTTAAGGGTTGATGAAGGGAAGCAGAGCAGAGAAATCTCCGCTCTCGAGGAAGGGGAAAGGAAGGTCAAACAGTGAACATACAATGAGAGTGTTTTCAATGTGTGTGGTTAAGTTACTCTACCTTAATTTAGTTTGACTCTTGTTTTTAAATACAATTTGAATGAGCTCTCTCAGGAGTCTAAATGTTAAGTAATTGGTTAAATTGAAGATACAAAGTATGAAAGAGGAAAGAAGTTAGTCTTCCCCTTGTTACATTTATCTAATCTTCTTACAGATATAAAAAAGGAAATATTGTGGACAATAAAGTTTTAAAATAAAACATTTTCTTTGTTATTGATCGATTTAAAAACAAGAATCAGTACAGTAGTAGTAGTAGCTAAAATGTACAGTTAAGCACAAACTTCATTTAAGGTCATCTTCAATTCTCAAATGATTTATTTTGCAAACAATCGTTGCATTAACATTGTATCTTTGAATAGTGACTAATGGTCTTGATTAAATTCATTTAAATTGAAACTTAATTAACAAGACTTTCAATATTCAGAAACAAGGTTTAAATATTTTATTTAATTGAATAATTCCCCTAGGTTATTATTCATTTGTCTGAAAGTAACAAAGTTTCAAAATTCTAAGCTAATAAATCAAAACTGTTGTGTATGATGAGTTTGTATTGATGAGCGAAAATTAAGAACTTAATCAGGAAAAGTTGGCCTAAATATTTAATAAGAATTTTCTTCATTTCATTCGGAAGATGATCTATTTGATCTTGAATTTAAGTATAGTAGTATTAAAATGGTCTTTCTGGCACACGTTTTCCCGCCAATTCACATAAGTAAAACAGATCCAAATCATTTAAACAATTGCAAAGGACTATGGTGGGAAAATTAAACTTTTGAGTTAAGCTCTCAGCTTTCGCAGACTGATGGGATCTAGAATGAAGATACTTTTTATCTGAGATTTTTTTTTGCTGTGAACAGCATTTTGCGAGAAAATAAAGGTCAAAATTGGAATTTCAAACACGTTTTCTCCGCTTATGCTAATATTAATGCTGTGATTTTCATTTTCATAATTATGGCATCTCGCCTTTTTAAATACTACCTTCAAATATAAAAATAATTCTCGTGGTTCTATCAGAACATGGTAAACCAGAACAAAGGGCGATTCATACGAAACAGATGAGTTCCAGCTAGCTGATTTTCTGTATGCAAGTTTTACTGCAAAATTGTATTATAGTTCGGCTTATCCAAGGCTTTTTTTGATTTGATCAACAGTTATCTCAGAACAGAGGTCCTTGTCATGAAATAAAAGTATCAATATCTCCTGAACTACGTTACTTAGAGGTACCACTATTGAACAAAAACATATGATTTCTATTCGACTCAATGTCAAAAAACTCTCAAAATCATTCAAGGTCATATTCTTATATACCTTCATAGACGCAGAAAGTCATAGCAGTTATATCTTTAGCATTACTCCACAAATCTTAATACAGTAAAAGCAAAAAGCTTTGTTTTTGTGAGTCCTTTGCTTGGGAATGTTAATGAGTCCTCATTGAGTCCGCTTAATGCAGCATATCTATGCTTGTGTTACTTTGTGTCAGTTGTTCAAAAGTCACACATAAGTAAACATATATACCGAATTTTTATATTGGTATATCAGTGCTTCATCGTGTTTTTTTACATTGTGTTTCATTACGGTAAGTATTGTGTTTAGTTTCAATCATCAATTGTTAACCATTGGATTATTCTGTGTTTTTGAAGCCTTACCATTGAAATATTCTCATCATTTTATAAACCAAAGGAAAGGAATAAACAATAAGCAAACCAAAAATATGTATTTTTGTTCCAATCAACACCCATTACCCTTTTAAGAATGTCGAATACGAAGAGATCAAGTGCATGACCGTGTAGGCTCAGGCTCACCAGCTCTCCGCCAGAGTTCTTCTCCTTTGGTAAGCAGTGCGTGACGTACCCGAGGGTGTCACACAACAGCAGGGTGCTTTCTATAAGAAGTTCAAGTCAGGTAATAAAGAGTAATTTCTTCGTCTGCTCAACATTTAAGAAGTGAAAGGTCAACTTTTCAGATTTTTTACTTGATTTGCTTCAGTGAATCATGGCTGAATCTTTTTTAACGAGACTAGTTTTTTCATTTTAGTTGTTCTTTCTATTTATACCCTTTTTTGAAGGAGTAAAAAAAATAACCGCCTAATGAGGCGACTTAAGACAAAAGATGGCAAGCTAAGCTTGCCTAGTACATCTAAAATATTTTTAATGTTTCCGGGAGCCTTGCTGGGCAGTCAATACTCAGTTACAATGATTTAGACGATCGATGTGAGTTCGGCTATTTTATGGTGAAGCTGTTGTCCTTGACTAACAGAAAGTACGGTAATCATTACAGGCTTATAACAATACTGGTGATGATATAATTGTTTATTATCTTCTATGGGGTAAGATCTATGCTTAACAATGTTTCGATTTTCTGACCTAATTTTTCTTCTATAGTGGTTCTCAGAGCCGAACCTGGGGCTTTTAATGTATTCCATCTGGTCTAGGTATTTTGTTGTGAATTTTGTATAAGCAGCACCATGATCTTTTGTGCTTCGAATAGGATCGCATGTGGTAGGATTTCTATCAAAACTAGTGGAAGGAATAGCGATTTCATTTTTTGTTTCTAATTGCTCTAATCCACTCTTAAGGGCTACTAATTCTTCTTCTAAATACACTAACTTTTCTTCCTATTTTCAACATTTCGCCCCTTTCTCTTCTATGCACTTATTTTGGCTCGCAAGGGTAATGAGGCTTCTATTTAACAAGGACATAACTCTTCTATTTCTGAGTTAAGTTTAACATATAACTATCTACAATGCATTAAAAAAGTTTATTCCATTCAATTTTTCATTAATCGCGGCTATTTCAGAGGCTAATTGAGGGGATTAACTATGGAAACTTGTTCCCATCCGCAACTTGTTTTTTATATGCAAAAATAAAAAGTTCAAGATAAATCAGCTGTTTGTATAGACATAGACATCGTTCTGACAAGTTTAATAGATCAAATTTGTGATTGATTTTGTCATCTTCAATCGACTAAAATGAATTTCTTAGTTACTTCATTTTTTGTGCTAATGGTAACAGGTAAGTTTTGTGTATATTATCAATGGATTATTGTGCTTACCCAGGATATGCCAATGAAGTGGCAGTATCATAAACTTTATCAACAGCTTCTAATCAACTTCGTATCGATTAACAAATGACCAATGAAGAAAATGAACATGAAAGTGGACAGGAGGATGAACAGGATGGTGGACAGGGTGATGAGCAATCTGGAATGATAGACAATGAACTGACACCTTCGACTTCAACTGGAAGAAGCCGACATCTTGGACTTCTTCAATTTCAAAGTAAGTTTCTTTAAACTTGAAAAACTGGTTTTTGATAGATGGATTTTCTTTAGAATCTACACCAAAAGGCCCAGTATTTTGTAGGGTAGGTTGTACTAAATCGTTATGGAAAGTAATTGGCGTTTGGATTAGTGAAACTGGTAATGCTTTGCTCAAATTCAAATGGGGAAAATGTTTTGCACACCGGAATCAATGCACGATTCGAGTGATCTAGACCAATACCCACCATTGACAAAGGAAGAGGTAGTTGAGGATGCAGAGTGCTATGAGGAGGCGGAAGCAGCTGCGGTGGAGAAAGTTAAACAGATAAAAATGTATTTCGATGCGATTATTGTAATGGTACCTTCAAGACTTTGAAAGGATTGAAAGAACATCTCTTTGGTGTCGTAAGAGAAGGCAATGGTAAATATAGGTATAGAGTGGTCTCCTGTCCTCAAAGATTTGCGCGCGACAGAGTGACTGAATATGAAATATTAAAATGTCCAGTAAAACTTAACTAAGATCATCCCGTTAAAAAGAAAGTTTGGGCCTGGGTTTATTGTCAGGATGATGATTTGGTAAAACCAGATGGAGATTTTGATGTTCCAACTAACACACAAGTGGAATGGGACAAAGAATTCTATGCGCCTAAAAATGTACGAAGAATCAAAGAAATAAGAAATGATCCTGCCTTTTTGCAGGATTTATATTCATATTTTCATTATATTTTATATTGTCTTTTTATAACCTCAATTTTAACTTTCATTTTATAATCAATTTATCCTGCTTTTTTAATGCAATCGAAATTCATTTTAACTAGTATTTGCACCCTTAAGAGTTTTACACCTTTATTCTAATAAATGCATTTACTCATACATCTATGCCTTGTTTTTTCTGCATATCGAAAATCTGGGAACTTGAATCCATAGAAATTCATTTTAAACATGTTTAATTCGATAGAGCAAAAATTTATCTACAATAGTCTATCCCTGAGAAACTTATCTTCATTCCGCGTGAAATTACCATGGGAAAATCAGAAATTGGTTTTTTGTCAGTTCTGAACTTATTTCAAATAATAAAAAGATGATTCAAGTAGCAAATTGATTCACTCACAGTGCTTGATCATAATCGAAAAGACATAAAGACATGAATCAATTATCTAATTGTTATTTACCTTAAAAATGCAAAACTAGATCTGGACCTGAAATAATATCTGGAATTAGGTGAATTTAAGAAGGTCATAGAAGGTCATTTTGCGGAAATCTTTCCTATCAATATTAGAGGTCAAAATAAAGTCAAATAATAATTTTCAAGGTCAAATTATTATACTGAGAAAGTTCCATCATTCTGTCACAAGTAAGTCGTGAGATATCTTCATTAAAACCAAAACTCTTAAAAGATCATCATGAATGCAGAGCTTCGTTAGAGGTACCCAGTCATTATCACAGCAAGGTTAAGTTGTCGCTTAATGACTTTTGGTCAGTATGCATGATGACCCAGATGCACTTGCCTATCAGGAAAGCTCCCTTAACTGTAATCGCTCAATTTTTGTGCATCTTAAGTCAGGTGGGGAGATCTTCGAGGCCATTTCAAAGTGCTTCGTCTTCCAAGCTAGTATTCCATTAGGTTGACCAGTGCATCTGCATCTAGAGGCATCTGGGTCATCATGCATACTGACCAAAAGTCATTAAGCGGCAACTTGACCTTGCTGTGATAATGACTGGGTACCTCTAACGAAGCTCTGCATTCATGATGATCTTTTAAGAGTTTTGGTTTTAATGAAGATATCTCACGACTCACTTGTGACAGAATGATGGAACTTTCTCAGTATGATAATTTGACCTTGAAAATTATTATTTGACTTTATTTTGACCTCTAATATTGATAGGAAAGATTTCCGCAAAATGACCTTGTATGACCTTGACTGTTTTACAACGGGAAAGTTAGCTGAAATTCCCTGTAGATGATAATACATTTCATTGTTTTCACATACTGAATTATGGAATATCGAAAATCTGGGAACTAGAAATCCATAGAAATTTATTTTAACCATGTTTAATCTGATAGAGCAATAGTTGGTCTACAATAGTCTATCCGTTGAGAAACTTATCTTCATGCCGCGTGAAATTACCATAAGAAAATCAGAAATTGGTTTCTTGATCCGGTAGCAATTATCTTTCCAGATTCAAATAACAATAAACAGTTACTTTCAACTTTAATTACATCAGCATTAAACTTCTTCGGTCTTTTTAATAAACGAACTTTTTTCCAATGTCTCATAGTGAAACGACATCAAATATTTGCATAATTTATATTGAAAAATTCTGCAAACAATAAAATAATTAGAAGAGCAATTATTAATGTTGCTAGATAAATGATTTATTACATTTTGAAAAGAAACTTGAATTGCCTGAGGTATTTATGGTCACGCTTCATAGACAATGAAAGAAGATTCTTTAATTTTAAGCTTATTTGAACAGATAGAAATATGGTTAAAACATCAAATTGATCCATTTAAAAATCTCCATGGTTTCTTAATTCATAATGCTGCCTTCATGAAGGGAAACATTCGCAAAAAAGCAGAAACTACTGTCTTATAAACAGTGACAAACAAATAAAATGACAATTCAAACTGAATAATGATTAAATAGTGATTAAACAATTAAAATTGTAAAAATAATTGTCAGTAACATGAAATTTCTTATTTGCAGAGTACTGCTATTCACCCTAGTATGTCTCCATTTCTTTAGCAATTGATGATGAATAATTAATAAAAATAATTGTTCATGAGCGAAACTTGATTTTCTAAGTTGTATTACTCATAAATATTCTTTGTGATAGTTTGTACGAGATAGAAGAATATAATTTGCAACAGTACATTTATTTGCGAGTCTTTTCTGAGGGGTAATTAGTTGACTTTTACAGCTTATCTTTCAAAGATCCAGGATGATGTTGGCACTTTTATTTGTCAACATTTTTTTGTACTTGCCATTCATCCTTTGGGTGAAATTACCTTTGGAGACCATTCGATTTATTTGCAGAAGGACAAAATTATTTTATCGGAAATTCAAGTAATTTGCTATATTTAAATCAAGGTCATTCAAGGTCATTTTTCGGAAATCGCTCATGATGAAGTTAGAGTTCAAATTAAGGTTAAATCATGATTTTTGAAGTCACATAATCTTACTGGTTGAGTAATGTGGCTATGTCATAGGTGGTTCGTGAGTTATTCACATTTGAATGCGAAAACGTAACAGAATTCAATCTGCTATGCACATTGCAGAGCTTCGTTGGAGTAGCTCAGTGATTACCCCGTGGAGGTTAAGTTGCAATCCAATGCCCTTAGAGCAGTTTTGTTGACCTGAATGTTATTACCCACCGGGAAAGCTCCTGACTGTAATCTTCATGCATCTTCGTTTGCTTTCCTTCCAGAGCTTTGCATGCTGTGGATCTTAAAGTAATTGTACCACATGCCATACTTCAATCTCTATGGCTGAATTCATGGAGTTCTTTGGTACTCTTTGAGTTCATTTTTGGTTCGTTGGGCTCTTGCAAACACTTTCAGTTTCAAACAGAGGTAAAGTAACACACAGTCATGCCGTCACACTGTCATCGAGATTCTGCGAGGGAAACGAGACATAACACAAGGAGATGGGGATTTAAAATTGTTACAACTTACACCAACTCATTTAATGAATAATGATATAACTTGGATTGATCTGCAATCTTTATGGCCCTTTAGGATTACTTTATATTGATGCATTCTTCTTCCCGGAGCATCAGAAATTGCACCGCGAGGATCCAACGAATGTAATCTCGGGTCATTCCCATACGTCAACCAAATTTGGCTTTAAACCAAACATATTTGTTTCTATGGTACTCAGTAAAACAATTGGTTTAAAGCCAAATTTGGTTGACGTATCCGAAATGAAAATGGAATTGAAATTATCCGATGTAATATAAATGAAGGTAACTGTGAAAATGATTTTGATCAAATGTTGTTAACACTTAATTTTAAATCAATATTAAAAAATGGATCGTACAATTTTGCGATGCAATTTTTTTGGTTTTCGTGTAGTTATTCTTATGTTCAATCATCATAACATTTAGAACGACTTAGAGCTAGGCGAAACGCTTGTCCAGATTTATTGTTTATATTTAATATATTTACTAGGTGTTCGGATCAACTATCCCCACTTTGGCGCGTTTATTACTCAGCAACTATAAATGCTAGAAAGACATGCAATATATCATTCGATAGAAAAAGTATGTAAGTTTTATATGGCGTTACTTTGAAAAAAATTTAAATACAGGTTGATTTTTGGTGAATTGTCAAAGTCGAAAAAGTGGCACATTCTGCTGCACGTATTTTTATGGAAATTTTTATCAGGCCATTTTAAACTTCAAAAATGTTCTTTCTAATGATATCATTTGGAAAATTTTATCATTGTTAGTTCTTGAGATATCAGCGCTCAAAGTAAGGCATTTTTCCATAGGAAAACAATGGAGCTCAATGGTGAAAATCGAAAATGGGTTTTATTGTTCAACCAACAAACTTAATAAGCTTAAACGGTGAGAAACGATTAGCTGAGAGTTTCTAAAGCTTAAAAAGTCACATGAGATATCTTCTTGAATACAGAAAATTCAACAGGCATAGTCGGTTCAGATCGGATATTTACGTTGAAATCGTCTGCCCAATTATGCATATCAAGTCTTTTTAAACATTTCTTGGATTTTTACACAAAATGTGATACTATCTTAGTCATAAAACTCATTTTTGATTTTCAGCATTGAGCTCCATTGTTTTCCTATGGAAAAATGCCTTACTTTGAGCTCTGATATCTCAAGAACTAACAATGATAAAATTTTCCAAATGATATCATTAGAAAGAACATTTTTAAAGTTTAAAATGGCCTGATAAAAATTTCCATAAAAATACGTGCAGCAGAATGTGCCACTTTTTCGACTTTGACAATTCACCAAAAATCAACCTGTATTTAAATTTTTTTCAAAGTAACGCCATATAAAACTTACATACTTTTTCTATCGAATGATATATTGCATGTCTTTCTAGCATTTATAGTTGCTGAGTAATAAACGCGCCAAAGTGGGGATAGTTGATCCGAACACCTAGTATATAATGAATTATTAATGAAATATATGTAATATTCAAAAATTAAGTGTTCAAATTGAGAAAGAGAAATGGTTAAAATTATTCTCCTCTTTCTTTATTCTGTCTATTTCCCTGTCTTGACAAATCAATTTCTTATTCTCAACAATGGTCAGAAGGGCAAAACAAACTCTTTGTTTTAACAAATGGATCATTGAGTAGAGTTGAATTTAGACTCTAAAGTGGTAACTTGAAAATGAATAGTGATGCTGATTCTCGTCAATTGGACGCAATACTTAATTAATTATTATTTAACTAAATTTTAGTTAATTCAATGGGAAATATTGCCCACCAAATGAATATTATTAATAAATGGTATTAAATGGCCTTAAAATATTACATATAGCTATTCACCATTGTGAACTCATCTCTGTTGGGTAAAGGTGTAAAGGAACAGGGTGTTGCACTAATTCTCAAACCATTGGAAGTTTCAAATCATCCATTCAAACATGATACGAAAAAGAGATATTCACTCGGACACAATATAAAGTTTTAAGTGATATTTTAACAAAATTAATTTTAAATCCAACTGTTGAAATCCAATCGGCCAGAGCTTCCGCAGGGTCCAATATCGGCTCTCCAACAAAGAAATGTCGGCCATTTTATGCTGAGTGAGGGAGAAAATCTTCTCCCTCACAAAATGGCCGCCTTAGTTTAATTTAACCAATAATGGCCTTTCCCTACCTTAAGTAGGTAAGGAAAGGTTGTGCTAACTTCAAACTAGTTTCCTCAAAGTGACCGGGGTACCAAAAGAACGTCCACGTTCTGTAAAATATAAACTAAAATTTTAATTAGTAATTATCTATCAGGTAAACAGGAAAGTTTTTTGAGTTTTTTCAATTTTAAATACACTTAATAATTTTTCGAAGAAAAATTTATCTTTCAGAGTTATTTTTTTGCTTAGTTATAGAGAATTTATTAAGCTTTAAGCCAATATAATTTTCATAATGATCACAATCAAAATATATAATTAGTTAACAAATTAAACTGATCAACTTTTTCACTAATTTTATTAACTTAATTATAAATTATTATTATAATTATTTTTTAAATTGTAATTCAAAAAAATCAAATGCATCTGATAGCCTACTGTCTAGAGTACCTATGTATGCAATTTCAAGGTTTCAGATTAATCGATTAACTAATGATTCAATTCAAGCCTGAAATTCATTTTGCATTGAAAACCCATAGAAGATCAATTTTTTGATTTCCCGTCATTTTTATGAAATTTTCAATGCAAATTTAACATTAGATTTAACGTGAAAAAATGAGAAAATCGCTATTCAAAATTGAATAATTAGTTAATTGATTAATCTGAAAACTTGAAATTGCATACATAGGTACTCTAGACAGTAGGCTATCAGATGCATTTGATTTTTTTGAATTACAATTTAAAAAATAATTATAATAATAATTTATAATTAAGTTAATAAAATTAGTGAAAAAGTTGATCAGTTTAATTTGTTAACTAATTATATATTTTGATTGTGATCATTATGAAAATTATATTGGCTTAAAGCTTAATAAATTCTCTATAACTAAGCAAAAAAATAACTCTGAAAGATAAATTTTTCTTCGAAAAATTATTAAGTGTATTTAAAATTGAAAAAACTCAAAAAACTTTCCTGTTTACCTAATATATGTTGAAGTATGGTTTTGTTGTTTTCACCAATCATTGATTGATAAATTGCAGTTGACCATTTTCCGAATAGTTTCCGAATCGGGAACACGATTCCAATCTTTTAATTTCAGATATTCTATGTAACCTCTCAGCGTTACACGCGCATCTCGTTCTGGTGAATGTCCTGCGATTACATTTATTGGATTATCTCGCTTCAGTTTCGGATTATCTGGGAAGAAGAATTTATCGATATAAACTAACCCTAAAGGCTGTTGATCCGGCCACAATGACTGTAAGTCTATCCAGATAATATTATTATTCATAAGGTCCGTTGGTGTGAATTGTAATAATCTTAAATCACCATCACCCTGTGTAATCACTCTTTTACCTCGCAAAATCTCTATGACGATTGATCGTACTTGTTGGAACGGTAAACCAGTAGCCAAATCGATCGGCTGTAATCCTGTTATTTTAGTGTTTGAATAGAATGAATTCTCCGATTTTACCTCAGCATAATATATTGTTTGAACTCTAATGATATTTCCAAACCAACCAGATATATGAATATTACCAACACCACCACTACCGTTTCCTTCCATATCTAGCGAAAGTGTAGGCAAGGATGGAGAACCAATTGGTTCTAGTTTATGCAGTAGTTTCGGATCGTATTTACCGGGGATGCGGAACCAGGTATTTCCAGTAAATTCTTCTCGTATTTTCCTTCTAATTTGTCTTCTTTTTTCTCGGTATTGGGTGGCTTCTGATCTAACCTGAATTGGTAAGCTAATTTTTCCAATTTTCTTTATCAGTTTGGGACATTCTTTCCTAGTATGCAGATGGTCAGAACAAAATGTACAATTTCTGCATTCGGTTTTATGATGATCATCTTTAAAACATAAACTGCAGTGAAATAATTGTAACAACATCAAAAGTGTACCACACCCTATCGATCGAAGTCATCTATCGATCGATAGGGATAAAATTAGAAATAGTAAGAAGATAAAACGTATCTTTTTAATAAAGATGAACCAGTTCTGCTCTGAACTCTTAAGAAGAAAGTAAAATTTTCTTAACATGGTGACCAGGACGTGATGAATCTGACCTGTTAAAGTGACTATTTTTCAATTGTTTTTCAATATGTTTTTGTGAACCTTTGAATCTTAAGAAGTGAACAAGTTTCTCACCTAAATAATTAAACAATTGCTTAAGTAAAGTTCATTATTACCAAAAAATATACTCCACTGTATTTTCTTCAGTTACCCATCATCTTGTTAAATCTGCAAAAGCCTGAAACACCACAAGAAATTGAACAATAAAACTGTTTATAAGATTCATGATTAACCTCATTAATTCACTAATTAACTTTGATAAGTGGACAGTGATCAACAGTCGATGTTCGCCAATCATCTAAACCCGATAAAAGAAACTACCTTCTCGACGGTTCTCGTTTTCATCAAACAAATTTTCGTTGTTGTTCTTTTAAATCTGTCAAACCAGAGATACAAATAAAAGCTTTCATCAAGTGTAAAACACTTAACTCATCCTCATCGATTTAACCATCACTTACATTACCATCATTCCCATAATTGTTGAAGATTTGTTAAAGAAGGGAGAGAAAGAAGAATCGAGCTAAATCTACAAATAATTGGAATCAAATCTAAAGTAACTCTTATATTACATATATATACTAAATTATATACTCTTTTAATATATACTCTTAAGTGCAATATTAAACATCCAAATTGTATGCAGTTACAAACTCCCACTTTTAGCTTGATCATATTCATTGCTTTATTATTATATGTTCATAACTGATTACATTTATAACATCATTTACTCATCATTTCATCCAAGATCTGAAATCCTGACTAATTCAACCAAACCACGTTCGTAAGTAAACTACCAATTAGTCTAGTTGTAAGGTAACCATTAAGTAATTACATCTAACTTATCTTGCATGAGATAATACCTAATTAATTTCTAATCTATTCCAACTCAAGAATACAGAACCTAGTTCGCCATTCACATTTGAGTTGCCAATATCTAATTAATACCTAATATTTCAAAGCTCAAGAATACAGAACCTAGTTCGCCATTCACATTTGAGCAAATAATACCTAATTAATTTCTAATCTATTCCAACTCAAGAATACAGAACCTAGTTCGCCATTCACATTTGAGTTGCCAATATCTAATTAATACCTAATATCTCAAAGCTCAAGAATACAGAACCTAGTTCGCCATTCACATTTGCGCAAATAATACCTAATTAATTTCTAATCTATTCCAACTCAAGAATACAGAACCTAGTTCGCCATTCACATTTGAGTTGCCAATATCTAATTAATACCTAATATCTCAAAGCTCAAGAATACAGAACCTAGTTCGCCATTCACATTTGAGCAAATAATACCTAATTAATTTCTAATCTATTCCAACTCAAGAATACAGAACCTAGTTCGCCATTCGCATTTGAGTTGCTAATATCTAATTAATACCTAATATATCAAAGCTCAAGAATACAGAACCTAGTTCGCCATTCACATTTGAGCTAATAATACCTAATTAATATCTAATTCATTACAACTCAAGAATACAGAACCTAGTTCGCCATTCGCCTGTGAGTTGATAATACCTAAATAATACCTAATATTGCAAGTATTTGCATGATATTTCTCTAAAACATTTGAACTTTAAGATTTACCTTTTAAATTAATTGGATTTAATCATTAGTCTGACACTAAATTACTTCAAGTTTGAAAAACAAAATATATATACTTTACACGATATCTCAATGAGACCACACCTAAGTGAATGCTCAAGTTAAATTAGTTATTGAACCATAAATCAACTATAAGTCAAAAATAAAGATAATAAAGCATTATCTAGCTAATGCACGCAAAGAAATCACGATTGACTTTAATCATTCTTGAACGTGATTTATTTAATAAATCCTTTTCCATACCCTTTCGTGACTAAAAGAAATATAACATATACATATCTTGTGTGATTAATAACACTAAAAATAAATAACAAATTACTCTAAATTACTTTACCCATTCATTAATTCTGATGAATTGGTTTTTCTATTGTCATCTTTTCAACTTGATCTTCTTGGAATTTTGCAATAGTCTCGTTAATAAAGTAAGGCGTTGGTTATCTCTAGAAGATTCAAACTCATTGATGATTTGTCTCTTAGCAGTAATTGCAATTTTAACCATTACTATAATAAAAGTGAATATCATTAATTATTGAAGTACCAATATCACTGATTAAGAATCTAATAATCTTATTGCATGCTACACCTTGGTTCAATGATTAAATGACTAAGATACATAATAATATAGAAATAAAAGCAATCAGCTCTGTGTTGAGATTACACCCTTGGTATCGTAGACAACAACCAATAATAGTAATTTATGCCTATCATTCAACTTATAAAATAATAGTAGACTATAGTCGTATTTGTGTCGAATCAGACAACATTTTATCAGACGAAATTAGACGCTAAGTATTTTAGAAGAACATTAATAAACAAAAGAATTAAATAAAATGGAACACTCTATTACAACAGGTAATGAGGAGACTCATATTAACAATTTAGTGTCACCTCTTACTACAGCTAATATTACTTTTCCAAACGTCCCAGTCAATATCAACTTCTTCTCGGCTGACGACGATGAAAATATTATTGACTGGTTCGACTCATTTGAGTTTGAAGCCAAAGCTCTAGGCTGGACACAAAAAGATATGTTCAATGTGTTACCAGCTTATCTACAAGGAACTGCAAGAAGATGGTATTATGCCATAACTTCGCATGTACCTAGTGTAACTAGTCTACCTGACGCACCAACAGGTATGACTACACCACCACAAGGCCCACCGCAAGATTATCTTGACCTCAAAAACAGAATGATTGCAGACCTGTGTCCTGCGGATTACAGATCGTACCTTTCACAGGAACTATATAAATCTAAGCAGAAAGTCGGACAATCCGCCATCGCTTTTATTTATGAAATCCATGAATTATGTAGAAGAATTCATGAACAAACACCTGAAGTTTTCATTATCAGCATGATAAAAGAAAAATTATTACCACAAATTAAATATGGGATTGCTCTTCAAAACCCAAAAACTTTGCATGAACTAGTCGAGGCGGCAAGATTGGCTGAAAGAGCTATGCATAGTTGTTCAACGCCATTCGATGCCCCTAATCGAGAAGTACTTCAGTTGCAAACACAAGTGCAGCAAATGAAGGAAAAATTAGACTCTTTTAAGAGATGTAATATTTGTAAACGATTAGGGCATACTGAAGAAAGGTGCCACTTCGCTAAAAGACCTGAAAATGAAACAGGCCAAAATAGCTATGCTAATCGTAATCAAACATTGCATAATTACCCGACAGCTAACTACAACCCAAATGTTTCGCAATACAACCAAGATTATCAGCAGGTAATTGCGCAAGCTAATCAAATTTATCAAACAGCAGTAAAAAATTACACTCCAGGTAATCCAGGTGTTAGTAATAGAACCTTCGCAAAGCGAATTCCTCCTAAAGAGACTGCAGATACTGAAAACTGGAGAAATAGACCTTCGACGTCTACTAGGGAACCTGAAGTTAAAACAGACCCACCTAAAGAACCTACACGTAAGAGTAAATCAAAAGAAAGATCACCTTCGCCGAAGCGAGGTAGAGGTAGACCACCTAGTAAGGACAGAGGTAGAGGTAGAGGTCGAGGTCGCGGTAAGACTCCGCAAGTAAGAATTACAACTTATCGGAATGAACAATCCGAGGATTCTGAATGTATTGAATCAGATGACAATATGTTTGTTAATCCAGTTGTTCATTTACTTAATCAAAATCTTATACAACAGTTTGTAAAGGTAAATGGTTTTAAGGTAGACTCAATGCTAGACACGGGATCAGAGATTTCTCTTATCACTAAAGATTTAGTTAGTAAACTTAACTTAAATGTAACTAAATATAAAGGTCCCACACCATTTGCTGCAAACAATAAACCTTTACCAATCTTAGGAAAAGTTAAGGTTCAGTTAAAATTACAGACGGAAAGAAAATAGCTATGATTGATACTAAAATGCAAGTAGTCAATAATTTGCCACGCAAATTCAAGGTATTAATAGGGCAAGATTTATTGACAAAAGCTCAGGTAAACATTGATTGTGCAAATAAAAAGATAAAAATAGGTAAAGAACAACCAGCCGTGGAATTGATTACTACTGAAGAAGAATCAGTGAGCGAATCGTCAGATAGTGAACCGATTGTAGATACTTCGGTAACATCTGAGGATTCCAGTGGAATGCATGACTTGGATGATTTTGTATCTTCTGAGACAAAACAGTTATCAGAATTGACCGAAGTATCGAAATTGAACCTATCACAACGTTCGTAGATGCACCAAAATTACCTGAACTAGAGTTAAATGTCGAAAAAGGTGTACCAGGTGGAGTAGAGCAAACGTTGTAACAGTTATGCAAGAAACTATGAGAGCCATTAAGGCGAATAATACTATTCCAATCTCAACCTTTGATTTTTTCAATGTCACCTTGCCGTGCGGGGAAACATGTCTATTGACAAAGGTGTCAGATGCAAAATGTCGAGTAATCAAAAGGGAAAATCAAAGTTCAGAGGATACACAGTTGCAATTTACATTTAAAGTTGCAAGGATAGCGACTGATTTGGTTGTACGAAAAGCTGATCCGTTCACCCTACTTGAAAAAAATAATGGTTCAGTATGTTTACTGAAATACAAAGGACCTCAGTATGTCACAGTCAACTTAACTTCAAAAGAAATGTGTAGTATTGAGGCTGATGAAGTGAAAGAAGAATATTTAGTACAACTCCCTAATTATTGCGAGACATCGAAAGGAGTTGAGCTCTGGGAGAAAGAAAATTGTATTGAGGCTACGAAATTCAAAATACGAAAACCCCAGATAAAAATTGTTAATGATTATTATTATGTCTACTGTGCTGGACATAATTTAACTCAATATGATAGCACTGGACCGTGTTCGAATGAAATTACTAAGGTTTCGATGGATCAGAACTTTTCTATCGATGGTGAAGTTTACCCTTTCAGTGAACTTGCTACGTTAGAACACTATGAAATGACACCGGTATCTAATTTAATAAATTGGAAGTTGTTAAACGTCAAACCGGTTGTTGAAGAAAAACCATTTGATCTTGGTATGCTAGAAGAACTCATCGCACAACATAAAACAGAAATAAATCGCGATGAATCATGGTTATCCTGGATTAAAAGAAGCCTGATAACATTTTTGTTAGCCGTGATAACTATCTGCATAATATTACTCATAATATCGAAGATGTTTTTCACGATATTATATTGCATTAAAAAGCCTGTCATTGCAGTAAACATGGTTCCCGATTTGAATTATCAAGATTCTAAAACTCAATCAAATCCAATTGCGATTCCGATAAGCTCTATATTAGTTTAATGGTGCCTGCTGCCTGAAATAAAAACAACTATAATAATACTCACAATAATACCTATGATAATAACTATAATACCTATTATAATGACTATCATGCAGACCTAACACATCTTAGATTATATTATCTAGTATAAGAATGTAATTTGATTTTTTCAAATCTATTTAAATTCTAGGATATAATATGCCTCGTCGGCGATTTATACCCCTACCTGATGATCCAGATTATGATCCATGGCCACCCAGGAGACCAGTGTCTCCAATAGATTGGGGGGATCCTGTTGTCGTCCCAGATGAAGAAGCGAACAGGATAAATGCCGAAATAATAGAAATAATGAGACAAGCTCCACAAATTGAATTTAAAAGATATTTCGTAGATAGCGAAGCTTGCAAGGATTTCGCATGCACTGTATGTTTGGAGATTATACCTGACCACTACAAAAAGCACACCTGTGTGTTTTGTAGAGCTTGCATGTGTCCCGATACTTGCCTGAAAGCTTATAAAATTAGTATAGAACGGTTACCTGTAGATAGACAAGTATGTCCTACTTGTAGGGAACCACTCAAATATAAATATAGACCTCAGAGAGGTATTAAATCGATAGAAACCTGGAACACATTACAGGTATACTGTGAATTCCCTTCATGTAGAGCTATTATTGATAACATTAATTATAATAATCACACTAATATATGCCCCCACAATGTTAGTAACTGCGATAGATGCACTTCCAAAAATTGGAATCAAGAGATTCATACTAGCTACTGTATGGAGGAACTTAGTTCTACCCAAGCAGTGCTAGCAGCTAAGAATGAAGAGATTCTAAGATTGAACCAAACAATCGCAATAAGGAAGTTAATGGTAGAAGGGGCAGAAGCAAAAATAGGGAATTAGAAGCCAAACTGGCCCAAAAAGAAATTGAAATAGCAAATAATAGTTCTACATCGGGAATTGCATCTACCTCAAACCCTATGCGTAGCAGTAGTAATTCACAAGGAAATTACACCAAATTTACAATTAGATATCTAGATCAAATCTTTCAATTAAATAATATATCATTAAATGATCCCGGTTCCGTTCTGAGACAAAAGATCGAAGAGGTGACTGGTTGTAGAGTTGGTGCCATTCTAAGAGCTGATCACACGCTGTTAGATGATAATAAACTAATTAAACAACATCAATATTGCTTTAAACCAGTAGTAATCACCGCTCTGCCAATAGATTTTCCTGTCGCTGAAGGGTCAAGATTGGAAATACAAATCCAAAGCGCCGGGGAAACAGTTTGAATGTAACTGAACAGTGGCTGTTCAGAATGGCGGCCGGTAGATGTAACAACATCAAAAGTGTACCACACCCTATCGATCGATAGGGATAAAATTAGAAATAGTAAGAAGATAAAATGTATCTTTTTAATAAAGATGAACCAGTTCTGCTCTGAACTCTTAAGAAGAAAGTAAAATTTTCTTAACATAATGGAATAGGGGTAAGTTCTATCCATCGAGCTCTTCCAGTTCTCTGTTTAATTTGTTGTGTGATGTTCTTTATTTCTTTCACTAAACTAGTATGAGCTTGATTGATGAAGGTTTTTGAATGCGCAGTTATAGTTAATTTCGTATACTTATGCATTCTAGGTGGAGTTCCTGACATTTTACAGCCTTTTATTTCTTTTTTTGATACTCAAAAACCATTTACGAAATGCCATGCATAACAGGAAAGTATCAGGAAGTGCTGGTACAAAATTTCTCGTTTCCTGAGCTCTGGATATCTAGCATTTCTTTTCAATTGACGGTGATCCATTCTGTTTGATAAAGATAAGAAAAGAGTATGATTAATTTGTCCCAGTCACCGGGACTTTTAACTAAGACCCATCACCGGGTTTTCTTCAACTTAGTCCAATCACCGGACAATGTTTTTTTTATTTTATTTTATATTTTTTTATAACCCATCACCGGGTAATATGTTTTTTATTTTTATTGTTTTTTTTATTTTTTCCCATCACCAGTTTATATTTTAAAATCCCGTTTAATAACATTTATGTAAAGGTATTGCTTCTGGTTGACCTTTGTCTTTTGTTCTATTTTTATCCCTTTCATCGTAAACTATTGAATACACGGTTCGTTTTGGAGTCAGCATAAAGCGAACACTAAGTGTGCATAATAAGAAACAAATGGTCATCAGTAATGTAATTGCGATCCATTTAACATAATCAAACCTCCAACTTAGATTTATTTTCTCAAAGCTAGAGATTACTTTCTCTTGAGCTGTCTCTAGAAGTTCAAATTCTAAGGGTGCTACCTTAATTTCTTGATATTTTGGTTGGAATAATTTTAAATTTATCGCTTGAGTATGTTTTGTTACTCTAGGACCTCTAGAATAGATGAAAAAAGTGTTCGAAGTATATTTCATTTCATCAATACTGAAATTAGTATATTTCGATAGTTTTATAACTTGATTTGGGCATACGTAAGAACCAGAATATAATTCAATTCGATGCCCGGCACAATGAATCAAGTAGTGGTTACCAAAATTTTTAACCTGAATTTTCTCTGCCACAATTGTCTCGTTTATGTTTTTTGATACACAATGCTCATCCTTCCAGAGGTTTGTTTTATTGGAGCTATTTGGGCAATCTGACACCCTTTTGAACATAAGGTTCGGAGATTTTAACTCATTTTCGTCAACTTCACAAAACTGATAAGTAGTAGTATTTACCAGTAAGAATTCTGGCCCTTTATAGACAATTTCACATGTGTGTCTCATTAGTTTTGTATAGTACGAATGGATCAGCTTGGTATAACTCTGTGACTTGATCGTGCCTAAAGGTTGTGAAATTTAAACTTAAGATTGGGAATTTTTCTATATCGTAAACTCTTACTGAAAGTTTTTCAATCACTGATAAATCGCAGTCATCGCATGGTAAAGTTATTTTCAAATTCTTGAAAAAATGCGGATCTAGTGTTGGTTTGATCTGTTTTATACTTTCTTCTAGTTTTTCCTTTTACTCCTAAGGGTAAAATTCTGTAAGTTGTTTTCCCAAATTTTTCAATTATTTTATAAGGACCTACGAATTTCGGCGTCAATTTTTTTGATCCTTGATAAATCCTATAGACAACTTCTGCTCCTACATTAAAAGTTCTGAGTTTCTTCATGTCATGTTTGATTTTCTGGTTTTCTTTTGATTCAATCGAGAACAATCTCGCCTGATCTCGCAATTGTGACCATTGTAAGATTGATTACCTAACGGTTTTGGGTAAGGTTTTAAAGGTATTAGTGTTCAAAACAATATAGATTGGTAGTTTTGGATTTCTCCCATATAAAAGGTAAAAAGGAGAACTTTTCGTTGACTTATTAATGCTGGTATTAAATGCAAATCCCATCACCGGAATTAACTTTGCCCATTTCTTACGATTGCCTTCTTGACAGTAATGAGTTAGCATGGTGCAAATGGTTTGGTTTGCCTTTTCGGTTAATCCATTCGTAGCTGGATGGTAAGAAGTCAAGAAAGACCATTTACTTTCCATGAATGTTTTTACTTCTGCAACTATTGATGAAATAAAATTTCTTCCCTGATCGCTAACAATTGTTCTTGGACAACCATGACGAAGGAAAATTTTATCTATTAAGAATTTTGCAATGCTCTCGGCCATCAAATCACCGATAGCTTCGAGTTCTACCCATCTAGTAAAATAATCGGTGCAGACAACAATGTATCGTTGTCCATATGATTTAGGTAATGGTCCTACTAACAAGGGAAGTACCCGAGGTCATCCGAAGCGATTTAAATGAAACAATGTTTTTTGTGTAAGGCTACTTCAGTCTTTAATTACCCTAAGTTCTTTTGTTTCGCAAATTGATAGTTGAGGAGAAAATAGAGAAAAAATTTAATATTCGCGATGGTAATGGGGATCAATTACAAAGTGCTTGAAGCAATAGGGTTGCTCACAATGGGCACAAACGATGAAACATTGACTGTCGCAGTTGTCAATTATACATGGGTCATCGAAATTTGCAAAATTTATTTCAAGAACACTACGAAAACTATCGATTTGTGTCGTAACTGTGTACCCTGGACGCTGCCAAGCGTAGATAAGCATTGGTTCATACGATTTAGCAGATAACTGGTTATGGGCAAGAGCATTCATTTTGATAATGAATCCTCTATCTCGAAGCTTTTCTTCTGCTTGCTCATTATTCAGAGCGCTGCGCGTGTAGTCAGTGAATCTGCGCAAAAGGATTTTGAACTGCCGGAAAAAATAATTCCGGCAAAAGTCAATTCTTTGTTATTGTTTCTCTTAATCTTACTAATGATTGATAGGACTTGTCTTCTGACATCACCGTCATCATCGTCTTCTTCTAAATATTCTCGATAGACTGTTTTTACCACTTTAGTTTTCTTTTCATTGCTCGGAGATTTAGATCTTGATCTAGATCTACGTCTAGCTCTAGGACTTGGTGATCGATATCGTCTACGTGATGAAGTAGGAGTTGAAGAAGGGTTTGATGATTCCTCTCTTGGAGGTCGCATAGATCTCGGAGGAGATTTACTTAAATTCTTATCGGGGGTGTAACCCCTTCTTCGATAACCAGAAGAAGTCTGTGGTTGTTCTTCATAGTCTTGCCTTCGAGAAGAACGGGGAGAACGCCAAGATTCTCCAAGATTTAACTCTTTTGACCAACCTGTTCCTCTTTGAGCGGTTGGTCTACTAGGGCAATCAGTTTTCTTGTGCCCTACACCATTGCATTGGTAGCAGTGTAAACTTTGATTTAAATTCATTGGGTTCTCATTTGGAGTAAACTTCACTCGTTTTGGCTCAGTGTGCATATGTGGGGGCTGGTATCTAGGCTGGTACCTATTTTGATACTGTTGGTGTTGATAACTTGGTTGCTGTTGAGGAGCCTGATATTGGTATGTTGTTTGCCTAAATCGATTTTCATTTCGGCTGTAATCTCTTTCTCTTCTTCATGTTTCCAAATTCATCTGAAAACATTCAAATTGTTCAGCTAAATTAGAAAGTTGTTCTGTTAAAGAACTGATTTGTTTATGTAGAGGATGTTCCTCACCACTATCTTCTAATAGTTTTATTTCTCCCACCGATCTTTCGGCATGGGATAAATTCGGCTGATGATATATTGTATACATATACTGAATATCTGCGATAATTTTATAAATGATTATGAATATTGGTGAAATAATTGTAATTAGAACTATTATTTTAATACTGGATTCGTTAATGGTATAAGTGAAGTAATTTTCTTCTGTTTCTAAATCTTCTGCTAAAATATACGAAGTTAATTTAAGTTCATAAACTTTGTCTTCCATATTAGAACCCCAATCAAAATCCAAAGAGTTAAAATTATAATGCAGCAAAATGTTTTACACATCTTTCTTATTTACTCATCACCGAGCAAATCAATATACCACATCACCAGGTTTAATGTAATTCTAGTAAAATTAAGTTCATGAAACAGTATAAAACTATTAGTACTATACTTAAAGGTAGGAATATTTGAATAACTATTTCACTATCAATGAAAAATATTATTGTCGTGGGACTGATCATCAGTTCAATCAGTTTAATCAGTTGATTCTATTCAGCTTAACTTTTTATTTCAATTTCGTTGATCAGTTTAATTCAATTCAATATGTTCAGTTAATTCAGTTAATTTAATTATGTATATTCAATTTAATTGTAATTAAGTTGATTCTTAATTAGATTCAGTTTATTCAGTGAATTAAGTTAAACCAATGCAGTGACCTGTCTTACTTCACCCTTAAGAGATAAAGTTGTGAGATCCTATAGGGATAACGTGTAGATGTTTGTTATTAAACTTAACCCCAATAAACTTAGTAATAGGGTTGCAGGTAAAACATTTGGATAGCTATTTCGATATCTGTGAAGAATATTATTGTCGGTCATAATGTGGGGAATCATTAATTCGTGACGGAACAATTCAGTTTAGATGAATAGTTAGTTAAATTCCGCTAATCCTCTTAATTCAATTTTGTATAATTAATTAATTCCCTTCAGTCCGAGTAATTGATTCAGTTTTGTATAATCAGTAATTCCAATTCAATCGACTCAGTTAATTTAATTCAGTTTAATGATTTAATTTAGTTCAGTGATCTTATTCAATCTAGTTCAGCTTAATCAATCTGCCCGTTTGCAATTCCAATCCAATCAATTAGATTCACTAAATCAGGTATAGTTCAGTTTTTACTTTTTCAATTTGTAAAGTTCAGTTAATCTAGTTCGAATAATTCATTCCGATTATCCCTTAATTGAATTCAGTTAATTCTTTTAATTAGGTCAGTAGATCAATTTACTTTAATCTAATGATACTTTAATTCAATTTATTCTTAATTAAAATCAGTTTGCTTCAATTCATTTGATTCTCTAGTTTACTTTAATGAATTTCTTTCAGAATATATTGATAACCCATCACCGGGTTTAATAGCTTGATTTCCTTCCAATTCTACTATTTCTACTATTTCAGCTATTTTAATTAATCGGTTATTATTAATCAGTTAGCTTATCCTTTGAGACTGGTTTGACTTATTTAGTAAGTGTAACCTGTTTAAACATCATGAGATTGAGTTGTTCATTCTGTTTGCAATCACGTTGAGATGATGACGTGTAAGTTATCTATTTAGGTTACCTGGTTAGAATTGTCAACTTCTGACAAAAGTTAAATTGCTGTTTAAAACCGAGGTCAACTAGAATAGGTCATAAAAAAAATAGACAACTTAACTTAATTTTGAGTCCAATGTGTGATAAAATTTGATTATTTAGTCCGTAGATCCAGTTAATCATAAGAGCCACCAAATTTAGATTAAATCCCCGCGCGGGTGCCAAAACTGTGAACTTATCTCTGTTGGGTAAAGGTGTAAAGGAACAGGGTGTTGCACTAACTCTCAAACCATTGGAAGTTTCAAATCATTTATTCAAACATGATACGAAAAAGAGATATTCACTCGGACACAATATAAAGTTTTAAGTGATATTTTAACAAAATTAATTTTAAATCCAACTGTTGAAATCCAATCGGCCAGAGCTTCCGCAGGGTCCAATATCGGCTCTTCAACAACGAAATGTCGGCCATTTTATGCTGAGTGAGGGAGAAAATCTTCTCCCTCACAAAATGGCCGCCTTAGTTTAATTTAACCAATAATGGCCTTTCCCTACCTTAAGTAGGTAGGGAAAGGTTGTGCTACCTTCAAACTAGTTTCCTCACACCATGTATTATGAACATGAGATAGTCTATAAAGACTATAATTGTCAGCTTAACCTTTCAATCCGGAAAATAAAACTTTTAACAAAAGTAAACAAATTAATCAAATATTTAATTTTTAGTATCACTTTTTCGATTAAAATATGAGTCATTTTTGTCAATTATAAAAACGAAGTTAACTCAAGACCTGAAGAAGCACCTAAATAAATTACACGTTTCAATTATAAGAATATGTGAAATTACAGAGGCTTGTTGTCAAACAAACTGTTGTAACACCTGTAACTTTAGTTACATAAAACAATGAGTATAAAAGGCAACCGTTTTATCATGAAATGCATCAGTTAATCTTCATTACACCCTAATTAATCCAGTGGTTTTGTTCCTTACTTAATATTAAGTGTTATCAAATTCTGTTATTAATTTAAATTGATATATTCGTAAAAATAATATGCTGTTCTTCAAAGTAGCTTTTCTTATTTTTTTTATTACATATATTGCTATTTTCGCTTTCGTCGACGCAGCGCCAGCAATGGCTATTGTTGAGAACAAAGACACTACTAAGAAGGCAAAAGAGACGTTAGATTCTAACAAAGGTATTGTATTTATGAAGCACTAGATTTTTAAATTTTCACCTTTTCATGTTTGATTCAGATTCAAAACGTCGTAGGCGAGAAGCTCGTCAACGTATTTTGGAATTAGTTAGAGAGGGAGCTGACGATATACTATCTACTGCTGGTGTTCATGATATGTGATGGTGAAAAACGATAGTAAAATACAATTTTCAAGAGTTAACATTAAACGAGTAATATTTACAATATGTATGAACTGATTGAAATTTACACTATCATCGTGTATTTGTTACTTTCCACTATTTTGTGTTCGATTCAGATTCAGAACGTAATAATAATAATAATAATAAAACTTTTCAACTAGCAAATGAAAATAGTTTATACTTACTGTCATGTATTTACGTAGAATTGCATCAAGCCTAACGTGTGATATATTAGCTCTTATTTGTGTTCAAAGACTGATTCAGCCTTTCAAATCCTGAATATCAGGTTCGTTTAAGGATTACCGGTGTATTACCCGAGTAATTTAATTGAATTTTGTTTTATTGAGTTACTTTCATTAACACTGTTGGTAATACAGTACAAAGGTGGATGCGTGAAGGAAGATGAAGGCAAGACTAAGTCAATTGAAAATATTGAACAATCAATATCATCAGTTTCAAATTTGGGGTGAAAGATTGACTGATCAACATTGAGAAGCTAACAGACAGCTTGTCTAATTTTACATTACCTTTTACAAAACAAGTTACAACATTTGAAGGTGATTATGTGTAGACTGATGATTGGTTGAGGAGAGGGAAGTTGAGATGTCTTCCCCTTATATCTCCATAAAGTTTGTTTCACCATAACCAGTTTTTCCACAGTTGACCGGGGTACCAAAAGAACGTCCACGTTCTGCAAAACATAGCCAAAATTTTAATTAATAATACTTTGATTAAAATAATTTGAATAAGACGAAGTAAGGTTCTGATATTATCACCAATTATTAATCGATAAATTACAATCAACTATTTGTCTAATGCTTTCAGCTGCTGGAAATCTGTTCCATTCTTTTAATTTCAAATATTCCATGTAACCTCTTAAGGTCACCCGAGCATCTCTTTCTGGGGAATGACCCGAGATTACATTCGTTGGATCCTCGCGGTGCAATTTCTGATGCTCCGGGAAGAAGAATGCATCAATATAAAGTAATCCTAATGGTTGATGACCGGGCCATAAAGATTGCAGATCAATCCAAGTTATATCATTATTCATTAAATGAGTTGGTGTAAGTTGTAACAATTTTAAATCCCCATCTCCTTGTGTTATGTCTCGTTTCCCTCGCAGAATCTCGATGACAGTGTGACGGCATGACTGTGTGTTACTTTACCTCTGTTTGAAACTGAAAGTGTTTGCAAGAGCCCAACGAACCAAAAATGAACTCAAAGAGTACCAAAGAACTCCATGAATTCAGCCATAGAGATTGAAGTATGGCATGTGGTACAATTACTTTAAGATCCACAGCATGCAAAGCTCTGGAAGGAAAGCAAACGAAGATGCATGAAGATTACAGTCAGGAGCTTTCCCGGTGGGTAATAACATTCAGGTCAACAAAACTGCTCTAAGGGCATTGGATTGCAACTTAACCTCCACGGGGTAATCACTGAGCTACTCCAACGAAGCTCTGCAATTTGCATATCAGATTGAATTCTGTTACGTTTTCGCATTCAAATGTGAATAACTCACGAACCACCTATGACATAGCCACATTACTCAACCAGTAAGATTATGTGACTTCAAAAATCATGATTTAACCTTAATTTGACCTCTAACATCATCATGAGCGATTTCCGAAAAATGACCTTGAATGACCTTGATTTTTAAATATAACAAATAAGTATTCGCGAAATTTTCATAAAATTTTTGTCAAGTCGTTATGTAACTCACAGGCCAAGTAATAGCCGTTTAACATCGGTAAAATTAGCTGAAATGCCCTGTAGTATAAAGAATACTAATAAATCACACAACAAAGTTGCTATTGTGATCAATTACTTAAATACCTGGAATAATCAAGAGGAGGTGCTGGATTAATTTAATTCGTACTACTCCAACTTCAGCTATTTTTCGAATTTTTTCTCATCATTGACTGTCCATGGCAATTAAAATATGCAATATAAGAGCATTAAATTCACTTAATTTTCAACATGTATTCCAATCATAGTTTTATTAGTGTTACGGTTCAAATGTTATAAGCATTTAACAATGGGAATATTCCTCAAAATGTGTATTACAAAAGACGATCTTATAATCTTGACCTTATATTGTTTACAATTTTTACTTTCTATCATGAACATGATTGGAGATATATTCTGATTGAAAGTTTCTTTTGTGTAAAAAATCTGTTTCCATTGAAGGCAGGCCTTTTTTTCTTATCATCCTCGTGAGATGAAATGATTGAGGTTTGAAAATGAAAAAGGCAACAAAAAACTCCATTGAAAAAGATGTCTTTGTTATGGTGAAACTCTTTTTTCCTGTTCATCATCTTTGCTCTTCACTTTTGCCTTTTACCACTCTCATCATCATCATCTTCATCTCCATCTTCATTCCTTCCTAGTAGTAGTAGGAAAAGTAATAGTAGTTGAACCTCCTAACACAAAAGAAGATAAAGCTGAGGTGGAAATGCATAAGCAGCAGAAGAAAAGAAGATTCTTTTTTTTCTCTCATCATCATTCTATATCAATGTAATCAAAGTGAATATAAGGTGATAATGATGAACAATATGGTGACAATAAGAAAGACTTGAAATGAACAATTGCAGGTTATTAGCATTGCGGACAAAATGAGATTGATGATAATGTTTGCTGGTTAGTTTTGCCTACTTTCGGTGGACACTTTCATACTGTACAAGGGGATCATCATGGTTTTCATCGTCACCCTCATCATTGTCAATTATGGTGAGAAATTGTTGGACACAAAAAATCAATGATCATTTGTTGCATTATTATCTCTACTTTATGCATATTGAGTGTGAAATTGTCAAACCAATTTAATATTATTTAGATGGAAATGGATTATTTATGATTCTTGACCCATTCTTGATAACAATGTTTATGGGACTCAACATCAGTACAAGAAATTGGATTTTGAATATTTTTTTCGCAAAAACCTGACCAAAGTTATTTTTATTTTTCATATTTTCTATCATTATGAGCATTCAATTCATTAAATAGCTGCATTGATTGTCACATCATAACTCATGTAATATTTGAATCATTGATTCAACACTTTATTCATAAATTCAATGGAACGTTTCTCATCAAATTTGTGTTTCAATGAAAACAAAAGTTTCAAGTTTATTATCAAATGCAAATGCTTGAACAATATTTTTGAATAAAATGTTTAATTTTTTGTGACACTTTCATGTTTACTTAAGCCATTAAACTTTTATTAATATTTAATTGTTTGCTGCTTCAAAAGTGTCTTCAATTGAATTATTTTTTCAACTTTACTTCGCCTGATTTGATTTGATGTTCAATTCGTACATCTTTTCAATATTTACAAAATGATCAATTAGATGAGGATGAGGATGATGGTGATGGTGATGATTGTTTTTTGTTTCACCGCTTTCTTTCTGTTTGCCAATGATTAAGATTCATTGTAAGCTCAAGTTGAATTGTTAATTTGACAAGAAACATCTTTATTTGTACTTGAAATGACAAAAGTAATCTTCAACAGTAATTCTTCCAACTCAACAATTGAACATCTGAAAATACAAATGTCTTCATATAATTGGAATCATTTAGGTGACTCAAAAAGCTGCATGTCACATTGAATCAGCTTCTGATTGTTACTCTTTTCTTACCAATCGTCAACTTTGCCTTCAATTTTAAATCCTTTCTCATCGTTTATAATTATTGAATCTTTATTTCCACCATTTTCAACAGTTAATAAGTGAAAGGATTCAAATTGAAAAATGCAAATTTTTACAATCTACTGAAATTGAATCAATCAAATTCAAGAACAATTGTCAGTTCGTCTGTAAATCGATTTTGATGCGAACTCTAAGCTTTTAAACTTCTTGATAACTCATAAGATTTTGCTTCTGTAATCTTAACCTTCTTATAAAGTTTTTCCATGAATATCAAAAGGTACATCATGAAGTATGAAAACTCAAAAATGAGTTGAAATGCATTCATAACAAGTCAAATGCTAGGTCTCAAAATCCTGAGCCGATGATACATGATGATGTAAAGAGGAAAATAATTTTCGCCCGACTTTAACATGTTGATCAATGAAACAATTGCTGAGTCATAATTTATATTTATACAATAACAGCACCATTCTGTACATGTAATCTTTGCCCGACACAATTGTGCAAACAAGTTTATTTACTTTACAGCAAATTTCTTTGCGCTTTCAGCATTTTTCTGTCGCGTATTGCTAAATAATTCATAAATGTTTGCTAGAGCATGAGCACTTAAACCATAGAAGGTGTTCATAGTCACTATTTGGCCGCAAAAAATGACTGATTGTAAAGCTTTTTCGCACTAAGTAGGATAGAACCGTTAGACATCAAAAGACCCGAATTTCAAACGAAAAAACTTTCTTCTAAATAAAGAATCCAAAAGTTGAAAGCTCAAGTTTTTTTCTGGAGTTGATTTGGTATTTTTTGACTGTAGGGGCATAAAATAGAGTCCATTTTAGTATCGACGCGCATAGTGGAACCGTGCTTATAAAAGAGTACGCCATCATATAAGCGCCTTTGGAGCTACTGAGTCTGGGTGAAACTAGAGTTTTGTGTGCCTTTGTGCCTCTATTGTACCAAAGTTGTGCCTTTAAGAGTGACATTCTCATTTGGAAGCACGGCGCCACTATGCACGTCGATACGGTAATTAAAATGTTTCTTTGAACGACAGTCTTAAACAAAATTCAGTTCAAAATTGAAACTTCTAACTCTCTTCGTGCAGCCGAGGCGCAGATTTTCCCAAACTCTTCACTCGAAAGGCAAAGTTTTATATTATACAAACACCTAAAACAACAACCATCAAACTGAGCAAAAAGTTTTTCACCAAATTCAATGGAGGAATGGATTCCCTCAACCTGTTTAAACGTGAGTTCCTCAGGAATCTGAACTCTGAGAAAGTTCTGACTGTTTCTCGTGATTTTAGTTTTATCATGGCTTTATGATACTTCAAACTTTTCTTCAGAATCTGCATAGTTTGGACGCGATTTGAGTGCAAAATTTCATGTTTTGACTTTACTGTATGGATTAATTAGCCCAATCAATATGGCGAAAAAAGAATAAAATATTCTAATCAGGGCTAAAGTTTAATTGTTATTTAAACGAGTTCATTGATAACCCGGAATGTTGTGAGAAAGAAAAAGAAATTTGTGAATAATTCTCTTCTCATTTTCACTCTAACAACATTTTAACAAGTCTATTGAGTCGGAATTTGGTGAGGTAATGAAGATGCTGATGATGATGAAGATTATGATGAAAGATGAGGAACTGATGATGATGATGATAAGGAATGTCAACTGATGAGGAAGTTGCATTCTTATGATACTTGTTAGGGAAAAAATGTTGACACAATTTAAATTAAATTGGTTCGCGTTAATTGTCCAAGTGAAAGAATGTTGAAAGTTTTTGTATTCAATTTCTTTTCAAACAAACACTTTATCGCTGTTGATTCAACAGTCAACCTCCAAGGTTACCACTTAATTAAGAGCAACTTAATTAAAAATATAAATTGTCTCTCAACTAATCAGCTGAGAAGAGTGGAAACAAAAGACTTGAGAAAGGGTTAAGATGGCTGATGAACAGGGAAAGAAAGAGGAACAAGGAAAAGGATGGAAACAAAAAATTTCTTCATCGAGTGTTTATCCTTTTGTTGAAGACAAAGAAGTGTATCCATTCTGATTAAATTTTTAATAGTAAAATGAATCGACTGTTTCAACGAGCATTTGTCCTAATTTGCTTTGATTTCATTGCAACCATTTCTAGGTTGATCGTCTCTTCAACGGTTCAATTGACTGGTCATAAAGTGTCCATCCATCAACCTCAATTAATATGGTTCAATCAACACTGAAACCTTCTCAATCAGTTTGTCATTTTGTCAACCTTTTTCCTCTCTAAATCCATTTCTTTCAAGCTTACAAATGATAAACATTAATCCTTTAATCCAAACAATGAACAAAAAAGATGAACTTTTGTAACTTAAAAGCAATGGCTTTGAAGAGTTGGCAAGGAAAATGAATTGTGAAAAAGAGACAAAATTTTCAACAAAAGATGAGCAATAAATTTGAATACATTTTTTATTCACTCAATTTCATGAATTATTATTGCTTTATTATTGCATTGTTATTGTTTTCCTGAGCTGCTTTCAATTGCAACTCTATCCGCTGGGAGTTTATTTCATATTTATTCATTGTAATAAATGAGTTAACTTAATTTTTTATTGGGTCTTCAATCATAATTTATTGGTGTAATCAAATGAATAAATAAATGTCAACCATTTAATGGTTCAATATTTGTTTTCATTTTACTAACTAATCAGTTTCAAGTTTGACTTGCAGTCTAATGAAAACATTTGATTAATGTTTAGACATTAAAATTGACTCTGCAGTTTCAAATGTTTCAATTGTGCTTGACTAACAATTGATTTTAAGTATTACAGGCATTAAACGTCAATTTAAATGTTTGGTTAAAGTAAATTGTCGGTAAATGGTGGTAAAAGTCGTTGATTAGTTTAGTTGTTTGGTGAAAACCATTTTTAATCAATCAAAAGTAAAGATTGTCTTGCAATCGAATCTCATGACAAGTATAAACCAGGTAAGCAGATTGAATCATTTCATGGTTAATGGGGAAAAGTAAAGAAAAGAAAATGAAGGAAAAAAAAGATTACAATAAACATGTGAATTATTATAAGAACAAGCTTAATTATCAAAAAAAAACATTAACTTTTCATTTGCTTTTTAAGTTGATTCTGAGGTTCGCTAACCTTTCATTATCTGATTAAAAATTGAGCCTCAGGTAATGAATATTATCTTCTTAGTTTCAATAAATTTTGTGTTCCTTTTAATTTGTGCTTTTCATCAAACTCACTTGTTGCATATTCAACGCCATGCTGCTTTTTTTCGTCGAGTTTTCAGTCGTTTCAAATTATTATTTTTGTTTTTTTCTCTCGTTGACAGTCCAAGGACTCTGTAAAGCAATGTTTCAATTTTGTTTTTTATTTGGTTATTTGGATTGAACAGCAAAATTGAGTGATAATGATTAAATAATGGAAAAAGTAACGCAAAAAACATCAAATCCTTGATAAGGATAAAAGGACGCTTTAATAACAATTTGATATTCATTAATGTACAATTATAAGCACATTAAACGGGACCAATGACCTATTGATCATGAAGAGAGGTAAAACCTTCAAAAATTTCAATCAGATAAGTTGTTCAACTTTTTTTCTTTCGCATCAAATAAACAAATAGAGCAGATTGATGCAGCAATAATTTTGCTGATTTTCGGATTTTTGATAAAAGTCTCTTTCGAAATTCAAACTTCAATTGGTTCAACAGCCATGGAACGATATGCAACTAATTTCTATTGTGGCTTTAAGTGAGATAAAAGAAAACGATTTGTTTCTTCTAACAAAGACTAACTTCGTAAAAGTTGTGGATTCGAGCGTTTAATGGACACTGTTATATGCACATTTACAGTCGAAGTGAATTTGATCAGAACAAATATCTTTGCGCATCTTGACGCGTATTGTCTGAATATTTTAATCAATTTAATATTTTATTCGATCAACATCATTAAAATTAATGAGGTTCGATTGTTTACAGCTTATTCCTTAATGTATAAAAAGATGCACAAGGATATTTTTATCAAACTCATTTTTCGATTGTATTCGGACATTCATTTTTGTAAATAAACTGGTTGATAAAACGGAATGTAAATCAATTTGTCGAAACTTAACCAGCTTGTTGTAAATAAACAACGAAAAAAACCAAAGAGTAAATATTTAATCGAATCTGATGAGACAAGGTAACAAAATTCAGACTGAATTGATGAGTCTCATTGATAGTCAGTATCATTTCATGATAATTTTTATCTTAAAAAGTAAATCAATTTGACAATGTTGACCCAGCTCAGGTTGAGCTGGACTAGGTTCGGAAGCGTTCTGTTGGTTTGACCTCGAGCATGAGTTCTGGTGAGATTCGTATTATAATAATACATGTTTATGGAACATCATAATTATTAAATGAAAGGTAAATCAACATTTGCAAGTTTTGTTTGTTTTTATATTATTTTGTTATTATGTTATTATTTGTTTAATATTATGAAGCTAAATCAGAAGCTTGGACTACCAAAAGTTGATCTACATTTTATCTATAGGGTGGCATGGCGATCTTCATGGAAATTGACCGTAAAACTGATGCGTTGATGAAACATCGATGCGAGATCAAAAGTTTCAATATAAATGTAAAGCTTTGCTGTATTCATGCGAAATTCAAATTATATTGAAGTTAGTAGTAAAAAAACCTGACAGTCAGTTCAGTACTTCCGGTTTCCCTCTAACTCAACGTTCGTTAATGACTCACCTTGACCCAATTAAAATTGATTTTCACCGGACAAACTTTTCCTCCGGAATCTTTTCATGTTATATCTTGAAATCAATTCCTCTGAAGACAATATTTCGTTGGCAATCTTTAAGTTGAGACAAATTTTTGGTGAAATGTTCAAATTGTGAAACTCTGGTTGTCTTTCCGTTGAACTTTGCTGTCAATTAAGTAAGATTGTTGCCAAGTTTTAAATTACTAAAAAACTTTATCACATTTATGCGGTGCTTAACGGATATTCCATAGTTCCGCATAACTTTTGAATCTCATGCAAATCATGGTTAATTATAAAATTAAAAATAACAAATGAATTGCAAATAAGTGTTTCTTTATTAATAAGTCAAAAGTTATACAAAAATAGAGGAAAAGTTGTAATCAAGTGTATTACATACACAATTAATCATTTCGATGACCGGTCAAAAGGATGATTGTTTGCTCGGTAAAAGTTGTTGTAGCTGCAAATATTTCCGAACATTTGAAAGGAACTCTGCTTACCTCAAATATTTTTCCTGTTGCCATCGGTTGAGACAGTTGATATTTCCTATGAGCGTATCCAGGTCACTAGTTTGTAATAATATTAACTGGATTGTGGTGAATAACACTAATTTCTTGATTAGCACGTTATATAGCAGCAAGAAGGAGATCACATAATATGAAATACTGGTGACAATAATGTAATAGTTGTGAAGATAATTAAGAGAGAGATACGCTATGAAAGCAGTTCCGTTGCAATCAACGAACTCAGATGAAATGCATGGAGTATTGCTTATGCAGAGTAAATTAATCAAATTATTATCGTTTACAAGTCAATAATAAATATAGTTTTTTATTATTTAACGCGCAAAATAAAAAATAAGCAAATTATAATTTTGTATGGAAGTTGTTTATTAAAATCAATTGGACGTGAAGCAAAACATTAGATTCCATAGAATGAATTACGCAGATCAAACTAATCTTAACAGTTTTTATTCTCTCAATTTTAGGATTCTCTTCATTTGCATAGTCAATTGGCCTGTCTTTGGCATCTTTTGATTCTGCAAAAGAAGAGGATCCCACAATTGAGAGAATAAAAATTGTTAAGATTAGGTTGATCATTTAGGAATTCAATCGGCACCAAACATTGCTACCACAGAACCAAAGATGGCAACAAAGCCATCAAGAAGAATGAGAAACAAGATTGCGGACTCCGCCACTTGATTGGATTTTATTACTGTTAACTGTTTAATACTTTTAACTGTTTCACTGAATAGCTTAAATTGATCTCTTGTGTTGTTCATTAAAAGACGCTTGTCTTTTATACTCTTTTTTGGTCATCTATTTGCTCATATTCATAGTCCCACAATCAGTGAATCAATATAATTGTTAATATAATCATTGCAATAAGATTTGCATTATATAACCGTCTAGACATAAATAAATATTTGTACTATTTATATCTATACTTCAATAGATCATAGGTGAACTAGTTACATTGTATATTCTGGTCATGAAAAAGCTGGATAAGTTTTTCATGGAGTCGCTAGAAAAGTTTCAAGCCACTTAGTGATATAAGAGCAACCGATCCACATTACTTGCTTTGAACACATTAACCTATGCAAAACAACTTTCAAACGATAAATTTGAAAAATTAAAGGCTTAACAAAAGTCAATATCTGACCCATTAGAATATTTTTAGTTCAAAAATTTTGAAAATTTCATAGCGTTTGGGAAGTCTGTGAGATTGAAACTCGCCGATGTCTGTCAATGACCCTAAAGTTACAAAAGGAGAAGAATGATAATGGTCCAATTTTGGAACAAGTTAACCGTACGCTTGTTCCGTTACACCACGGCTCCCAAAGAAAATGCCTCTTCCCTCAATTACTCTCTGAGTTTGATGAGACAAACTCGAGTTATGGAACCAGGAGAATGTCCAGTGACAAAAGATTAATTATTTATTGAAAGTCAGGCAAACTTTCAAAATAATCGCGAATTAAGGCCTTTCTCGAAACCAAACATTTTGGTTCAACAACTTTTGGTGTTTACCTGAACAAAAAGTGTTATTTAATCAGATGTGGGTTTTTGCATGGAAATTTGCTGATATTTTAATGATGAAAAAAAGTTTCAATGTAAACAGATAACTGATTGCTGAAAGCGTTGAAATGAAGACAAAGTCACACAATGAAGACAGGGAGAAGAGGTTAAAACAATTGTTAAAGTTGCAGTTTGCCGTTGTTTGATTAGTTTGTTTGAATAATAGAAAAAGCTTGAGCAGGTTGAAAGTTGAGGGAAAAGTATGTTCAGGGAAAGATGATTATGATTAAGATGAAGTGATATTAATCATTATCAATGAACATTACTTTGTGCTCGAGTTTTTTTTCTAGTCTTGTCTTTCTTGTCTCGGGTCTGTGTTAATAAGATGAGATCAAATATAATGTGAAACAAAACTGCACAATCATAATGAAGATGTCAGGAATAAATTGAACTTGCAGGTTTTGAGAAATGCTTTTTTTCTTCTTGCTCTTCTCCAAACAAAAATGTATTGTAATAAACATAATAATAATCATAATAATCATCATGTTGATGATTATGATAATAATAATAATAATGGTAATAATAATGTTATAATATAAAACAGATAATCAGAAAGGAAAGGAGAAATAATATAAAAAAAGAAGCAAAAGTTGAACACAAAATAAACCCAAAGAAATGGTTATAACTGTCAACTTGATTGATCATTGTTGGGGTAAAAGAAGGCATAAGACCAATTCAAGTTAACCATCAACTTGGAAAGCATTTTTTGTACCATTTCTCGACTCTTTTTTGCTGCTGGTTCTTGTTGATGTTTGTCTCCAGTCTTTCTGTGTGTTGGCTGATTGTTTCATTTCTGCTTCAACTTTCATCCAAAGATGTTTTATTTGACTCTTGATTCACCTGATTATTGAAAAAGAATGGTTAATGTTGAGCTTTAAAATTGCAAGTAGACAAGTTTCATTGGGATCTTTCAGATTCGCGGGTTTAACTTGCAATATTTTTCTGTTTACTTGAAATGATTACGTTCTATTTTCAATCTTTTTCTTCTTCTTCTTTACGTTTCCCATTATAATGTGAACATATGATGATATAAATTGAGACACAATTTACTGTCTATTTTGGGTTAAATCCATTTTCTGTGTTGTCAAACATTTGTTTGTTTGTCATTTCTCTCTCATTTAGATTTACATTTTCACACTGATTTTTTCTCCTTTTTTTCCAGATTTGGTTTGAAGAGAGAGCGAGAGAGAGAGAGAAAAGGGAATCAATGAATGGAATGGAACAAGAATAAGCATGATATTTCTTGCTGTTGAATTTTTTCCCTTGAATTCTTATTCTTTTGCTTTTTCTTTTCTTAAAATTGTATTATTTATTGTAACACTTTGGGTTCCATGTGAGTGATTATTTTGAATGAAAAGTTTTTCATAATAAATGTATCTGCTTTACTTTTTGCTGGATTACAATGCATTCTCAGAGGAAATAATTGAACAATTGATAGATTGAAATGGATCCTGTAAAATACAATGTTTTGATTCACTTTGACAGTAATTATGTTTTGATGGTTAAAAAGTGTAACTTTGCTCTGCCATCAAAATGATTGGTTTGAAGGGAAAATTCATTTCAATGTGAAAAATGGCGTAATAAATGAATTTTCATTAAATGTCTTCCATCATGAGCGTGTCGTTCAACCATTTATCATTCAAATTGATTCAAAGTTGATCAGTTTATTCATTTGCTCTTTTCTTGTTACTCTTTTGTCCTTGGCTTGTTAACTTGTTGAATAGATTAACAATAAATTACAATTGTTGATTAGCTGATCAATTGAAATGTTGATTTTAATTTGAATAATGTTGTTGCTGGGACGCTTAAAGGTTCAACTAGTTTCATTTCCATCATAATCATGATCATAAGCCATCATGGGCTGACAGGGAAAGTGTATCAATAGTTTCTCTCCATTCATTTCAAGATGAATAACTTGTTGACTAATTTACCGTTTGATTTATCACCATTTCTGGTTTCTATTCCTGGTTAACGTTATTTGAAATTCAACAAAATGATATTCATTGACTAGTAACATGCTAAGTATCATGTTATTGAACGGATATTGAATGAATATTGTTACTTGAAAATGTTCATATGATAAAAACTCCAACAGGGACTTGGTCAATTGTAAAACTTGCTAGTTGATGGTAATTAACACGGAAATTAGATTCTTGGTTTTCTGGTTGCTTTGAGTTCCTTTTCTTGAACTAACGGTTAATAGCATTATTAGGATAAGAATCACGACCAATCAATATCAATTGCTGTTCATTGACTTTTCACTACAGTTAATGGTCTTGACGGAGACCGATTAAAGGTAAACATTTCGAGATTTGATCAACATGATGAACCATTATTAGAGAATGACTAAGACTAGAAAATTTCGCTTTCTTCCTTTCAATATTCAAGTCATTTTATTTCCCTTTCAATTTCATTTTCTGATTCAATAACAAATCTCTTCTCTTTATGAGTTGCTTTTCATTCACCAATTCCCATGATCATCATAATCGTTGCCCTTTAACCTCTTTGTTTGCAATCTGGTTATTTGGTCTAAAATGTTCATTTTTTGCACTCGAGGATTAAAAGAGTTTTCAATTTTTCCTTATCAATCCTCGTTAAGTGCACTCGCTATACAGAATATAAAGCTAAGTTGGGCGGTGTTTTCAGCATCTTTGCGTGAAAAACAGCAGTCAAAATTAAACTACTTGTGTGATGGTAAAATAACCTCATATTTACTTTTGAAAAACATGCAAGATTATTAGTTTATTTGACTTCTGATTGAAATTTTCTGAGCCTTTCCTTAAACGCAATCTACCGGACTGGTTGATGCTTGTTCAAAGTTTATCAGTTGCAGATATATTGAAAGAAGCACACAAGTTGTTTATTGAATTTATTCAAAAATAGGCAAATTTTGGTTAAACAAATGATAAAATAATTGAATTTGAGGCAAAAACAAAGATATTAATAATTTAAAAGTGAGGAAGATGATGTTTGTGGAGTTTCAAATTGGAGGTTTGTAGCACCAACCGTTCCAATCACTCTGTTAGTCAGTCAATTCTTGCATTTTGTTCACCAGTCGGCTTTAGCCAGTCTTAGTGAACATGAGCTCGCTAAAAGTCCATTTAGCGAATGATGTGACTGTCAAATAACTACGGTACCTAACAAAGTATAATGCGTTTAAACTTTAAACTAACTGTTGTCAAGTGACTGTTGAGAAATGGTTGACCTTCACTGTTGATAGATGGAGCTATATTCAACTTAACCGGAGATTAGGTTTACCCAAAAATGGCTCCGGGTTTGAATAATCAAGTTAAAAGTAAAAGCTTTTTTTCATCCAATTAATCATCATATTGCTAAAATACTAATCATTTGATTGTTTAAGGCGATTTCAGCAAGTTATCAGGATGATAGAGTTAATTTATGAGTAAAACTTTATTAGTCTGTCTTGTGCAAATGAGCAGCAATCACTTGCACTTGACTCAAATAAGGTTCAACCAAATGGTTCAACAATAAATTATTAAGCCGTTTACGGAGTAAAAAATTTTTCAATTTATATAATGAAAATATCATGAAACATAATGAATTTCAAAATTTGAACCAACATTACAGTTGCAGCAAACAGTTTTGATCCCTTCATTCAACTTCAGGTTTCACCCTTTTTCTGGTCAATGAAGCAATTGAGAAAAAGATTTACATTTTCCAGCTTTTTATTCAAAAAATCATTTTATTATCGTAATATTGAATGAGAAAATTATCATGAATGAATTATGAAGAAGATCAAAATTCGTATTACATTGAGATTATCAAAAAAGAAAAGGATTTTCAAAACGGAATACAAAAAATAAAGTACAAAATGGAGTCACAATGTTTTACTTTGAGTTTAATGATGAACTTTGTTGAAATATCGCCATTCAATTCAGTTGGTGCTTGCTGAATATCAAAGTTGATGCTCCTTTGGTTAATAGAACAGTGTTGATGGCTTTTTGAGCACAAGTTAAATAAGTTAATCAATTGAGTTGGAAAGTCGCGTTTTGTTGAGCCAACATTTTTGGATTTCATCTCTTGGTGCGCTTGCTTATTGTTAAGAGTTAGTTATTTGGCACAAAAAATTTGTAAATTTGTATCAAAATTAAAATAGTTTTCCTAATCAAAAAGATAATTGTGAAAAATAATGTTTCTTGATTCAGTTTTTTGTTGAAGAAAGAAAAGAAGAAAAATGAAAAATTGAAAAGTTCAGAGAATTGAAAAACCCTAATCATTGTTTTTTTTTGTTTTTTACTTGTTCCATTGTAGATTGAAATGGAATGAAAAAGTTTGTCGATTGATTGGAAGTAACTTTGATCAGATTACCTTGATCAATGATATGAACTTCAATTCTTTGTACGTGTTAAATTGGGTTACAATTATTATGATGATGATAATGAAGATGATAATGATGATGAGTGTTTCAAGTGTCTTGAGTATCGCAGTGTTGATACAGTTAAGTTGAACTAAATGTCCTCACTTTGGTTGACGAAACAGTTTCTCAAGAGCCGCGATAGGCGCTTCAAAAAACACAGCTAAACCAAATGAGATGACATAAGTTATCACAATGTTGCCAAGAATGAAATAAACCTGGAAAAGGATGGAGAAAAGGATAAGATTTTCAATAAATTTACTGATTTAAAGTGAGTTTAATCAATGCTAACCATTAAATAGTGTGAAAAGTGAAAAGTGGTTTCTCGACTTCCATAAAAACACGCAATGATAACAGGATGAATGAGGTAAGCTGAATAGCTCAGTCTGCTCAGAGGAATAAACGGTTTCCATGATAAAAGTGAGTTGATTATGCCTCCATGTCCAGTGACACAAGCATAGACAATCCAAGCCAAGCCGATTGACCAAAGAGTCCGAGAAGTGGCACTGTAAAGGCCAGCAATAGCATCACTTAAAGGATAACCATTGATGGCTGGAAACATTGCCAACAAGATACCGGCATTGAGTAAAAGTGCCAAAAACCAGCCCATAACAACGAATCTCTGAGTAAAACAAAAGGAAGAAAAATGGTAAATTTTGAAGGAAAAATGACCCAAAATTGTTTCATTGAAATGGTAATAAACTCTTGATTGGAAGCATTCATTTGCTTTCCTCTTAATTGGGATAAATTTTGTAACAATGTATTCTTATGTGAAGATTAATTGATCGGCGATCAAGGTCGGGTATTAATGAGCTGATGTTGAGTGATTAAACAAAATTAATTGAAACGCATTAACCTGTGAATTGTGTTATTTTGTTCACTTGAGTTTTGCCAAACCAGATCAGAGGGAGGCAGAAGGAAGAAGGTGGAGAGAGTAGAAAGAAAGAGACTGAACAAGATTAAGATGAATCGTATGACTTGAAGTGCTTACAACGAAAGAGATGAAGCATTATATTTGATATGAAACTTTGAGCCTTGAGGCCATGCAAATTGAAATGGAATCGTATTGATGCTTTTATTAAGTGATGCAGCTTAAGATTGGCTCAGATTAAATGATTGTGTTCGAAGGAACATGTTCTTGTCATGAGGATCCTGTTGTATTATTGATGTTGCTATTGATTCAGAGTGAGATGTTAACCTTGTACAATAATGTTTTTATTGGTGTCGATGAATCCTTTCGAGTTTAACTTTTGTTACTTTTTGCCTTTCATTATTTGTTCAGCATTTTTGGTTAAAATTTCAAGTTAAAAAGTTCCAAGTAAATCAGTATCAAAATGCTTCAATAACGAATGGTAAACTCGAGATTTAAAGTTTCATTGTTAGTTTCTTTTCGTTTCACTTTTACACTGAAAGATGAACAAACTTTTAAAGATTGATTCCATGGAATAAAGTTGATTAAAAATCATGTTGATCATCAATTCATGAAAGAATGAAAAAGAAAAATTGAAACCAGTTTTGGTTGATTTTCTGTTCATAACTTTCTTTTACTTTTAATTCATGCAATCGATTGGATTCTGTGTAAGTGTGCTTTCAGGAACCCTAAACTTGAGTCTTTCTTTTCTGGTAAACAAAGTCATCAGTCAAACTTGTTTACCGATTGTTCATGATCATGGTTTGAAGTTGAATGAAATGGCAACAATAAACAACTTGTTTACAACTTTAAATGAAAAGGTTGAACTTGAACTAGAAAGAAAAGATGAGAGAAACAAATTGGAAGAAAAAATCGAATCCAATGAAATGATTATGGAAATATTGACTGACCAATCAACTGCTAAGGCCGTTTTTGGGCCAATTTCAAGTTTAAGAGTTTATTTGAAAGGCATTCAAGGGAGGGATAAGTGGACCATCAGTGGATGGGCCTTGTTTGCTTTCACCTCAACTTGAAATGTTGTTTACCAACAGGTGATGAACAAGATAAATTTAATCGGTCTCCTTGAAGTTAAATGTTGTTTATTTGTTTGTTTGGGCAAAACTCGGCAATCTACTTTTCATTTTAATAACATTTTTGTTTTCACTGTTCATTGATTCGTAACACTGACCCTGACCCGTGGATACCTTGAATTAGTTTAAATATTGAACAATTAATACTGTTTAACGGTTTGACTTTTCAATAATCCATTTTGTTTGCTAATTTATTGACCAATTTTGTTTTGTATTACTTTCAATTTCAATTACTTTTCCTTATCTCTAGATTTGGTTGGTTTTAAATTCATTTTCAGTTCATTTTTTCTTCTCTTTACTCAATGATTTTCCTTTTAGATATCAAACTATTTCTAGGTTATTTCAAATTTCCAGAACATTTTCATTTTATCTCATTAATCAAGTGTCAGCTAGTCAACTCTGAAAATGTCGGAAATTTGTCTGGAATCATTTATCTATTGCCATGAGAAAATTAAATGTCAACGAATCGAGATATTGATCTTGAAAGTTGAAAGTACTCTTAACCTGAGTTTGTTGTTTTTTTGTTTCGATGTAAGTTCAATGTCGTTCACAGTTTTTATACATTCAGCATGCATTCTTGTATCAATAAAATGTTCATTTTTTCTCTTCGTATTTACCTTTTTTATCTTTGGTTTGTTGTTGTGCAGATAAATTAGGTAAGCAATTGAGATTCCGATCAGATAAGGACCGATTCGACACCAGGGTTTGATGTAGATCCATCCATAATAACCGTCGAGAGCCTCTCTTGAGCTGTTGTTGGTTAAAGGGTAAAAGGTTGAAATGAGGTTAATTTCATTTCGCTTTTTGTCTCTCGTTTCTTGTACTTACGTTATGTTGGTTAAGTAAGGAACCGGTGGATAATGGTTAACTATTGTTAGGGTTGCGGTGATGATCATTGATCCAGTGAGAAGCAATACAATTAAAAGGATTCCCCAAAAGGGAAACCAGAAAAGAGGTATCAGAATTAATGGAGAGATAAAGTAAAGTTGCATGTCAACAGCTGAGTACCAAGAGTGACTTAAACACTATTTAAATTAACCAATTAATTGATCAAATGAAAGAAAAGAACTAACATTAATTAATGGAAAAACAAATTAAATGGAAACAAAACTAGACTTTTATTGATGAAAAGCTTTCATTTCAATCGCCACTGAAAAATCATGCTGAAGTTGCGAAAAGACGAAATTCAATCAAAATTTGGACAATTTCATTCATCGAAATTGGAAAAATCAAATCATTTTCATCATCAGAAGCGGTACAATTGATTCAGAAAATATTATCTTAAACTTGAGAACTTATAACATTTCATTGAAATTTTTAGCTCAATCAATGCGCTTTTTACTTCATGAATCAATGTTAGAATGAAAAGTAGATGAAGTTCTTAAGTCTATTATCATGTGCTCATTCACAGAGAAGACTTTTTTGTCTTCTTTCATCGGACACATGGAAACATGAATTTCTATTTTCTTAACAAAATGTTGAACTCTTTCAAATTGTTGTTGCGTTGATTTTAGAAAATATTTTTTTATAAATTTTCTTCTGTTGATCATGAAATCATCAAAATTTCTTCAATTGATAAATCTGATTAAATTTCGTTCTTCCAACATAATTCATGTGTAAAAGTTAGTTTTATTTTCAAGACTCGATGAACTGAAAAGGCAATCAAAACTCGATTCAAAGGATGGACTCACCATGTTTTCCCGGTTGATGAAGTTGTGAAGGTAAAGTGAATTGATCCACCAATTGTTTTGGCACCATTTATCGAACATGGTCGTTGATTCGACCCAAGTTGGACCTGAGCCCATGTATTTAAGGAGAGTAACGCAGAAGCCGATGATGATCATCATTAGCGGCGTCATTCGAATGTATCGATGAAGATAGAACTGAAAATAATTTAATCGACCGCAACGACGAAGCTCTTTGAAGACAGCATAGCCAACTAAGAGACCACTTAAAGACAATGAATAAAGTTGTTAGTTTCGAACGATTGGAGGAACGAGATGAGAAAAAATCGCAAATGAATTTACCTTGTAAAGAAGAAACAATCGACTGAAAAATTGGTGTTGGCATATATTTGGCTGATTATCATTTTGGAATCGTATTCAATGTCTTGTGAGTTTTGAAAGAAAAGCCATTGCATGGCAAATGAATATGAATGACCACCAATAATCCAAAACATTGAGATAACTTTGAGACCATGAATTGATGAAATTTGCTTCTCTGAATAACGATTACCATTATTCATATCACTATTTGTATTATCATCGGCATTAACATTAACATTATCATTGATGTTGCTGTTAACATTATTATTATTGTTGCCATTATTGATGCTATTCTCATCACCAATAATGTTGCTGCTTATTGTATTGTTATTTGCATTATCATCACTTCTGTTTCTATTTGAACTTTCGTTGTGATAATTGTCACTTTTACCTTTATTATTGTTATTAAAATGATTTCTAATTTGATTATTATTATGATTACTAGTGTTGCTACTGTGATTATTGTTTGTATCGAGTATTAAATTAATATTTTGTTTGGCTGAAAAAGCTAATACAATTGACTTAAAAAGGTTAACTCGTCTAACCAAAGGTTCATCAGAGTCAACGTTATTGTCAACCGATGGAACAGAATCCAGGCTGACAATGGATGAACATTGGCCTTTCATTAGATTTAAATTGGTGTTACAATTGTCTTCATTTGTTTCAGATTCACTACTGTTGTAATCATAAATTGTTGCCCCAAAAACAAGGCATAAAATTAATAAAATAAAAGATCTGTAAATGAGAAAAAATAAGAAAAAAAACAAAATAAAAATAAAGAAATGAAAAGGAAAAGGAAAATGTAAAACAAAAATAAGCACAAAAATGAAGTGAAAGCTAAAAGTGATGTTACCAGTCGGACGAAGCACAGTACAACAAACGAAGGTTCAAAAGGCCATTGTTTTACCTGATTGATTGAGCAAACAAGTTGACTTAATATTCATCGGTGTACACAAAGTGTCCATTCAAGTCCAAACAAGTGCCAAGCGATCAACTTGGTTTTACTCAAAGTTTGGAAATGTGGCGACTTTTCAACTCTTAATGTCACCAGAAAATGAAAGACGCAGTTGTTTGCTTTCTGTGTCTTTTTGTGAATCGAGTCTGATTTGGTTCTAATAATAAACATTTAATCGTTCATTTCTTGATTCATTTGTTACTCAAGTCGAAAGGTAAAGTTATAGCAAAAAACTGTTTAAAATTAAACTGTTTATTGTGATCCATTGGCTTCATTTGGTCAACAACATTGATCCTAATGCTACATTTCGCTTTCATTAATCCAGTGCACACTTGACCCTTCTCTCTTTGACCATTGGTTGCTTCTCTTGGTCAGTCATTAACCTTGCGTTCTTTTTGTTGGCCTCTAACATTTCGAAATTGATTTTTCTTCTTTTCATTCTTTACTTTTTCTTTTCATTTCAATTCTTCTTCTCTTGCCAATCCATACAAACCATTCATGCTGACCTTTACCCTGTGTTTACCTATATCAAAACTTTGACCCTTTATGACTCCACCTTCCCTAACATAGGATTGGTCACTAGTAAAGGTTAACGGAAATGACCTTGAAAGGTAGAGTGATGATAATGAGACCAACTACTGTGTTTAGGTAAAAGGTAAAGATGATGAAGAGAAGAAGAAAAAATGTAACAAAAGAAATATTCTTATCGATAATAACTGTGGAAAGGACATTCCAAAAGTCTTAACCAGGAGCGAGGTAAGGACTGAGGTAAGGGCTAAGGTAAAGGTCAATATTTTTTGTTAACTGGAATAGTCGAGATGAAAAGGTTTAAGAAGGTCAAAGAAGAGAAGAGAAGGAGAGAGTTAATGACCAAATGTATTGCTCTCGGTTGATGGGTCATTGTGATATGTCATTGACCCTTAACTTGAGTATGGCCTATGGGTCAGTTCTGTATGAATGAAGAAAGCAAACTGGCGACTTCCGATGGACAACAACAAGAGAAATTGTTGTTCTTCTAAGTTTTTAAGGTAAACTTCGGCTTCTCTTTTAGTCTACTTTTGCATCAAATATGAAGCAAAGTGAAAAGCCTTTTCTTTCAAATTTGTTTACCTCCAGTTTTACCTGTATTAGTTTCTCATCAAAAATCGTTATTTTGTATTTTACTCGCCATTCTTAATTATTGGGTTGAGAGTTGAAGACTTTTGTGAAAACAAAATATGCAACATATTCTAGAGCTTTGCAAGTTGTTTGACCTGTCAAGTGACCATTAGAAGCTGATTTGAAAAGAGTTAAGAAATGATGAGCAAGATGGCAACAAGAAAGGTCAATAAAAGGCTAAACACTGAGAGACCTTCTACTGACCATATAGGTACAGGTATAGGGTTATGGTCATGATGAAATTAGCGTCTAATTTTGCGCCAAAATAAAGGGTCAACGTGTAAGGGCACAGCAAAGGTTAAGGAAAGGTCAACCATTTCAAACTTCAATTGTTACTTATGCTTTGTTTCATCAGTCATTTCACGACTTTTCAGTTTCATTCAAATTCTCATCATGAAAATGATCAACACTTAACGTCTATCGGACAATGTTATTATATAATGTTTGGAAACATTTTTCTCGTGTTTACATGAAAAATTGAAAAGTCGTTCAACTGTCTGATTCTTTATTGTAATTATTGGATAATTAGAAGGCAACTTACAGGTAAATGTAGGCTTTGAGATCAATTCCATCTTCAGATGAGTTGGTTTGATTGCAAGATGAGAAAGAGATCGATGAGTTTTGTAAAAACTTGGAAATAACTGGAAGAAACGAAAAGGCGAATCAATTAATTGCGCACTAAATGTGATCAAAGAGTTGCTTTTATCATTGACTGACAATTTAAAGGTAAAAGGTGGCAAAAGTTGGAAAAGGCAATCGAAAGAAATGGATAGAGAAAGATGAGAAATGATGAGAGAAGATGAAGGATGGAAGGTGATGATGAAGGATGATTTAACGCGTATTGTTGGGAAGTGTGATTACAGGGACGAAGTAAAAGTTGGTTAAATAGTTAACTTTGCTTTTCATTAAACTTACCATAATCAGTTATATAATTAAGATCAACCATTAGATGGTTGCATGAAGTTGAGATGTCGGAGATTTGTTGATCAGAAAATGATATTAACATGGATATATCCATGGTTTTCAAGGGATTTTCAGTTATTTTAACCAAAGAAAAGGACTAAACACTTTGATGGAAAAGACGATGATGAAGATGAGAACAAGGATTTTTATTGTTGATCAACTCCAGAACATAATTAAGTTTGAATTGGGAAATGGAAATGACTAAGTGAAAAAGTATTATAAGAATGGTGAAAGTGATGGAAATTGATGGTGATGATGAGTGTTGAGAGGGAAAGTAAACCAAATCGTTTGGAAGAAAGTTTAAGAAGAAGAAGAAAGAAGAAAGAAAAAAGAAGAAGAAAAAGAAAAAGAAGATGATGAGGATGATCGAGATGAGAATGGTGATGAGAGAGAAAGAGAGAGAGGAAGATAGGTAGTGAAGGAAGAGAGAGAGAGAAGGAGAAGAAAAAAAAGATTCGGGACAGGTAAGAACAGGTTAGTTAGAGTGGCTTGAAAAAGACTTACTTTTAAAACAGGTTAGGTTCAGATGGATTTACAATCAAGAGATCAAATTAAATTAATAAACTTCACCATGTTTGTTAAAATCGCAAAGTTCATTGATCCTTAACCTAGTGCCCTACCTGATTCAATGAAAATGATTCAAATTATTTATTTTATCGCAATTTTCACTGATAAAATATAAATTCTATCAACTTATTATAATAGGGATTTTCAGTTTTTTTTCTTCTTTATCTGCTTCTTCTTCTCCTCCTTTTTTCTCTCTCATTCTTTTTCAGTCTCTTCTCTTCTCTCTCTCTCTCTCTCTCTCTCTCTTTCTCTCTCACAGTATAATTCCCTCCCTCTATAACTAATTAATTTTATTATTTACTTACCTACTTTTTGATTAGCAATTGTCAATCTGAAACGCGTTTTTTCTCTCATTTCACCACAATATCTGTATTATAATTTATATCATTTTATTTGCAAATCGTTCTACAAAAATTACTTCATAAAGTAAATATAACATACAAAGTGGTCTTTCAGTTTTTTTATCATCGCTTCATCTTTCTTCCTTATCATTAACATTTCGTTAATTTATCTTGATAATGTCGATAAAATTGGCTTTTAATCATCATTCGTAATTCCTTACTTTTCACCCATCTTTAACTTTGAAGATTACCATTCAAACAAAGAGCTTTATAGCAATTTGTATGACCAACAGAAATAGATCAATTGAATCAATCATTTTTTAGCCTCATTTACACAGGAAATACAATTAGAAGTTTTCATATATTTAAATTCGGTTGATTAGATATCGGTAAATTATCGAAATCTTAATACAATGAAACTACAATAACTTGAATTATAATATTAATGAAGGTTATTGATTTGTTGTGCGACTCTTCAAAAGTGTTAATTTGGAAGCGATATTTAGTTAAATAATAATTGGACCAATCTTAGATTGTTTAGACATATCTTTATTTAAACCAGGTTATAAATTGGAAACTAATTAAATCAAGCGGCTGCTTCAGCCTCCAATTTTGCAACAACAGCTTTCTTCTTTTGGGCAATCTTATTTCTGCGAGCAGCAAGAGTTTGCTTGCTCTTGTTCCATCTCTTCTTTTTACCTTCTGTTGTCTTAGCTTTAGGTGGTTCAGGGTCTGGGTTAGCACGGATAGATGCATGTGCTTTAGTGTACATTTCTTCGATCTAGAATTGAGTAAAAAAAAAGAAGAAACAAGTTTAGAATGAAATAAAGCTATAAACAAAGGGAAACTGAAGATATAAAGGACATTCACCTCATCAGCAGTGATTCCGAGCTTAGAATATCGAGAGAATTGTTTCTTGAATGCTTCTTCATCTTCTTCCATAAGACTACGCATATAATCAGCAACGTGTGTACCCATAATGTGTTTTCGGTGTACCTCAGCGTCTAACTCTTTTGATTCAGCATTGTAACCTGGGAATCGTTTCTCACTGTGTGGGATATCAATTCCACCATCAACTGCTCCTTTCATAGCGCCAAAGATTCTTGACCCAGTAGATGTTCGAGCAAGTCCTACATCTAAGAATGCTCTGAAGGCTCCGGGTTTTCCATCAATGTCTTCAACATTAAACATTTCTCCAGTTACTTCTTCGCTACCGGCATAAATTGAGTCCAGCCTGAACTTTTTAAGCATCTGAAAAAGAAAGGAAGTCAGATTATCGTAAGGAAGGAACTTAGAAAAGTAGAAATAAATTTACAAACTTACCCTACGAGCGAGAAGGAGACCGGTACAGTATGCAGCAGCATAATTGGTCAAACCAACTTTAACTCCAAATTTGGGTAATTCATGAGAATAAGCTGAACATACAACATAATCTCCTTCAATTTTAGAATAAGCTATTTGACAAATAATATCTTTGTTGGTTATTCTAACAATCATTCGATATTTAGGAGTGTTGTATTTATTTTTGTCTTGCCAAATCAAACGTTTTCTTGCATAGTAATCGGTTTTACCCTCTGAAATTAAAAGGCATATGATTGATTAAAATCATTTGGAGAAAGGATTTCTAAGGTATGAAAAGGGATAAATTGAACTAAATGAATGAAATTCAATGAAAAATCAACTAACCTCGTCTCCTTCGGAATTTGACTTGGTACCTCTTGAAGTAAGCCTTGTTTTTAACAACTTTAACAAAACCCTGGAATAAAGAAGGAATGATTAGATAAAAGAAAGATTAAGACAAGGTAATCGAGTAGGTAATTAGATGAAGACACAATTAAATAATAGTTACGTACCATTTTAAACGTAGATAATTAAATTAAATTAAAAGTCAAACCCGAAAGAAAAATAATGCTGTGCACTAATAGGAAACGGAAACTCAAACTCTAAGCATATGAACTAAATAGGTGGAGCCTATCAATCTTAACAAACTAAAAGCGCCTTTTTTGAATTTACTTTTTAAATGTTTTTCAATCAATTATGAAATAAGAAACACATTTCTTCAATTAAAATTTTTTTAATTATACTTTAATGTTTAGTGACAAAATAATGCAGCATATTACTTGCATAATGAAAGAACTCATGTTTAAAAAACAATTGAGAACGAGAACTTTATGTTAATGGTCAATGTTGATAGATATCTGAATAATTTAAGGCATAACAGGCAAAAAGCATTTATTGATAAATAGATATAAAGGTCCCTTCACTTTAGCTTGATCATTCTCTTGGAATAAAATCATGTTCATCCAAAGGATCGATCAGGATTGTTTCAAAGATTAACTGATGAATCGAATGATTAATTTTCGTTAACAAATATTGATCAAAATTTAATATGAAAATGACTATTAACTAGGAAATTGAGAAATAATTGCTAATCTCGAAAACCTTTACAACATTTAGCTTGACTACAATTTTTTATGTAGTCCATCGAAATCAGATCATAAAATCAAAATAAGCATTAAGGTAAAAAAGAATTATTAAGTCGCTTATAATGTAATATGAAAAGGAGTGTTAATTTATAGCCGAATTCATCTTTAAATTGTTTTCGTATTTACTCTTCGTAATTTAAAACGTTGAAAGATATAGAGCTTGGTTTTTGATTGACGACAATTAGTTTGCAGGGGTTTGGAACGAAAATTTTTTATACATTGTGCATTTTGAATTTAAAGTGAAATGTAATAAAAAGCTTTTAGATGCAGTAAAAAACTTTTTTTAACAAAAATTGTACAGCCTAACTTATCGTACTGTAATCAAAATCTTTGAATAATTGGTCATCTAGCCTTGGTATGAATCGAAGATCTTTTGGTGGACTTAAGACGGGTTTTTCAGAAGTAAATTCGTTGTCAAAATTGCTAACGTCATCTAGTGATTTGATAGTGGGCACAAATGGAGGTTTAACTTTACGAGCGAGAAGGTCCTCCCAGTTGATATGCCGGAAGAAAGACTGTTTTTTAACATCTTCAGCGTCTCGTTCACTTGATCCAAGTCTTCTGTCTGGATTTTTTCTTAAAAGTCTTTTCATAATGGCTACTGATTCAGTTGATAAACATCGTGGATATCGAACTTCTTCATTGACTATACTATCGAAAACTTCCTCCTCATCATCACCTGGAAACGGAGACTGAAAAAAAGATAAAAATGAACATTAAATAAAGATATTCAAAAGATTGATATTAAACCCTTAGATTTGCAAATTTACCTCTCCAATCAACATTTCAAATATAAGAACTCCTAATCCCCACCAATCAACTGCTCTAGTGTAGGAATTATCAGTCAAAACTTCAGGAGCGAGAAATTCAGGTGTACCACAGAATGTTCCGGTTCTGTCTCCATAGCCGATTCCTTCCTTACAAAGGCCAAAATCAGCAATTTTAACATAACCTTGTGCATCGAGTAGAAGATTATCCAATTTGAGATCTCTGTAAGAGAAGAAATGTAGAGAAAAATAATGAAAAATCAATTAGTAAACCTAATCAATCAAAGAAAGCAAAGTTTGTAAGTCGCAAAGCTAAAGTAATAATTATCACTAATCCTTCAGTGAATATAATTAGATTTTGTCATGCTTTCAATTAGCATTTTTATCATCTGCATCATTTAACTGTTAGTTAGCCTAAATTCAATTTGTAAAGTAAAAAATTCAGCTGATGAACTAACATGGTTAAACTCTAAAAATTTTTGTTGAGACATTTGCTCATTTCATACAGTTGTAAACATTTAGTTTGTAACGGATTGTTTTGTAACTATAAAAATATAAGAAAGGAAATAGTTTGAATAAAGGGGAATGAAAACCCGGTCAACAAACTTTGCTTTGCACATAATTACTGCAACTAACTTAGACAGTTGCTTTTTACCTTAATAATAACAGTAATAATAATAATAATGAAAATAAAGTGTTACCAGTAATTTTAACTTTTAACTAGTTTCATTTTATAAATTTTTTACGTTCATTATTATTATTATTATTAAAAGATAACTAATAAGATTCTTTCTAACCTGTAGATAATCTTGTTTTCGTGTAAAAATTGAAGGCCAAGTACAATACAAGCAGCATAAAATGTTGCCCGAGGCTCCGAAAAAATGTCTTGATGAATATGAAGCATGAGATCGCCTCCACAAGCGTATTCCATAACAAAACAAACATGAAGACTGGTCTGGAAACATGCAAATAGATTAATAAGAAAGGGATGGCGAGTTTTTGTGGCTACTTCGAGTATCCTTTTCTCGGCCATAAGACTTTCAATTTCATCTCGAGCTATCACATCACCCTTTTTAAGGGCTTTTAAGGCATAATATTCTCTAGTTGGTTTGTACCTGCTTAAAATAACCTGAAAAGATAAAAAGAAAGGTAAAATCAGAAATATATTAAAAACATGATAAGAGGTAATGTTGAAAGACGCAGGTGAAAGAAAGGGGAATAAAAGGTAAAACACAAAATCAGATCATATTTTGTGTAATAATTGCAATAATTTAGATTGCATGGTTACTTTTAAAAGGTAAGAACTTGAGTAACCTTCGGTCAATTTTGCATTTCTTTGCCGGTTAGTATGCAAAGAAGATGCAGGAAGAAAAAGATAAATCAGTACAACCTTGATATCTAGCAATTTTTTTCAAGTCTCACGCTTTTAACATTTAGATGGATTTAGATATGTTTATGAGTAAAGTCACAACATCAGCATGGTAAAGTTCATATGAACAAAATGAGAAAACTTGAGTTACAAAAAGGTTGGAAAATCCTTAATTTAAGATAGTAAATGTTCCCGTTATTATTCCTATTCTATTATAATAACTTGATCTTCTTGTTCCGTTTTTTTAGTAGTAAACCATCAAAATATAATGTCAATAAAGACAATTTAAAGTATTGCGTTTTTACTTCAAAATTTTTAGGCTGAGTTTGCAATCTTTTTCATATGCGACTAGAATCTTTTAATAAATCTAATCGATTGTAAATCATTGGAATAGATTTTCTTAATCCATTTAATGTATTAAATAATCAAACGTAATCACATAATTTTAAAGGATAAAAGATGATAATAATAATAATAAATAATAGAATGAAAAAATGAAATAACAAGAGGATGAAAAAGTTTTGAAAGACATGAACAAGACTAGAATAAGTGAAAAGATAATGATGGAAGCCTAACTAACTTATTTTTAAGCAGGTCGATCAGACATTGGCATTTGATAGTCTTCAAGGTTTCTTCAAATAGTTGTGATTTATCTTTTAGTTTGCAATATTTTGATAGAAGGGAATTTATTGAAAACAATGGTCTAAATCATTTGTCTGTCTTCAAATTTCAATAATTAGTTTAACAAGAACTTTTATGAAACAACAACAAAATTAGCGTGAAAAATAATTAAATGCTTTCTGTATCATAGCCATTGATTAAAAAGTAAATATCCTGATATTGAAACAGCAAGTGTACATCCTTACCTTTCCAAAATGACCTCTTCCTAAAACACTAATGAATTCAAAGTCATTTATTGTCATCCGCTGTCCTGGTTTATGAGCTTCAGATGAAACTGTTTTTGGAGGACTTTCTTCTCCAGCTAAATCAATAATAGGCTCAGGTCCAGGAGAGTATCTTAATTTTAGTCGAGCAATTTCATTCTCATCTATACTATGAATGCTGGCTCGTTGTAAATCACTGAAAGCAGGAGGTGACGGTGTAGCCTCATTTGATCCTGGTGTAGTGACTATTTGTTTGGATTGTCGAAGGGTATCATTGACATTACACTCATTGAGGAAGTCAAAACTTGCCAGGGTTGAGTTAATTTGTGAATCATTGGATAGGCTTGGTTTAATCTGACTACGGGCCTTATTATGGTCAGCTGATTCTTGTTTATAACGAGACTCATTAATGGGTTGAATGGGGGGTGGTGTCATAATTGTTGTAGCGTGAGATGTAGCGGAAGGTGTAATTGGTGTAGTAGTAGATGAGGATGATGCTGATGATGAAGATGATGATATAATAGTTGCCTGTGTTGGTGGTACAGTGAATGACGATATTGATGCTGTATTACAAGTAGTTTCATTTGTAGGAGAGATTATTCCTTGTGAGCTAGGTAAGTTAGCTGCTTTATCAATAGCTGCGGTTGATGCTGTTACTCTAGATGAAGATGAAAATGAACTCGATGCTAAGTTAGTTTCAGATGATGCTTGTGGTAAAGCTCGTTTAATCAATCGACCCCATGTGGCCACATTGATATTCATTTGATTTGGACGGAGTATGTTCTTATCTTTGTGACGGAACAATTTTTGACGTTGTAATTTAGGTTTTCGTGAAATCATGGGATCAATAAATTTAATTTCAACAAAAAGGATTCCTTGAGGCTCCAAGGGTAAGGCCATTCCATGGCGAACTTCTTCTACAAAGTCTTCCAAACGAACAAATTTAACAGCACACAAAGAGCGCCAATCGCGCCAATAAATTTGTATTTCTAACTCTCGAGATCGATCCAGATTAAAAGAGAATCTCATATCCCAAGCCATCTGGCTGCAAGCTTTCCAACTTGTCTGACCCACGGTGACATTATCTAATTTAAGTATAGCCATGACTTCGTTGCAGGTTTCATCTTTAACACTATAGGATCTTGATGAACTTAAGCTAAGGCCTTTACTTGTTGCACGAACTAAACTTCTCAAATCACCGGGAGTGGAGTTATTCTTAGGTGATCGACCTGGTATATCTTCCAAAAGGCCTTGACACCCAATTAACCGGACTTCTAAGGTACCGGTAACAGCAGCAGGCTTAGATATGATGGCTGGTGATGTTGAATTAACGAGATCATCTGTACATTTAAAGGTTTGAATTGTTGGAGAATATACTGATGGTGTAACAGATTGACTATTCTCTAAGTCAGCTTTGAGTAAAGCCGATTTAGGTGACCCAGGAGGTAATTGTGATCGACATACTTCTAAGGCTTTCCGTAGAAGATCAATTTTTTGACTTGATTCCAGTAGGTTAGATTGGGCTTCTTGTAAAGCTTTACGGTCTGTTAATTTGGAGCTTTGATATAATTTGATCACATTTCGAGCTCCATCAACGATGGCACATTCAACCTTCAGTCGGTGCCTTAATTCTTCAATGCGTATTTCTAAAGGTGACAGGGAGTCGAGTAGACTTAAACTTCCACTTCGTGAACTTCCATAGTTTTTTGATCCAACAACCCCAGAAGAGCCATTATTTTCACCTTTAGCAATATTTTCCAAGTCTTGTTTATGTTTTACTCGATTCACCATCATTTTGATATATTCAATTTTCTCTTTGGCATCACTTAACATTAACTGAGCTTCAGCTAGTAATTTTTTATCTTTCGAAGATCCACTGGTGTACATTTGCAATAACTTTTCTGCACCCTCTTTAACCTTAAGCTCAATCACCAACTGTTTCTCCAATATGGCTAATCTCTGTCCAATAGGTGTTTCACTGGATCCCATATCAACATCACCAGGTAAAGGACCACCATTATTATCACTATTGATGCAAATTGAGGAAGCCATCATTGTCCACCACCACCTTATAGAATAGGATCAAAATTAACAAAAATATGTTGATGTTGGATGTGAAGAGAAAGAACTGAAGAGCAGAAAGAAGACTAAGAAAAAGAAGAAGAAAAAGAAAAAAGAAAAAGAAAAGGAAAAGAAAAAAACAGAATAAATAGAAGAAACTGGATGATTAGAAACAAACAAAATTGTGTTATCAAATTTTGATATACATGAAAAAATGAATACAGCAAAAAATTCAACTTGTGGGTTGCCCAAAAACATTTACCACTCCCCTTCCTTTTTGCTTGGGGGCCGCTGACATGTAACAGTCAGTCTTAATGATTCTATTCTATAGTCTATTCTATCTAAAGTAACATTAATTTAACCAATTTAAAATGATTAAATTCGTGTTCAACAGTTAAATTAGATTTTTATTTTCTCCTTCACTTTAATAAATCTAAGTCTTTTCCAATATGTTGCCATAAACACACTGCCAAGTGCAATGAGCATTGTCAATAGGAAACAACAGTTTATCCTCTCATCACTTGCATTTCAATTTTCTATTCAAGTTGTCAAACAAATGATTGAATTTAATGAGATCACTCATGAATTACTATTGAAAGAAATGTCCTCACTTCTATTACAGTTTTTAAATTCTCCGATTCGATCTGAATCATGGAAAACTGTGGAACAATGTAATTTTGCTTTCTTTACTTCTTTTTGATTCTGGATCTTCTTTTTCACGTGTTACGAATATTTTCTTATTACAAGTGATTCTTTCTTTTGATTTTTTTGTTTCGGTGCTTTATGGTAGTACCATTAAAGTGTTATAAATAGTTACAATGATTCACCTCATTGTTTCCAGTTTATGAGAACAATTATATGATGTAATTTTTATTTTGTTATCGACTGACCCGCCTTGTAACCGGCTCTTGAATAACCGGTAAATTCAAACACTCTTATCATTATTATTCAGGACAAAATTGCAAGTAAACTCAGCGTTATATCATAGCAATGTGTTTATTAAGTCTTGTGTTTAATCAATATTTAATAACTCATCAGATATAAATTTATGGTGTTAAATAAACTTCATTTTCCCACGTATTATTCACTATCCTTGAAACATTTTCCTCTTCTCTATAGCAACCAATTGTTCTTTGCATAATCATCATAAAAAATTTTTAATAGTTACTAAATTATGAGAAATTCTGTAGATTAATCAACTGTTTCTTTAATCAATGATCCAATTTCATATCCTTCAAGTAAAAGTCAGTATTATAAATTGATTAACTGTACATGATCATTGTTATACATCATTATTTTGAGTTTGACTCTGAACTAAAAATCAGCTGCAAAATCGATTTTTCGCTATTAAAAAAGAAACAAAAATTTTCTGCTTTTGGCACATTGATCGTAGATCAAGTCTTTTCTCATATATAAATCCATTGCGAGAAAGGAATGAAAACTATTGTAAAATTTGTTGACAGATTGTAAGATATAATGAATATTATAATAAATCAAAATATTGTGAATTCTGATCCGTCGCAGGCCACCAGATAAACATCTTTATCAGTGATTCTAACTAAGAATCTGTTCTAAGAACTTGCACTCAAAAGCTATCATAAAGTAAATTTCTAAGATTACAAACTATTGTTAAAGTTCTGAGCACCGTTGTTTTTCGATGAGATAAATCACTAACTCCTTAATCATTTATTCATTATTGGCGGTTCACAACATTTAGATTTAAAATCCAATCAATCAGCATCTAATCAGTCTACAGAATAGTGATAATCCAAGAACTTATAGAGACGTCTCTTTCGTCCGATTTGATGTAATTAAATTTCAGTTCATGGCATGACTTGTAAATCATTCGATAAATTCAGAAATATATCCTCTAAATCTAGACAGCGGAAGTTTATGGTATAATTGACAAATTAAAGAGTGCTTTAGCTTGAGTATAATGTTTAACTTGTTGCTTTTAACGATTAAAAATCGATAGAAAAATAGAAGTACAGTTCTGTTACAATCTCCAGCATCAACACAGGATTTCGAGCTTTTTTAATTATTTTAATGATTACTAGACCTCTCATGAAAGACCATTATGGTGATGAATGGATTTGATAGATTGAATTTGACTTCACTAAATTTAATCGTTATTGCGCTGACAAGCTTGACAGGCTCAACATCATAGCCTGATTAAAAGGAATTAATGTTTATCAGTTCAATAGATGGTCTCTCCAGATAAATCTACGCAAATAATAGAAATGAAAATCACCAGTTTGATATAGAAAGAGGCAAATTATGATAAAAATTGACAGGTAATTCACATGAATACACACTGATGTTTGTAAAGTTGATAAGTTCTGTAGTGGAACAAGCTTTTTATGGCAGAAAAGGAATATCACTAACAAGTAAACAAAATAAAAAATGATTAATAAATTAATGAAAATAATAGATAGTATGAATAGATGAAATTGAGCTCCATTTTTTTATCAAGAGATTAACTGAACCAGTTGGTTTGAGGTGAAATAAGAGTATGGTTAACTAATAAACCAACAATGTCAAGTGAAAATGGTGACTTGTTCGATATCATATTTTTCTTAAGTACACTGATCAAGCACAAATTGTCGATTAAATGTTTTATTGGAACATTTTTTCATTTTTATAGCCAATAAATTGATTATTCAATAATTTTCATGAAATACATCACATCACATCAGCAAATATTACATCTGGCTAAGGGGTCGTCTAATCATTTAATTCTGTAGGAAGTTCTGTAAGGCTTTGCTCAACCAATTTTCAGCATTTCATCTTTTGACCAGTGATACATTATCTAATCAATTTATTTTCCTACTTATTTACATTTATAAATATTTGTGTCTTAAGATTTAAAGAACTTTTTAATGCTGATTTTACAATATTTATTGAAACATCCGATTGCCTACAAATGTTGAGCTCAAGTTTTCATCTTGTTGTACAGTTTTTTTGCTGCATTTTTGCGGAAATCTTTTGTTCTTAATTTATTATCTAGTTAATCATTTTCTTCACAAAAGTTCTCACCATCAACCTTACTCTGAAGATTTGAATCTCCAAATGAAAATTGTTTGATTAATAATACCATTCAGTCAATTTGATCAATTCTTATATTTTATCATTATTTCCATAATGTAAATCTCATCTTGAGCATTTATGTGCAAGCGTTTATTCATTTCATTGAAACAAATTGTGTTCTACTTGATCTAATTTATTTCTTTAACATCTTTAGAAATTTATTTGTCACAACTTATTTCATTTAGATTAATCAACTGTGGTTTTATAATGTACATTTACTTTTAATGTGAATAATCAACGATATTGAACTTGCTGGAACTTGTTCTGCTCGGTAACTGAACAAAATTTGGTTCTAACGAGGAGCTAAAAAGTGATCAAAGTAACTATAAGAATAGAAATGGCAAATTTGGACTCTTTAACAGCGAACTTCCTCAGTGATCTCTGTACCAAATATAACTCAAAGGAAATGTCACGACAAGACCATGTGAATTCCCTTTCATGGCGACGATTACATCTCAGTCGAGCTAAATTAAAGGCTTCTCAAAGGACATCGGCATTATTATCTGGATTTGCTATGGTAATTTTTCTAGATTTCTGTTTTTTCATATGAAACCTTGAAATCTTTATGAGGAAGTACAATCAAAAAAATAATTCAAAATATTCTCATTCTTCCTCTCTTCTCTCTCCTAAATATCTTCAAAATCTTCAGATAGCTATGGTAGAAGTGCAACTGAATCCGGAAACAAAGAATCCAGTTCCTTTTGGGCTACTTATATCATTTGCTATTTGTACTGTCCTACTTGTTTCTATGCACATGCTTGCGTTAATGATATCCACCTGCATTTTACCTCACCTAGAAGTGGTCTGTACGATAAATGGCATTGGCAAAGTTAGTGAATCTCCGCATGAAAAGCTCAATCATTATATTGAAATTGCGTGGACATGTTCAACAGTTCTTGGGATATTTTTGTTTCTTATTGAAATAGCTATTTTGTGTTGGGTTAAGTTCTGGGACTTCGGTGTAAACCAGGGAAACACCGGACATAAAGCAGCTCTTGCCGCAACTCTTCTTTTGATACCAATTTTTATAATCTTTATTGGATTCGCTGTGCATTTCTATCGTCGATTGATAAGTCACAAATTTGAAACATCAGCTAAAAACCTGCAAGAGGTTGAATCTATGGCTTCTCAATTAAAAAATGAACCTGTATTACCAATGGATAGTTATAATGAACAAGCCAATTTTCAGGTCTGATCTCTAAGAAATCTCATTGCTGACTCACAAGTTGGTGTTAAAACAAACCAATTTAAGAATTGAGTTTAAGTAATAAAATTGATTGAACTTTAATTGATTAAAAAATGAAAGGATATAAGAAAATAAAATTTGTTTTAATTCATTTATTTTAGAATGCAAAATTCTAATTAAAGATACATCATGGTTTTTACTTTCCTTCAACTTCCCGGAGTCGATCTTTTTTCAATGGACCCTGGAGAATAAATAAAGGGTTAAGATTAATATCTAATTCATTCAACAAACTTGAGAGCAAAAAATTATAAATTAAACTAACCATGAAAGCCTTCTTCTCAGCATGAGTTTGGAATCTACCATGACCGAATTTAGATGATGTATCGATAAATTTGAGTTTAATTTCCTCAAGAGCAGCTCGTTTGGTGTGTACCAGGAGAGACTAAAATAAAAAACATAATTATGATTAAAAGATGAAAATAAAAATGACCAATGTTTAAAACTGTTCGTTATCAGTCCTATCATTGTATTATCATGATCGCATTCATTGGATTGGCTCTAGTTTTATCATCATTGGGAAGAAAAAATAAAATTAAAAAAGCAGCATGGCTTACCTTTCTAAGTGTAATAACTCGCTTTTTAGGACCCATTACACAACCCTTCAACATGATGTAGTCACAGTTTACTTCACCGTAATGGGGGAAACCGCCCTAAAGAATGAGAAATGACCGATTAGTATATTTTCGAAGAAAAATACAATTTGATGAACAAATTACTTTCAGACCGCCCTAAAGATTTCTTCATGGATCAGATGTACGAAGTACACACATAGAATCATCATAGAATAAAATTAAGCAGTGCATATTTAAATAATACATACCATTGGAGTGATGGTCTTGTTAGTAGTGTCGTATTCAGTGGCTGCATTGTTTTTGATTGTTTCTCCATCTTTAACATGAACACCTTTACCCATTCGATAAATCTTCTTATTGATTTCAGTTCTATGATGATAACCTTTCTGTCCAGCACGAGCAACCGTGTATTGGACACGACTTGGATGCCAAGCACCGATACAGGCGACTTTTCTAAGACCTTTGTGTGTTTTTCTTGGAAGTTTCTTAGTATGCCATCGGCTGGTAACACCAGCAGTACCCTTACCCTTTGTAACACCAATAACGTCGATCATTTCACTTTGAGCGAAAACTTGACTAATGGGTATAGGCTTTTCGAAGTGTTGTCTAGCCCATTCAACTTTCTCAGGTACAGTTCCACCATTAATTTGAATCTCCATGATGTGAGCTTTCTTTTGTCGTTTTTTCATAAGTTTCATCTGAGTGTGGGCGATTACTCTAATAACGGTACAGTATTTCTTGATACGAGCAAAGTCTTTATCAAGAGCTTTTTTACCGTCTTCGTCTTGCCATTTTTTGGCATATTTAGTGAAAGCCTTTTTCTTACACTTGTGCCTGTAGAGTAAAAATTATTATTAGTATGTCTCATCTTGAAGCTAGAAAGCTCAAGAGAGGAGACATAACTCAGGTCAAATGGACTCATTAGTTATTAGATAAACTAAAACCAAGCGGAGTCTTTAAGCGAACAAGTAATGTCCCCATCTCTTGAAATTATTTTCCAATACCAACCAATTCTTGTAGAATCTTCGCCTACAATCTTCACTTAAATGTTCAGAGAAGATAGTCTTGAAAGTTCTCAGGCCACGTGGAGTATCAATGTAACCCACCAGACCAACAATAACCATTGGTGGGGCCTCCAAGATGGTAACTGCTTCGACTACCTCTTTCTTGTTAACCTCTGTTGATTAGCAAACGAGTGAAGATGGCATATGAGTAACTGAACAAAATTAGATAAAACTGTAAGTACTTACTTGAACCAGGTTTGTCCACTTCACGAACAATGTGGGTCATACCGGCTTTGTAACCAATAAAGGCCGTAAGATGAATAGGTTTAGATGGGTCATCTTTGGGAAAAGCACCGATTCGACCTCGGTGTCTTCGGCTTCGCTTTTTAGGAGCGAATCCCATGTGCCCATGACGGGGAGCTGAAAACTTACGATGACTCATCCTAACAAAATTAAATTAAATTAAATTACTTAAAAGAAACTAACCATTCAGTAACGTGTTGAGTGTAAGATTACACGTTTATAAGAAGAAATTTACCACTAAATGCTTTATTAAGGCAAGTTTTTTCTCATTTCCGTTTCCCAAAAAATAACCAAGGAGATTTAAAAGCGCCCTCTAAATTAGAGAGAACCGCACATTTCAAAATAATTATTCTGTTTTTATCAAGATATTTTAGCAATCATTGATTATTAATTGTAATCTTGCTTAACTGCAAATGCAATTTTTATAGTTGTTCCCATTGAATATAATTATGAAACTAATCTAGAGATATTAAAAATTATTTCTTTGAAATACGCGGTAATTCTTAAGATGGAAGGAGTGTCTCCTTGGCATTTTTCCGGAAACAGATACCTAGTTTTTCATATGTTTTCAACAAATGTAATGTTTTGTTTTTTTGTGTGCACATTCTTTAACCAAGTTGAATTTGATTTAATTCTGTTAGGATGACGAATACTCGTTCAGAGCTAGTAAGGGCACTTAATGAGAGTCTTTTGAATGAATCAAGCTTGGAAAATTTTATTCTTAGCCATGGAACAGCTTTAACATCACCCAATCTAGATGAAAGAACCAAAGGAATCGAAACTCTTGCAGGTTACATTGAATTGCTCAGTCCTGGAAGTTTGGGAGAAATAGAAACCGAATATCTAACTGAATATTTGATCTCTCGATTAAGTGATCACCATTCGTTTATTCCGATCATTGCTAAATCATTGCTTCATCTTTCGAGATCCTTTCCAATCTCGAATAAGCAAGCGATAAGCATATTTACAGCAGTCCATAGAGAAGTTGCCAATCAACAGTTACCTATTCAAGAGAGATTTATAATTTACCAATTAATCGGTAGTCTATTCTCATCACATTTGGAAGCATTTAAGTCAATCAACAATGATTTTTTATATGGTTTCATACAAATTATGGAAGGAGAACGCGACCCTCGATGTCTTCTGTTGTGTTTTGATTTATTCAACAAAGTAGTCAGTAGTTTATCTCTAGGACATTTAGAAGAAGAGATATTTGCTATCGTCAGCTGTTATTTTCCAATTGTTTACAATCCTGTAAGGTTTTTATTTTTAGTTTATTATATCTTTCGAACTCTCACTCTTGATCCAATATCCTTATCACAGAATATTTTTTTCTTTGCAGACTAAAGAAAAAGGGATTCAAATCACCAGAGATGATCTACACGAGGCTTTGAAAAAATGCTTTATGGCCAGCTCATCTTTCGCTCCGTTTGCATATCTACTTTTCGTTGAAAAACTCGAATCAGATGTGGAAAGTGCTAAACTTGATGCATATGACATGATCATTAGTTGTACTCCTGTTTATGCAAAAGCAGTTTCATCGTTTCTTGGCTCAATTTGGGCAGCTATACGTTTCGACATTTTGAGAATAAATGTAAACAAAATTTCTGAAAAGGCTACCCAAGCTATGATTACCATTCTTCTTTCAATCAAAAATACACCTGATTTATCAGATAAATTTCTCAAAGAGGTATTAGATGACCTGGATGGGGCACTAAATAAGCTTTCTCTCAAACTTTTTGGTACAGCTATTCAGTTTCTTGCAACCATTAGTGCCTGCTGTGATTATTATATGAAAAAAATTGGTACACATGTTTTGCCGATTTTGATGAAAAATGTCATATTTGATGATTCTAGTGAATCCCGAGAATTTTTGGAAGGATTCACTCATCTTTTTCGTTCTTGGAAAACTGTTCAGTCCAATGATCTTTTACCACGGATTCCAGATCAGGAGATTCTTCTTACCCATCTACTTTCACTTTTTGACTCACATGAAAATCACATCCGACTTATTGCGGTTGAATGTCTCTACAATTTTGTCCAGTGTCCTTTTAAATGGGAACCGCATGAAGAGCAAGCCCTAGCTCGTGGTCTTTTATTTTTAACACTCAGTGAGCCTTCCTCTTCAGATGATAGATTAAGGTTTGTTTTGATAAAGTATTGGTGGATCAGCTTAATTTATAATCAATTTTTTCTTTCCAGGAATAAAACTAAAGATTTACTGTCTGAATTTAGTGTTAGATATCCAGATTCATGTCAGAAGGAAATAACTCAAAATTTGCTTGGAAAATTGCCTGGTAAAGTTTTTAATTTTATTCAATTGGTATCATGTTTTCATTCTATTCATTTATATTTATTTAGACTCATCTGATTTGACAAATGATGATCTGGAAAGGCTTTTAAGATTATCTGAAGCATTGAAATGCTGCTTACAAGGAAACCAGCCTGCGGAAGGTAGCTCTAAGATAGCTAATCTTGCCGTTCAATTGTTTTATCAATCGAAGGCCGATACAGGTATTATAAATAAGTTTTAAAAAATAAGCAATAACTCTATACCTAACTATATTCACGTATTTTTTATTGTTTCTTGCAGCTTTGATAAAAAAGGTTAAAAAATCTTTCGCAGAATGCACCTGTCAAATAATCAACTCATCAAACCTTGAGATTTTTTCAAAATCTATTTTGAGTCCGATTCTAAAATTGGATCATGAACTGATTGATGAAAATCTTAATGAAATAGTCAGCAAAATTCTTCAATTAACATCGTCATCTTGTAAAATCTGTATCTTTGAAAATTTTCTCAACTCATTGAGGACTATGCAACCGAGTCAAGATTCACCGCCATCTTCATTTGTATCATCAACTCCACCAACTAATCTGTCTAAAGTAATTGAATGTATAATCTGTAATTCATTGATAGATTTTTCATTTTCCTGGATTGATCTCATACAAAGTATATTGAGGCATATTCTCTCACCTGACGCAAATCAACTTATAGACTCTCTAGCTGTTATTATAGAAGTCATCCTCAATAAATCAACTGACCAAGGATTGGTTAATCTGACTGATTTTTTAGACACTCAATTAAGTCAATTTCTTCAAGATACTGCAACACTTAATCCATCCATCCGAATTATAATTTCATGCAACCGTGGTCTAGTCATTAGAGGAGGTGAATTTTCAAACTTTTTCACCAATCAACTTTTAAACCTAATGCAAAATCATGCTGATGAATTAATAGTTTCAACTATTGCTAAAAACTTCGTGCCTTTTCACAAAGATTTCAATTATTACCACCATAAAAATGGCTTCAATATATCACCTTTCTACACCCAAAAATATTTCTATGAAACCTCTCAACCCTTGTTGAAAGGATACAACGAATCAACAGAGTGGAGAAAACGATCTTATGCTCTATGTCTTCTCAATCATCTGAAAAATCTACCCAAAACAGTTATCCGAGATGAAATCAACAAATTTCAATCATTAACCATTTTCAATCTGGAAGAAAGCAATGCTCCAGAGAATCAGATGACTGCCTTAGATTGCCTGAATCATATGGTAGAAGCTCATTCAGTTACATTGATTCGAAATATATCTGGGATCATAAATCGTCTTCTAGAGCTTTCAAAAACCTCACCTTACCTTGAGATAAGACGTAAATCACTCGATTGTCTTACCACTATTGCCAAAACAATTAATGAAATTACACTGCTTCCTTATCGACCTTTGGTTCTACATTCCCTCAAGAACGTCCTAGATGACCGTAAAAGGATTGTTCGATATGCTTGCACTGTGGCTAAACATCATTGGACTTTGATTGGACAACCAGTTTAATCAATTCGAACCTCAAGCCTTAAATCAAGTCTGGTTTTTTCGGCAAAATCCCAAAATTAACTGCTAACTTCTAACTACCGAATAAATTCTTTAATCCTCAAGAATTGATATTGCAACTATTAAAGCTCTAATTTTGGTTTGTTATTATTAATTATTAATCATTAATAGACTAGTCTTCAATTTTTAATTTGTCTGGATAAAAGTGATAAACTTGCTTTTTTCGCTTATATTTGAAATAAAAAAAGAGTTTTTGTAAATATCGTTTCATACTTTGATAACCTGACCTCTCAACATTTCAAAATTTCAACTTGAATTTTCAAAAAACTCATTCCAAAGCTACTAAGATGTGAAAAAATGAATGTCAGGGGAGCTTTAAAAAAACAAAATTCAGGCCTATATGTTACGAAGCGTTAAGAACCGAAGGAGATAAAAAGTCAGAAGTGAAAAGAAAGTTGACAGAAAAAAGAGTTTACTTTCGAATAGATGTCCATGATTGTCTTTTTTTCTCATAAATAGTTGCCAACAGATGAAAATTGTGACGAAACTGTAATTTACGTTAATTATCTATCTTCATTCACCTAACCTATCACTTCCAATTTAACGGAACAACAATTTAGTCAGGCTTTTTCAACCTTGCCACTTTAGCCAATTGTTTAAACTTGTCTAAACACTTTCTATTGATTCTCTTTGATAATTCTTTTGATACGTTAAATGGTTAAACTTAAACAATTTGTCGATCTTAATTGTATCAAGTATTGAACTTAGGGCTCACCATTTAATGTGTCATAATTAAACTCTGCCTTTTGTGTAAACTAAATTCATCGACGATTTGATCTTGATTTTTGGATTATTTATTCGGTCTCTTTTTTTATTCATTGTAGGCCAATAATTTGATTTTTATTCTCTAACCAAGTAATCTTATTCAATCTTCATCTATATAAAAGCAGTTGAACTTGCGATTAAAAGATCAGAAAACAGATATCATTCAAACTAGTAATATCAAACATCAACAGCATTTCGAATTGTAATCCAAGATAAACTTCAACATGAAATTAACTTTCCTATTTCTTGTTTGCTTCTTAACTCTCCAATCTTCCTTCATCTTTTCTTCAGCTCTTGATTCAATGCTCAGTTCATCTAAGCCTTTACCATTCAAGTAAGATTAATCATCACAAATTTCACTATCAAATTTTCTTAATCCATTTGATTCTTTTCTTCCCAATTTAGCTTTGAAATAAAACCACTTCATCATCATCGTTGCAAATGTGAAGAGGAGCATCATTACCATCATCACAAGTACAAGGATCATCATCATAAACATGACCATGGTCACAATCATGGTCACGATCACGGTCACGATCATCATCACGGCCATGAACATCACCATGAAGGTGGTTGGCGCTGATTCAAGCCCTCTCACCTATCGACAACCTCTTACAATTTAATGTATTTATTGCTAGTTAAGCTGATTCTATTTGTTATTTATTTGACTAATATTGTAGAAGAATAATTATCTTTCTGTAATTCAATTATAAAGATCAGTTCATTAAATTATTTGTACAAAACTTAATATTGAAATCGTTCAATCTTTCATATCGAGTAAATATTGAAAACTTAACTGAAAATGGTGCGAGTTTAATTCACAAACCGAATTAACTTCCAGATGATATTAAATTTTTGAAATGTTTAATTTATTCTCACCAGCATAAAGAACAATAATTCTATTACATTTGTGCGTGTGAATAGTTAGTAAGACGCAAATGTCATTTAAATTATCCTGACTCTATTTATACTAGGACTAGTGCTACGATACCAATAGACGGTTTGTTGTTAGAAAGTTTCTTGTCAAAATACAGTAAGTGTAGTCTAATGATTAGCACTTACTGCTAATCTTCATATGTAACTGTAAGTATTCTGCATCTTGCAATCCATGTATGAACCTCGCCAAGTTCTGATATTGGAGCAAACGCAGTTTTACGCAGGGTTTAAGTCTTCTGGACTATCCAATCAACACTTCTCCATTGGATTCCTGGCTAAAGTTCAGCGCCTATGCAGATGTTTTACCTAAGCAGTAAGGGATAACGCAGAAAAGCTTTCACGGCTGAAAATCATCAAAAACACTTTCCATAAATGTTTTTAACAACAAAAAGTTTCAAAGAAGCTTCGAAATCATCTTATGATTTGAAATCATATGTTTTTAGAGTGACCGAGATCGACTCTGATGGGATCAACCAGCAAAAGTACATAAAATCAATCTATAAATTGGATCGGAACATCACTTCTATTAGGCCAATCAGAACTTAATGATTGGGCTTTGTTTTGGCATCACCTGAATATTATTCAATCAATTTTTATAAATTTGGTTCAATATTTTGCAGTTTTCAATTCTCTTTTTAGCGAAAGGCTGTTTTTTGAAATCAAAGTAACAGTTTGTAAAAATAAAGCGAAAACTCAATTTTTAATTCGATCATCTGAAGTTCGATCTGGCACTTATATCGAGAAGGAGAGAAGTGTTTGCCTTGACGCTATAAAAGCAGAAAAATAAATCAATGATTCGTTGAAGGTGTCAGATTGTGGTCCTTAGACATACTTGCGAGCAAAGTTGTGTAGCTGCACGTTGTCATATAACTGTCAGTCTATGACAGTTATATGACTGGTAAATGGGCTGAACGTCAGAAAGCTCTTAAAAGGTTTTTAAAACTAAAATAGTCATGGTCTTCAATCATTACTTTGTGCCTAAATAAACACTATTTAACAGGGAAGAAATAAGTCGATTATGATGCTTGATCAGGAAATCGTTTAAAATCAAGCTTTTGTCATTATGTTTTGATCAACTTCATATTAGGTGATAGTTGAAAAGGCTAAAATTGAATGCTTACACAAATGAAGGCTGCAATTTTCAAAAAAATATAATTACTTCATATCAAGTTCAAATGGATTCAAATTGAATTGAAGATGTTGAAGGTGTTCAAATGTGCTGTTGTGTGTTAGGATATAATCAAAAAATAATGTTAACAGAAAAAGATATTAACTTTTACCAGAAAAATAAATAGCATAGATGATGTTGAAAAAACAACTTGAAGATTCGAATGCAGAGCTAAAATATTTTTATTATAGTTTGATTACCATCGAAGGTAAGTACAAGATTGAAACAATGTTATGCATAAATACAATTCTCATTTGAATAGAACCAACTTTGATATGAACAAACCAGCATTCAAAAGTGTAAAACCGACTGACTGTATTGACACAGAGTTTTCATTGACAAAACAAAATGACCAAAACTTACTTTCATAAGACAAAAACTCTCAGGTTGAAGAGTTGCTCTAGAGTTAACAGAGTATTCAGAGCATGCAAAGAGGGTTTTCACTAATTTTTTAATGAATTTCCACTGAAGCTTGTGAATCTTATATAATACATGTAAGTTAACATGTTGATGAATGTTATTAAATGTTAATGTTAAATTATATTGGACAATGCATCAGAAAAGAACCAGTAACTGATTTTGACATGTGAAAGTTGACCTAGCTAGACTGAACTAACTGAAGGGTAGAGTTACCCAAGACTAAATTAATTCATTGATTTAATCACGTGAAATAGCTGAGCATTTCAAGTATCATGATAATTTCTTTAATTTTTGATCAACCATTTGATTCATTGTTTAATTTTGTCCAATTTATCTGGTCACTATGATTATCTAGCTTCTTTCCTCTTCCTATTGTGCCTTTTCCTTCTCTTTTTGATGGAAGCTGGACAAGTCTTTTTATTAATTTGTATTAAGTTTAAGGTTTAAAACTTTTGGTATAATTAAAGTTTCTTGAATTATAATTCAATTATAGTTGAATCAAATTCAATAGAGCAGAGTACTAAGTCATGAAAGTTATCAACTTGTGGTGCATTAGCAGCTCTGTACAACAACTAGATAGGAATCAATTGTTATGTTAATGAATGTTGAAATCCTATTGAATGTCTAAAAATAGCCGTGTTAATCTCATGAACACAATAAAAGTTAATAAGCTGAAGAAGTTTGGCAATTGTAATTAGCAATATTTTAGCCTCTCAGTTGAAGAGGGAATTTTATTGATTTCATTATTAACTTCAATAAATATGGAATACTTTTTACAATTTTGACAGCGAAGGTTTTTACATAGAATACAACGAATCACATTGACTTAGATCAAGCCCAGCCCCAGCCCCAGCCATGACCATGACCACCATGACCACCGTGACCACCGTGACCCCAGCCCCAACCATGATCGTGTCCATCATGTCCACACTTTTTATCACCACCATGTCCACCGCCATGGCCCCAGCCCCAACCATGGTCATGACCTCCATGACCCCAGCCTCCCCATCCCCAACCATGATCATGTCCACCCCATCCATGATCTGTGAATGATAAACAAACCGTTAGTTTATGATAGCTTACAATGATTCCAGTTTGAATAGAACCAATTTGAATGTGAACAAAACCAGCATCTAAACTATTATATTATTGAAATTATGCTACAAGAGCTATCTGATCATAAAAGTATTGAGTTGATTCTATCGACTCAACTGAGGAAGACTGGTTTTAGAAAAAGAAAGTTGGAAAAAAGCATCAGAGATTAAGTTGGATGAAAATGAACTCCCTAACATGTTAGATGTTGTGGATGATTTCGTCGACCAGATGGAAGTTCAAATAATCAAAATTCATGAAGAATCAAAAGTGAATATGAAAAGAAGAAAAGCTCGGAATGAATAATGAAACAAGATATAAGTTGAAAAGAAAGCATAAAAGAGAAAGTAAATGGTCCAAATAAGGATGAACTAATAAATTAAATTACAATTAAAAAGCAACTGAAGAAATAAATAACTCCGTTTAAAACCAAAGCTCATGTGCACCAGAGTAAATACAACAATAGAAAAGACAATCGTAACCTGGAAGATGAAACAGCATACATGGTGAACATGTGGAAAGAGCAAACAAAAACTAGAAAATGATCCGAGAATCATAACAAAATGATAATTCAAAGAGACAAAAGCTTACATAGCATTGATTCACAAAAACTAACAAATATCTGCATCATCTAACAACTTGCTAACCTAACTTTTCATTCCTTCATTTATCTTCCTTCTTATTACTTTCTTTTCTTTCCACCACTCTTCTTATTTTATCACTGAATGTAATGCAAAACTTAATTTGACCGCAAAGTTCCTAGTAAGGATTGGGTCATAAATAAACTTACTATCATGTCCGCACTTTTTGCCACCTCCATGTCCACCACCATGTCCACCTCCATGACCCCAGCCCCAACCATGATCATGTCCACCCCATCCATGACCTGTAAATAACCAACAAACCATTAGCTCATGAAGGCTTAGATATGTAATATCGAATGGTTTATTTATTTTCTTTAAACTCACCGTGTCCTCCATGACCCCAGCCATGGTCTTTACACTTCTTTTCATGGCCCCAACCATGATGTCCCCATCCATGAACAAACTAATCATAAAATGAACACAACTTGCCATTAAAACCAAATGCAACAAAAGGCATTGAATATTGAAATCTATGAAATTACATTTCAAGGGAAAATCACGAAATAATTTACCTGAGGAATGATATCCATCTTCATTAATTCAACATAAGATTCATCTTTATGAGATTCAGATGCAGTTAAGGTGGTTTTATCATCTTTATTTGACACACCAGTTGTTGTACTTAGATGACAATATTGAAGCACTATTAACACCAATGGAATGGCAATTTTCATTCTGTCACGGGTTCAGGTTTCTTTAGCACTTTAATCAAATAGCAACTTAAGTAATTCAATGACTCAATTGTTGTTTATGTTTACACTTTACACATAATCAGTTAAACTGAAGTAAGTGAACGATCAATCACAACTTATAAACAATTTTAAATGCCACTAAAATTGATTCCGATTTGATTGTTAGTATAACAAGAAGAAGGTGGATATTTGATTTAAAAACACCGCCTATTGAATCAATTTAAAATTCAACTATCTAATTAATATCCAGACATTACAGACTAAATCAGCTACAAGAAACCATTTCCATGAATTGATTTTAAGAGTCTCAGAAAAAAAATTCAGGAAAACCAATTTAATTGTGAACTGCTAAGCAAGCAACAATAAACATACAATTTGACGACGAAAATCCACGAAAAAACTGAACAATTTGAAAAAATTTTCCTTTAATCATTGAATAGATCGGTTTGGACTATAATTAAGAAGTCAATTTTTTACTTGTTTTTCATATTAAATTGAATTAAAAATGCTTCTCGATTCAACCTAATTGAGGATCGACTTAATATTTAGCAAGTTTAAGAAATTCAATGGAAAAACAAAAGGCAATCAGAATGAACAACAAACGTCTTTTTTAACAACAATGTAATTAAATTGATATCAGATTCGATTAAAGATCATTTCTACCCAAAATATCCATTATTTTACCTATTAAACCATTGCTTAACATTGGAATTGGAAGCTTGAAAATTCAATTGAAATTTCTGCTAGGAATTTTAAACTATCTCATTAAATAACAATAAGATGCTTGGTGATCAAGTACTAAGGGACAAAATAAATTTTGAATAAATGTAATCTGCAATTAATTTTGAAAGGTTGACCAGTTTAGTTTTAAACAAATAAAACAAAAAATGAGTGACAAATTGATCAAATTATTATAAAAGACTATTAAATTGATATATTGATAGGATTAATTGCAGTTTTAATGTTCGCTGTTAAGGTTAAAGCTGTGTTCAATTCAATTCAATAACGAATGAAAAAAAACCAACAAAAACAGTGTAAAAGCTGTATGTGAATGGACTCGAAGGTATGAAGGTTTCCAAGTTAATGAATGGAGTGAAAGTTGTCGCATACTTTAGAGGTGAAAGTATGGAGAGCAGTGACTATATAGCTGTTAAAAGCTATTAAAGCTAATATTTATCAATCAAAAGTTGAAGTCATACCTCCGAGAAGGCTTCATTCAAAGTGATATTAATAAAACTAAAGTGGAAAAATTGCATTTCTGTACCATTTTTCAACACTTGACCATTGATTTTTACTTCACTGCAAGAATCAAGATGTTTAGCTGTATGATGAGATGTTAAAAATTCAAGTCTTAATTGTCAATTAGATTTTAATAGGTTTCAATTTTCCTTGCAACCAATTGACTCAACTTGAATTGTCTCGAGTTGAAATCATGACAAAAGATTCAACCATGATCTTGGTTAAATGCTTTGTTGTTGAGTATTGAAGAGTACATTGAACCATTTGATGATCGATAAACTTTGTTTTGACTTTTTTGGCTTTCATTGAAATTCATTGTGTCCTTAGCTATTGAAACACTGAGAAATTAAAAGCTGCTCTTATCCAAAATCATGCTAAACAGAACGGAAAATACAGGTTTAATGCAGGAAAGGCGCAAGTTTTTTTCGTGAGATTTGGTTAAAAGGTTAACAGCAATTGAAGAGGAGAAGACAGTGGCTAAAGCTCACCTTGACGGGGACGAATCGAGTTCACTCTTGTTAAATGAGCGTTTTTTAATCTCAATTAGTTTGGTTCAACAGAGTGAAGAGTAAAGAGTTCTTATGATTGTGAGATTGTTATGGTGAGGATACATTACTCTGGATATCACCGTCTTTATAATCAAATCGATATTTACAGTCATTTTTAATGTTTGAATTTTCTTTCAATAATGATAACTGATTTCTCGTTAAATTGAAGCAATGAAGTTAAAAAAATATGATTGGATTTTAAATCATTGGGGTTATTGAATAAAGGTTGAACCAAACAAAAGCATAGAAAGTTCAATCAAATTATTCCTAGTCAATGTTTAAACAAATTTTCCATTTAATCATCATTCACAATCAAAGGGCTTTGCTAACAATCATTAATACTAGGCAACAAAAAGAAGTAATTTGAGAAGTAGCATACGATTAAATAACAATTAAATGAAAGCAATTAGAAATAGGATCAGCGTGGGAATCGCAGAATAAAGAAGCTCTCAACTCTTTGGTGGGAGTCGATTAATTATCATGAACTGACTTGACTTCACTGATGAACATAAAATCTTTTTTTCTGTTCAGTCTAGTTAGACTTCTATTGTGATTAAAATGTCAACCGATTTTAGTGTTATAAGAAGTGTTTTAATTTATGAATTTAAGTTAGGGACAAGTCCACGCGAAACTTTTGAAAAAGTGACCAGCGTCTTTGGACATGATGTGATAACACTACAAGCAGTGATCAATTGGTTTGGAAGATTCAGAAGTGGTGATTTTTACCGTTTACCTTGAAGATAGACCAAGATCTGACTGACCAATTTTGATTTCGGATAGTGACCAGAGTTAATGTTTATTTATTGTAATGGAGGTTTCGTTAAATGAATAAAGCTTTTGGTTCAATTTTGTCGTATATTTTAATGCCTTTTTTCAAGTACTTTTATAGTTATCTAGTAAGTTTAGGTCTAATTTTGGGACAATGTGGAAGACTTGACTTTATCTAAAAAATTTACGAAAATCTAGATCATCTATATGTCTATCAATAGATCATTATGAAGTAAAAAATCAGATAAAATCACAAATACGATAGATTTTTACATTAAAATGGGTTTTATTGACAAAATATTGAATATTGTTATCTATGACTCAAATATGGCGGCAACGCAAGATGGCGCTTTGATGCTCTGAGTCAAAATCATGAGGTAAAGTTGTGTTTACAAACATTGCTTTTACACATTACCACATCACTACCACATGTAAGTATTCACGGTTTAAAGAATTTTCGGTTCAGTTTATTAGAGTAAAATGTTTCAATTAATCGAGTTAAAAGATACAATCAGAATACCTGCCAGTTTCTTCAACATTCCACTGGATCAAGCGATTGCTGATCAACTCAATCGAAAAATGGCTAATCGAGTAATTATTGATGTCGGCTTAGGTATCACATTATTTGATATTTTGAGTGTTAATGAATCATTCATCTACCAAGGAGATTCTGGAACACACACGAAAGGTTTGTAATTCAACTCACTCTTTCAGTTAATCATTGCCAATTTCTCTGTTTCTGATAGGTGTCCAGAAATTTTAAATTTACATGTGTTGTAATTTCATCCAAAACTTTTTCAGTAATTACGTTTTCATATATTATTATTAATTCTGAGATATTTTAATATTTTTAATATTTCTCTTATTGCATTATTTTAGTTCATTTCAGGTTTCTTGTGTTTCGTCCGTTTATTGGTGAAGTTCTTGTTGGAAAATTGAGAAGTTGTTCACGTGAAGGTGTTCATGTCTCATTAGGTTTTTTTGACGATATAATTATTCCTCCACATTGTTTACCTGAACCCTATCGATTGTAAGTATTTTCGATTTACCCAATATAAATGAGTTTCCTTTTATTGCATTAACATGTTTTTTAATTGTTCAATTAATCACTTCGAGAATGTGAGATGTGTTGCGTGAAATTGATTTTATCAATCTTTCTCTTCTCAAGCTTTAATTTATTAGACTTTTTCGTCATTAGTTTGATTCTCATCACTTCCTCTCTTTTTGCCATTTCTATAGCGATGAGAAAGAACAAGTTTGGGTCTGGGAATATGATAATGGCGAAGAAAAAAGCAATTTATTTATGGACATTGGCGAAACTGTACGGTTCAAAGTGAAGGAAGAAGTTTTCACCGACACATCACCACCAGGTCCAACATCTACGATCCAAGATATCTATCAACCTTCAGGGTCAGTAGATAAACCTACAACGGAGCGACAGCGTCGGATACCATATCTAATTAAAGTAATTTAAAAATGTTCAAATTAAATTAGCTGACTTCTAATTATACCATCTCTTTTACAGGGTTCATTTGAAGAATCAGGTTTAGGACTTGTATCTTGGTGGAAATAACACACAAAAATAAATTAAATCCCATAAGAGGTATATTTAATTCATGATTCAACTTCTTGTATACGTCTTCTAATGTAATCTACCAGATCACTATTACCACCATTTTCATCAGTTTTATGATACATTTCATAAAAAGGTATATTTATCACAGATAATCCTAATTTTTGTAACAATCTTTCTCTTAGCCTGTAATGGCCGGAAATTTGAGTATAATTTCGATCAATATACATCTGTTTGGTTTGATAAACCAGAACATTTGCTTTGATGAAGCAGTTCGGAGCTCTGGTTGGACCATCTAATAGACGAGCGTGCTTCTGGACTGGTGTTATTATTAGATCAGGTATTAAAGATGTTGACAATAAATAACCCAGACGAACGATTTGATTAGGAAAAGCATCCATCGCTGCTCTATACAAAAGACCGAAGTTTCTATTATTCATGCTGTTTTTTCCTGAATTTTGATTAATCATTTGGTTGACTGATGTTCTTAAATGGGGGTTTCTACTTCCTTTCAAGTAGATTGTATCCAAGTTGTTTAATTTCCCAACATACTCTGGATATTTATCGATCATAAGGCAATCTCTGATTGTCATCAATAACCAATAAAACAAATGAATATCATGTCCATCTAGCAATTTAAGAAAATGCAAAAAAAATCATTTTAGACAAAGTAAGTCACTATTTTGAATCTCAATGCTAGAAAATTTAAATACGAAAATACGAAATTAAACGAATCTTACAAAAATTCAATTTCGTACTCCAATTCGTCGATAAAATAAAATTAATCATATTCGGTGGGTAGATATCAAGGAGAAAAGTGCTGCGCAATAATGAAGGGATAGTTTTTTCCAGTTCAACTGGGTCCGTGTTAATAAACGATGAGTCTAGTTGATGAATCAATTTGTGAAGATTAGGACAAGGAGGCTGAAGATGATCGAATGCGGTGGCACATTTTAAAATTCTTTCTACGTCCTTTTCTCTCAAATGTTCTATCGCCTTTTCCATAACAGCTAAGGATGAGTCAATCAATTCGGGACAGTAGAACTTTTTGCTAACACAGAATTCACACAAGTGCATATAATTATATACAGTAAGATTGCGTAAACGAAGAAATGAATTGACAAACTGATGACTGACACTGTTATCGGGCATGACCAGGGAATAATTAATTCCTTTAAGTAGACTTGAACGAATAGTGGCATCAGGTTCAGATTCAGCTTCTGTACCAGCTTTTGCTAAGATTCTCTTAAGTAGGCGCTCATCAGTCAGGTGAGTTTTGGTTTTATGAAAGGCAACCAATATCAAAGAAAGTTGAGCCAGGCTTAAAGAGTCTAAATGTTGATTGATAAATTTTTGACACCAGTCAACTTGAGAAGTTTCCATTTTTCTACGCGATATTATAGAGCAATACATTAATATCAAGAACTGTTTCATTGTAAGATTAGGTGTTTTTCCAAGAATATGTTTAACTAGACAATCAGAATAAACCATTGAGGTAGGTGGGGAAATTTTGTACAATTCGATAGCTAATTGTAAACATTCATCAATGAAATTGGGTTTCAACCAAACATCTGGAATGAGAAATAAGAGTATCATTTTAATAAGAAACATTGACAAGCTTGATTAAAATGTGTTACTACCTTTTCTGAGTCCTGTACAGTATTTGACTAGACACAAGTCAAGTTTTTTGACGAAATTCCAGTAAGAATCAAAAGGGGCTTTAGTAGGAATCAAATCACAGAAATGTTTTCTTAATAAAATTGTGATTTTACTGAGACAATCAGGTTCTTTTTTTTCAATTGTTTCAAAGAATTTGGCATAAACTTCACGTGTATTCTCAATTCTTTTAGAATTGTTGAGAAGATCCCTGCAGTTAGAGTCAGCTAAAAATGGGTTTAGATTTTGAAGTTCACTATTATCAGAAACATGTGGTTTAACAGGCTTGGTTGAATATTCACTATCAACTAGGATCTCGAATAATTTCTGGTTCTCTGTTGGTGGTCTTATATGTGTCCAAACATAATTAGCCGCTTTGGAAGATGTTGAGCATCTCTGAAAAGATTTAACACCGATGAACAATGGTGTCGAAAGTAATTTGAAGGCCAATGGCCCAAACTCTGATATACTTCGATTAAACATTAGTGATTGCAGCCACATGACACTGAAGCTTGAATTAACAGAAAAAAATAACTAAACTTTACATTTATAAAAATGAATGGATAATTGGTTATATTTTGATTTAATAAAGCTTTTTGAGGTTAATTTAAATCCATCCCTAAAAGTTATAAAAAAACATGTGGATAATCAGCTGTAAACCGCGTTCCCAACTTTAAGGGATCGTCTGGAAATCACGTAAGATAGTCAGCTCAACTAAATTGAAATGATTCAATTAAAGTACAAAAAGCATGAAAACAAAATTCGAATTGCGCAGTTAAAGATAAAATTTATTAAATATTTACAGTTTACAAAGTAAATAAATAGAATGTGAAAAAATATTTTTTTGCTCTACATTGTATTTACAGATTAAATTAACAGTTCTTACTCGGGGCCATTATGGTTTCGGTATTTGATAACAAACTAATTTCTGGTTTGAAATTAATAGTTTCGATCATGAGGAGTTTACATACCAAGGAATCGGTTTAAATCTTGTTGTCCTAAAACTTGCCAACCTTTGGCTTGTTTGCCCATTTCAAGATTCATAACATGTCCCCAACCGTGCTGATCATGTTTTTGTTCATGATGACCATGATAGTGATGACCGTGTTGGTGATGACCGTGATGATGATGACCATGACGATGTCCGTGGTGATGTCCATGCCAATGAGATTTACCATCATGCTATAATAAGTGGGAAATAATAACATAATTTGTTAAACTCAATCTCAAACTTATCGTTGTATTAGATTCTGTATCAACTAACATTACATCAATAAAAAATCAACCAAAAATAACAGAAAGATATTTATTTATATTAAATGATTGGAAATGTTATCATCTAACTTACCAAATGATGATGATGAACAGCTTTTGTACAATGATGTTTACGGTGATGTTTATGATGGTGGCAGCATTTATGGTGACGACGATGACTCTCTATCATAGTAACAGCAACTATAACAATTAATAAAATAAGAAGAAGCTTCATGATTTAAGTTGACAATTGAGTTAAATTGAAAAGAACAGAAGAAACGATTTAAAACAATGGATAAAATGGACTTGCTGTAAGACAAATGAAAACTGACAATAACTTGCAATGTATTTTACTCTTACCTCCAGTGCTTGCACTTTTATATGAAAAATTAAAACGATAATTGATAACCTAAATTGATTGTTAACACCTCAAAAGTCCAAGTAAACAGTGGCTATTTAAGATCGGGAAAAAATTATTTTTTTCTGGTAATTCAGTAAACAAAAACAAAAACACATTTAGTAAACAACGAAATGCAATGTATGAGTAACTCAAAGTAACCAGTATTTCAACATTGCCAATAGCTGACCTGAAATCATTTTTTAATGAGCAAAAAATCTCTTAAATATACACCAATGATCAGGCCACAATTGAATGTCATTCAAGGATAAAAAAGGAACCCAAAAAAAGTGATGGCTAGTTGTGTTAAACATTAACAACATTAACAATATTAACCTTTTAACCTTTTTTGTTACCTTCCATTAAGCCTTAGATTAACAGTTAAAACTGTAAACACCTTTAAATACTATTGTTTGGCCTTAAATATATCAGTAGATTCATTGAGGAAACATAATTAATGTTTAAAAACAAGTGAATTGAGTAAAAATAAAAAACACTGATCCCCATTGAAAAAAGCAGTTTAATTGAAAAATCAAATTAGTTTGCTCAGTTGAAAGCGAAATATCAATTTTTTACTCTTTTTTTTAAAATTGTTGAAACCTTTTTTATCCAATTCATTTGGTTATTACAAAAATTTAGCCCAAAGCAAATGTTTAACATTAAACAAATTATACAATTTTTGAAATTTTTCACAATCAATGATTTTCCAACAAATGTAATTACAACAGTAAATTGAATTGAATCTCTAAAGGTAACATTAACATCATTGGACATCCCTGGTAATGGTTAACAGCTTGGAAAAATTAGATTATACTTAACCAAAGTAAGTTAATTGTTACATCTCTGTTGCAGCTTTTAATGAGCATTATGTTTCCAAGTAATTTTCACTTATCACTTGAATATTTAAAGGATGAAAGCTTTCATTGATTTAGTTCACCTTTAAAAAGCTTTTACGACAATTACATTAATCAAGCCATTGAAGATTATTAAATTTTTTACGACCAACCCATAAAGATTAATAACATTATTGTTCCTTGTAATTTAACAGAATCGTTTTCATTCCGATTCCTGGATTGAAAATCAAACAAAGTAAACCATCATCTCACAGATATTTTATATCTATTATGTAATATATATATCTATCCATGGCTGTCAACCAATGAAAAAAACATTTGTTATATTAAATGGTTTATTAGATGTTCATCTCAATTTTTAATAGCATTTCAAACTTAACAGAGCACAACAGATTGATTTTTTTCCTTCTTGTTCATCTTCTTGTATTTCATTTTATCATGATATTCATGAATACAGGTAGGTGGAATAGGAACAATATCTTGTTACAAGAAAGAAGATGATGATGAAAGGATAAAAATAAAAGCTCATCAACGCCAGAGTGAAAAGGTTACAAGCAAATTTACTCTTCAATCAATGAAAGTTGTAAAAGATTTGTTTTTTTGCCTTCAACAAATTTCTATTCATTTGACTGTGAAACTTGAAAAAAATTCATAAGGATTTCCATGAAATAATTCAACAAGAAACAATTAGACTTTTCAGGCAACAAATTAAACTCCATAATTTTTTTTGTTGAAGTTAACTGTTAACAATTAACAGCATTGTTATACATTAACAATTAGTCAAATTGATTGCTTGTATTTATCCTTAAAATTATCAATGATTGACTTAATTCATTATTACTTTATTAAAGTTAAATTATTTCATTCAAGTGTTCATGATTTACAGTCTAAACAAAATATTTAAACCATTTGGGTAACATTTTTGAAAAGCATTTCCCAAACCAACTTCAACCTAAAGTGTTAAAGGTTATCATACATGTAATATTTTAAGCTTTAAATCTTTTACTTTTAACCATAACATTCAATTGTGAAAAGCTTAAAGCTCAACCATCTTGTTCTTGCAGGTTATTTCACATGGAATAGAAAGTAATTATCGAAAATGAATTTTCTTCACACAAAAGTGGGTGAAGGCGATGGATTAACCCAAACCCAAAGAGTGGGTCTTAACGAGTAACAACTTCTTTCATTGAAATAGGTGGTAAAGTCATCATCATATCATTTTTACGGTTAAAATGATGAATTTTACTTAAAATAACGAGAATTTAAATTGACCTTTGAGGTGAAGAGAAATCAAATTTGATAAAAGTTTAACTTGAAATATTTTTATTAAAATTGTTGAATCGAAACTAAAGCCAAGTTTTTAATAAAAAAAGATTCTGAAGATTCCACTGAAAATAAACTGTTTGCTTCCTAAATTATCAGAATGAGCAATATTATACTCAATTTGATTGCGATTGATCTCACTAATAAAATGGCCCAATTTAACCCTAAAACTTTGGGATTGCCTTTTCCTCTCTATTTCTGGGTTTCCTTTGTTTTTGTATTATTTTCTGTCCTTTTCAAAATGATTTACAATAAAATTACTTGGATTCTTAATTAACTTGATTAGTTTTTGGGTAAATCTTCATGTAACATTAGCTGAAAGTTATACATTTACTAATGTTTCCATGCAGAGAAAAGAGTTGCTTTTTTCCATTTTTTGGCCTTTTTATGTTTCCATTCAATCTTTGAGTTTAAGATTATTTTCATTATGAAGTATTAATAAGACTTGTGTGCTCGACATTTCGTGTTAATTTGCCATGTTGGATACAATTAGAGTTAAGTGGTCAATGATGAATAGTCAATGATAAATGAACAAGAATCTGATACTCTTTTTGTGGCTAGTAACTGTGTGTTTAATGTGTCATTATATGTGAACAAGAGTGAAATTGAGCGAACTCTTTAATCTTCATCTTCACCTTCATCAACATCATCAACAACAAGAGAGTTTCCATAGTATCGTCTGAATAAGAAAGCAATTTAACTGATTAAGATTGAATGGATATTATAATTCTCATGAGATGCTCATTGAAACCTTCCGTTCTATTCATTTGAAAATTGATAACCCAAAAAGCAGGTTAACAAGCTGTCAGAGGCATTGTAAAATGTTTGACCAGAAAAGGTTAACAATGGAAAATTGAATCGAAAATTAAACGCAAAAATGGGAAATGCAATCGAAAAGTTAATTCGCTAATTAACAGCAACTAATTACATTTTCTGTTGAATCTAGTTGATTGTCCGCCAATTTGATGGCGAAATGTTTAATGGCTGAATACACTGTTTACTGCAAGTGAAGTGAAGGTTTGGATTGTGAAAACAACTTGTAATATTAATCAAAGAAACGTTTTTACTCTTTCATTCTGATTATTGTTTCCATGTTAATTCAGGGTTATTTTCACAGTTGAAAGATTCAACCTGATTGAGAATGAATTGGTTTATTTGCTGAAGGTTGAGTGAAGAAGTTGCTCCAATATTAAGAATATAAATTAACATTTGGAAATGTAATCATTTTGAAGCTGTTTGCTCAGTCAGCTCAACATGTTAACATGTTTGACCTGACAGAATGCTGGATAATGCTGAGTTTCCCTTTGAAACAATATTGCATGAAAAGTAAACGGAAGTGGGTTGAATGACAAGAAAACTGGAAAGATTATTATCAATGAGTTTTACCCTTTTCAACTTTTCACAACAAAAAGGCAAATCTCAAGCTGAACTGGGAGTGAATTACAGGGAAAAACTGAAGATATCAAAGGTTAGACTGTTTGGTGAGGCTGTTAGATATAAATATAATTGCAATATCTTTCAATGTTAATGGTCTTAATGGACCGTTAATAGTTGGAAAGGGAAATTAACTCTTAACAATTGTACATCCTTCAACCTTCAAAGATGAAACTGAATAAGAACTCTATTTGTTTCAATCTTTTCTTCATTCCTTTCTTTCATTTAACACTTGTTTTCTTACCTTCACTGAATAGATTCACAGGCGTTCAATTAGATGATAGGAAATGAATCTGGAATGACAATTTATAATGAAAATGTGAACAAGAGAGGAAAAGAAAAGGTTATTTTGTCGAGTCAAAGTAATGATATAAAAATATTCACTTGCATTGAGACTGGTTTCGGTTAGAGTTTGCTGCCAATTGAATTGACCACAAAAAGGTGGACTGAAAGGTTGAAATTAGCCAGAAAATCCGGAAGTTACTTGAATTATTGACTTGTTCATACCATTTAAACAGCATGTTTATTTGATTTAGGAATCCATGTCAACTTGATTCGGCAAGATTTCAATTCAAACAAATTAAGTTCATCTGATTGTATTTGTTTCACTGTAAATCCTAAAGGAAAAAGAAGGCGAATTAACGAGATAAACTTTTTCTTGGGCAAAGTACTAAGTGTATCATGTATTTAATGAGAATCCATGTATTAAGAGATTAATTATTTCCGAAAATATAAACTTCCAGACTTAATTCTGATAGTCTTCTTCTAATTTCGTTGTACAATCGCGAAAACTCATTATTTTTCAAGCTTTACACAAGAAACCTTTTTAGAGGCTTTTGTAACTTTCAAGTGTATTTTATTAGCTAAAGAACGTAAATGCACCGAGATATTTTTCATTTTTCAATTTTAATCGCAAAACTCCAAACTATTGATTTTCCTCCTCGATTAATCTCTCAGTCCAATGATCAACTAATTGGAGAAACGAAATGCTGTATTTCTTGTATTTATAATATTAATATAAATGAAAGCAAAAATAATAATTAGCAAATGTACTTTCTGTACTTGCAATTTAATAACTTAGTAGCTTAATATTGAAGGAATAAGCTTTTAGAAAAGGTTAAACTTGTTGCTCGGGACTTTTCACTCATTTATTAGAAACTGAATGGATTGCTTGAAATTCTGAATGAAATCAAATGAAACCCACTGATCAAAGCTGACCATTTATAGCTTGTGAATCTCTCCAAATCATTAAATGATATCAATTGGATCTAATCGTTTTGCTCATAAAATTTGAAATGCTTGAATCCTTATATCAAACTTCCTTGGTTTTTTATTGACAATAAATATCCAGATCCTGCTGTTCCTTGACTTTATTTCTTGAGAAAATCAGTTGAATCCATTGAATACTTCACCTTTGCTGTCAACGAGGTGATCTTGAAGTGCTCCTGTGATCCATTCTCTTCTTTTTCTGATATTTAAACCTTTTCTGGTTGCAACTCTGGTTCGTTAGGAGTTGTTTCTGGTTGAGGTTGACGCATTTTCTTGTAATTAATTGCTGTTTTTTAATATGATAATTTGTTAGTTGATTGATTGTCTTTTAAATGAAATAACCTTTAAGATTCGTAATTAAATGATGTTGTACATCTTTTCTAGCTACTTAATCAACGGTAATGATTAAATATTATGGAAAATCTATTAATAATCAGTTAATATGCAGATGCAATTTAAGCAGATCAAGTGACTGAAGACGAATGTTGTTTTCATGTTCTGATGAATAAAAAGTCAAAACGAATAGTTAATTGCGCTCAACTTAAAGATTCATTAATCCTGCTTCTTCAGCAAGCAGAATAATATTTTGATTGTTTTCACCTTTTAGCCTTTATGAATTCTAATTAGTTTTGCTTTACATTGATTCACCATCAAATAGCATTGAACGTAATTGAATAAACAAATTATTTTCCGCTTCACCTGCTTTTGATAGTTGATGACGAATTGAAATTTTAAAGCAAAATCTATGGGAATTTGATCCTTTCAACATTGAAAAGTTTGCGCTTAAGTTTCAAAATCTGCAATATTACTCATGCATAAAGCTTGTAAAATGAGAAGCTTTGCCAATATTTACTCTAATTGTTGCTGTCTATTCAGTAGGAGTTGAAACTAAACCTGTCAAAATTAAACTTATCAAATGTTCCATTGCATTCAATATTTTGAAACTTTGCTTCTTTAGTGAATTTGCAATCGTTGCAAACCAGAAAATTTACAAATCATTATTCATATTGTCCAATTACTCAGCTTAGACATTCAGCAATTACATGTTGCGAATACGATGGAAACATTTTTTACCTTTTAGTCGCTTGAAACACTTGCACATTTGTAAAACGGCAAAAGTGTCACTTTTCTGGAGAAATGCTTGCATTCCCAGAATAGGCCTTGACTTGTGTCGTCAGGGAAATGGGACAGGCAATAATATGAATGGTTTGTAACAAGTAAAGTTTATTTGTTTGGTAATCCAACCTTCCATGCAATAATGTTTAAAATTGCATCGCTTTTTGTGCTGTTATGCATGTTTAGTTATGAATGAAAGTCTTTAATACTTAATATTCTTCTTCAATGAAACCATTTACAACAGTCAACCTGCGATTATAATATTTTGTGCTATAATTTGATATAATATAACCATTTACCTTAATACATAAAGCATTACCTGACAGCATATGTAATGCAATAATGTTATGTTATAGCGATAACCATTCTTGTAAACTCTTGAGTCATCCTGTGTTTTCATATAAGTTGTATATCTTATTATGAAACATTAAAATATTGTAATACAGCTATTAATAAACCGAAAAGTTGTTTATCAAACATTTCATTCACAAAGTTGCAGCTCTTTTTATTACCTGTGCCGCTGTTTGTTACAAGTATAAGGTTTGGTCGTCAATCTAAGCGCTATTGTAGTAAAGCATTTTCCCAAGTTCTGTTGAGCAATAGAAAGTAGAATCAGTCTGGAAGACGATAAGATCAATTCACAATTGCTTGTAAATTGTTTTGAAACATCGATACTTCACAATGTATAAGATGAAATAGCATTTTAAAATACCTGAATTTAATGAAAACCCGGAAAAAGCTAGTCTCAAGTTATAATAGAATGAGCAACACGAAGTTAATTTCATTCGAGTTTGTTACTTTATTCAGTTCATTAGCATTAGTATATTAGACTTTGCATTTTGTATTTTCAATTCTTCGACTACAACGAATGCTATAGTCGATGCAATTTGCAACATTAGTTGTTTTAACATATAACATTTAACGATAAAGCTAATTGCAAAAGTATTGAAATCAGTCTTCGTCTAATTGCAATCGAAAAAAGATTATGAGATCAACAAAATGGCAGGATTGAATGATAAATATCTTCATTTTCAAAGTTAAATGCAATAAGACGCATCCAGACTCGATTTGAATAGATTTTAGCGACTCTTTCAGCCTACAAATTATAAATTCTCGAGGTTCTCGAAAGTAAAGCAGGCACTCTCCATTCTGACTCGCAAGTAACCAGCGAAAACCTTCTTCTGGGAACGAAAGAGACTAATGATTGGAAACACAAGATATTAGCTATTTAGACTGACAAGGGAAGTGCGAGATCATCCAAATATAAATTAATATTTTTATCATGTAACAAGTAAACTCTTTGGACATTTGCCTCTCTCGAAATCTTTCGGTCAGCAAATTGAAGATAGAAATAAAAAACAGAATCAAAAATCGATTTTTAGCATATAAAATATTGTACACAAAACAAAACGCTGATCGCAATTTAAAATGCTCATTGATCTATCTGCACTAAATGAAAGTAAATGGCGCTTTTTGAACCTTTTACTTATCTGCTAATCAAAAGACGGCGAACTCTATTGTTGGCTAGTAATGCGAATCAAATGAAAGATCAACCATTGAATTTGGTTCGGATGAGCTCGGGTACTTCACTTGTGAGATTTATTTGGTGATCGACCCAATGGGATGCATTAACTCAAACAGTTGAGTAATTAATTGACTTGAAAATGGTTTTTAGCAGCACAAAGGAATTCTTTCGTTATTAATCAAGTTCGTTTGAATAAACTAGATCTTTTGGTTTTGGTAACTATTTAAGCATTGGTTATGAGAAACACTCAGAGCTTTTTATTGTAAACCAGACGCTAAACTCTGAACGCAGTTCCTTGTTCACTCTGTTTGTATTATATTCTCATAAACGCAGATATAACTTCAAGAGTATCTGAGTATGTTTTCCAGTTCTTTACTTTTTTACTGAACTCTTCTTCGGATTAAAGATTCTGATCCAAAATGTTGGAACATAATATTCGAACCTCTTGTAATCAGCTTTGTAATCTTCTTTATTTGAAATGCAATGAAAAATTGAAAAGGTTTTGGCACAAAGTATCTTCTAAATATGCACAAACCTGGGCAATTCAGACATCGTACACGTCATGCTTCATGATCGTCCAATATGATTTACCAAAGTTATTTGCGTCTCTAGTTACATTCATTATCCTACATTTATACAGTTTCCTGAACAAGTCTCAACATTGATTCAAATTTAGCTCAAGATTTGTTTCGAATAACTGAATTTTCTCAAAACCTAAACTTAAATTTCTCATTCGTAATAAGTAGATTATTGAACTCAAAAGGCGCTTATCATCCTGCAGATCATAACTTATCCGAAATCAAATTAAATTTCAAAGCATCGCACAGCCATTCAGTTGGAGTAAATCATCAAGTGAGGGATTACAAGAACCGAGTACAACTTTTTTCTAGTTGACATGAAAATTTTACGGAACACAAATCGATCACAATTCAGCAGAAGATTAACTAAATCCTGTTTACATGAAATGCTGAAACATGAAAAGATTGGTGAACAAAGAATTGACAGAGAGACACAAGTTATTCTCGTCTTGCAACCAAAATTAATTCAATTGTTATGGTTAATGAATTTCATCATGAACTGGACTGAATGTCAAGTAAAAAATGATAAATGATAATCACCATCATCATCATTAGATGGTTCATTAATACATCATTTGTACATGATATCATTGTATTGTTAACTCATCCTTTCCTGTCCCAGTCACACAATCAACAAGACGGAATCAAAAAGAAATGATTATTACATGATGTCCGTAACCATTAATGATTACCTTTTGTTTTAATCAGAATAACTTGAAGGGTTGATTGAAGAGTGTCAATGAAAGACGCTATTTTTACATTCACTTCAACCTTTAAAGTACAAAAGACCCAAAGTTGAGTCACTGTCAAGTGCCAAGTTTTTACTCCATGAAAGGTTATTAAAGGACGTTATCATCATCAGAATTGAACATTTCGTCTTCTGTTTATTTTTGCATTTTATCTTCACTTGAAAGGAACCAACAAAATTACCAGAAAAAACGTTGAAAAATATTCTCTCAAAGAGCATCACGATAAAGGTTATCATGCTTTTTTAATAAACACATGTAAGCACTTTATCATCAACTTCACTTTCATGGCTCTTCTTCACTCACTTCAACTTTTCTTTTGCCTTTTCAGTTTTCCGATTTGATTCTCATGAAATTATCTAAAAATCTTTGTTTATTTTTTACTATTTTTAATCAATTCCATGAAAAAACTCCTAAATGAATATATTAAGAGTGAAGGAAAAGTTATCATGACTGGGAGTGAAGATTATTAGAAATGGAAATGTTTCAAGACTTGTTCGTCAGACAATTAATGACTTTCAGACTTTTGTCGTTTCCGGTTTTTTTGACTTTTATTCTTGATCAAGACTAATGTCAAGCGATTAATAAACACATTTGACTGTTAATAAAGTTTGTAAAGTTATTTATGGAAACTTTCAATGGAAATGAAATGTTTTTGTGAAATTGTCAAAATTTCAATTCATTTTTTCCTCTTTTCCAAATTAATCATTCAGTTTAAAACATTTAACGCAAAAAAAAACAACAAATTTGCTTCTATTTTGCAATTAATTAACTTGTAATCAATAATGAAAACTGTGAAAATGTGAAAAAATAGCGAAACTGGTTCATTGTTCTGTGAGATTAAACAATGCAAACTGTAAGCTAAACATTAAATGATAAATGAATGGAAAAGAAGCTGAAACAAAAATGATTATCATGCAGCTACCTGAGCATGTTTCCGGTTCCATTGATCCGGATAATAATATTATCAATCTTTGCTCTGTCTATTTTTGCTTCTTTTTCTTCTTCTTTTTCTTCTTCTTCTCATCATTTTTTGCACTCCATGTAATGCAAGGAATGATGAAAATATGATCGCTGGTTGAGAAGTGAACAGCTCTTTGTACTCCTGATGAACCATCAAATTGCTGTTGTAACATTTGTAACCTGTCAAAACAGAAGCAACTTGTGCAACGTTATTATATTTCAAGTTTCGGGTTTCAAAAATCACTCTGTCAGTTTAATAATAGACTTGATCATCAATAATTGTATAATGATTAATGGATTTGGATGGGTTAATAATAGACTTTAGTTTTTTGTTTTGCCATTCATAAAATTCAGTCTATTATTAACTTTCATAAGTCTCAAAAATGAGCCAAGATTTTAGGTAATCTTGCAAGTCAATTCCGTAATCCAACTGAATCAATGTCATTTCTTGGTTAAATAATGCAATGTTATGTCAAAATTGAGACAAAACTCTTTGGTAAAACATATTATTTATAACATTTTTTGTGTTTCTTTCAATGGGAAACAAAACTTAAAGACTAAACTTAAGGAAATATCAATCATTCATTAACCTGTTAAACTATGCTTTTAGTAGTTTAGTAAATCGATTCGTTGGGGGGAAAAGGTGAAAAACTTGGAAAAACTTTTAGCTAAAATGTAAATCTTCGTCACTAAAATGAGTTGACATGATATAAAATTCAATATTTATCCAGTTAATGTTTATTAGATTTTGCTTTTACTCTCTTGATTTACGCTTTTATTGATTTAATTTAGGCAAATGTCGATGATCATAATGATCCATTGAACTGAGTGTTGATACATTGTTATGCCAGTTTGAGTTTACCATCAATCCATTTCAAAATCAGCTGAGGCAAACCTTTTAATTTGCAGAATTGGTTAAAAGAAACTTTTGACGAAATAAATTGTATAATAATTTATCATTTAACATTTAACTTACGATCTACATTATAAATGAAATGAGAAGTAGTTTGATGATTACATTAAAAGTGAAAATGTTTGATCAATTTAATAGCTAAATGAATGTAAATTCAAAAGAAACGAAACTTGTTTGAGACTTCATTTAGATTGACCTGAAACAGAGCCATTCTCAAGAATTATTCTCAAGAACTTGAAACCAAATTAGAATCAACTAAATCTTGAAACATTCCAACAGAAACGATTCCAGATACAAAATCAAATCTCACGGCAACAAAAGCTAATAAACTTAACCCAAAATAAATTCATAGTTTTGATAGAATAAGATTTATGCATAAACTTTTTGCTGTATCGAGATTGGATTTAATCTTAAATTGTTGAGTTTAATTCGTTTTCAGTTGATTTTGAAGATTTAATGGAAACCCTCAAGCAGTTTCACCATTTCATGCTGTTATGAATGAGTTTCACGTTACTTCTAGTGCTGATTCAACTTTGAAATTTAGTTGGCATCCAAGCTCGATATTACAAGCTGTATATCTTATTCTCGAATTGAAATTCAATAGTTTGACTGGACATTTGGGAGCAAAAATGCTACTAAAAAAAGTTATTATGCTTTCATGCATTGGAATATCAAACATTTGTTTTCTTTCCAATAATAATTGATCAATTTATCGTAATATTTTGCATAAAATGTTCAATCGTTCACCTTTCAGTGGACTTTTGACTTTCAGGAAACTTAATAGTTGTGTGTCCACCAAAAGGTCAAGCTATTGAGTGAATAGCAATTTACTGTTTGTGTTTGAGTTATTTCCTCTTAAATGCTGATCGACTTTGTAAAGTTGGTCAAGATTGTTTCTCTTTATTGATTATTGATCCATTCAATTATAATGAGTGTTTGCCTTAATTGATTCATGATAAGTTTGTTATTAACAAGAAAATAAGTGAATCTATTGAAAGATTTAATGGTTGCAGTTGATTACTATTATTTATCATTATTATTCAATGATCAATCAAATGAAAGTTCATTCAAATTATGACTAGTTAGCGTGATGAACCATTTGTTCAACTTGTTAATTGTGCTATTATTCATTAATCAATTTCAATTTCCATTGTCAGTTTAATCAATTATGTTGCGTTTAAAAGAGAAACAAGAAAATTAAAATATATTAATAAAAGCGATTCATTTAATGGGAACAATTCATTTTATTCACTGATTCAATACCTTCAGCCATTTTATAACAATTAGTTTTGTGCTTATTTTAGAATTCAATTTTATAACTTGACAAGATTATTATATCGTTACAATGCATGGCATTCAATTGCAGGTGCTAATAATGAGACAGGGAAATAAAGGGGAAACTCTTCAAGTTTTGCTTGAGTCAATTACGAGCAATTTAATCGTTTCTGTCCAGTCTTTGGCCAGTTAATCACCAGCATTCGGTGGATAAACAATTGATTCTTTAATCAAGAGACAAGAGCACCTTAAAGCTTTGACTTCAAGTTTCGACTTGGAAGGTTCGTGCGAGCTTTAATGCAAGTCCGCTCATAATTTTTCACCCGGTTTCGGGTAAAATCAAAGTTGTAACTTGTATCACTTTTAGTTGTTACAGGTTTCTTCATCAGATCGATTTATTGGTGTTACTTTTAGTGATTCGCATGAAAATTTACTTAATTTGAGGAGCGGAACTTTCTATTAGACAACTGTCCGTTTCGGTTTCTAGTTAAGGCTCTGCTGTGAGAGATTTTAATATTACAGCTAAAGAAAAGTATTGTAAGTTATTTTGCCAAATGGAAATGATCTGTGTACACTATTAGCCGAATACCTTTTTCAATTCATCGATTGTTCTTCTGATTACGGTGGATAGTCTAATAACTTTGAACTTGGATATTTCGCAGTCACTTAAGTTTAAGAGCTCGAAATCGTCAATCTTTGAATAATCGTTGTATTCATTTCTACTAGTCTAGCGATGTGTTATAAGGATAATTATTGGTAGAGCTGATTGGAGCAATTTACTTTTATATTAAAGAAAATTAATGAAAGTCAGTTGCAAATCAGGAGAATCAGTCTCTTGGAAAAATAGCAGCCATTAGCTGTTCAAAGAGCAATTAGAGTTCTAACTTTGAACGTGATTTTATCAGAACTGATCGCAAAAATGAACTCTGTTTTATTTCCCTTATAAACCCAAAAAATGTGACTTTTGACTCGAAACTCAATTTTCGCATTTATTTTTTTCGCATTAAATGATTACTACGCTTGGAATCGTACGTTTTTAAGCAAGAAAGTGTTTCTCTCTTAATATTAATTGAAACGTTATTTATTGATCTTCAATTGATTAAAGAGTGTTCAACTTTTGGGATTTAGGAAGTGAAAAGCAATCTTGAATTTTTGTTTGGTTATAACTTTAATCAAGTATTGGTGTTTTATTGATGTTTCTTTATTCATGTTCATTTTGATTGTTGATTGTCATTACATTGAAGATTTACCTTTAACAGGATTGAATAATACTGATGATTAAGCGTGAAAACGATTCTGAAAGACAGGCAATGTTATCATAAATGTGATGAGATGATTATGAGAGTGATAAATCGACTGGGAGTTGATAAGATGGAAAGGATAAAAGATGATTTGTCTTTTTTGATTTAGTTGATGAAGTTGATTATTTTTGTTTTTTTGTCAGTAATATTCAAGAGTCTATTTGATTGAGATAATATTAAGGTAAGTGCATTTAGCATAACGATTAAAGCGTATCTTGGGAGTGATTTTATGAGAATAGCTTGCAGGTAAACTCTTGAAATGCTTTGAAGCGATTTTCTGCCTTTTGAAGAGGAAAAGAAATAAAGCGAAAAAATCCCTGATTCATGATGAATGATGAATGATGAATGATTTTTGACTTTTTTACGTTTGTTCTTGTATTTTGTTCTGATCGTCTCTCAATTAGAAGCTAACTAATGTTTATTCAAAGGAAAAGTCAATTGGACGATCATGCCAATGGCCAGCAAAAAGATTGTCCACTTTTTTGGAAGATTCAGAGCCTCGATGAGAAGCTTCCTCATGACCTGAGTCAAATGAGTCCTTGCTGTTTGATATTATTGCACCAAATCCCAGTTTAGGCGATGAATGCTTAGCCTCTTTGCGCAGCGAAGAGCTAAAAGGTGAGGTTGAAGAGGTCGACGGGGACGATGGAGTCTGTAAAGATGATGAAGGTGACACTGATGACGAAGAGGTCGAGGAAGTAGATGAGCTCAAAGGTTGAGATGAAGTTTGTAAATGAGATGAAAAAGAGGTTAATGATGATGAAGGTGATGATGGAACAGGGTGGTTTGATTGATCTGGATCATAAACTAATGTACCATAAATGGGTCCAAGATCAGTCTTGGGAATTGAATAATCTGAAAATGAACCAGGAACAGAGGGCTTTTGATCTAATCTGGTTAAGGGAAGCTCACCAAGAGTTCTCAGTCGATCCTGAATCTCACCAAATCCATTGAGATCAGAGTAAACATCATTATTAACCTTATCAACAGAATCATCGACCAAGCTTGGATTAACTATTGTTGGCTGTAAACGGGCGACTGTTTCAGGTTGAACAAACAATCCCTTATCACTGGTACTTTCACTGCCACTGTCACTGCCAGTGTCACTGTCACCGCCACTGACAACACTTGAACCAAACAAGTGTTGCTTCCTCAGAAGTAAACTTGAAAGATAAAAAGGATTTGCATGTAATTTCGGATGAGTAAAGGCCATTTCAGGACCGTAAATGCTAACAGCCAAACGATTAGCTTCACTCCAAAGGTACTTTAATTGACTACAGGTTGGCATTGAGTTTATCCCATTACGATGCTTGTCTGAGTTGAGCTCAGAGTTTCTGTAGCGATTAGCAAACAGGGAAATGTCCATGTTGGCAGGTGATGAGGGTGAGGTGGACAGGGAAGGGTGATACCGATGAGGTCCATAGTAGATGCGGTGAAGTGGTGCATGGGAATCACACATGAATAATAGTAAAGACGATAATAAAAATAGTTGCACCAACATGATGATCAACACTTTATGGACACTGGAAAAGTTGAAATTGATTGAATTGAGAAATGACATTTTTCAAAATTTGCTTTATAATTTCACTTCAACTGTAAAGAGATGAAAAATTTTCAATTCAATTTTCACTTCAATTTCAAGATAATCACTTCAGGTTGACTTGAATCTAAAGTGATACTCACCTTGTTTGACAATGTCAATGTTGACAGTTTCACAATTGATTAATCAAAGTAAACTTTTGATTTTCACTTTAATCATCAACATTTGAGTGATTTCACCATGTATAGCTGTTTATACTCAGCCATTGTTCAGTTTATACAAAAGGATTTGTAAATCCGTCGCTTAAAGTCCGTTGAAAGCAAGTGTAAAAAAGGCGAAGAAACTTGTCGAAAGAAGAAGCTAATTTAAATTTTCACTCAAATTGTAATCATGTTGGACAAGATGATCAAATTTCAAGGTGAAAAAATGAACAATTAACGTTTCTCAATTCACTGATCAACACTTTGCTCGCAACTTCTATTAACTGTCTTCAGATTCCATTTCATTCCAAGTTACAGGATTCTTTACCTTTTTATAGGTTTATCTCTCACTTACTCACTTCTGAATCTGATTTAGTAAACTCAATTCAGGTGAAATGCACAATTGAGAATCGACTCTGAAGCTAGTTACTGCAACGAAAGATGAAAAACAAAACAAAATATACAAAATTGAATCTCAGCTTTTTTTCAATGGTTGCTCATGAGCATGTAAACATGTTTTTCACATGCAATCATGATTAAATTGATTCATTGTCAGGTAAATTGAAGTTTATCATTAATCAACAAAGGATTGAAATGCGAACAAGTAAAACTTGAATTTCAATTAATTTCACCATTTGTTTGCTTTCCAATCCATAACTTTATTGTTTCTTCATTTTAACCTATTTTTTCAGTTAATCATTTCTCAATATTTTAATTTTACTTGAGACTATTTTGAGATTTAGTCAGATTACTGTTGTAAAACTTTAATCATTATATAAATAATTTCATAACTTTTTTTCTATTTATCACAACATTTCATCATTACAGTTGTCATGCTGTAAGTTACTTTTTTATGGTTTAGTAACAGACAAAATTGAGTTTATTTTGTTAAGATTAAAGGTTTTTTCAGAAATAATCAGATTTCTGTTTTCAATTGTGAAGTCAAATGTTTCAATTCATCATTTCTATTGATTCTTGTTGACACTTTCAATTTAATAACAATTTAAGCTTCAAACTTTGTAACCTTCATTGGACATCATCGATAGCATCTTTTATAGATCTTTCAAGATCATTCAATTGTTTCAATGTTGATTCACTTTATTCAGTTCCAGATTTATCATGATTAAAGAGCAAGTTTCAAGATTATGAGTTTTCAAGATTTCAAGTTGATTAGTCAATTTGCTATTTCATTGGGACTTTAAAGCCATTCTTGTTGCATCAAGTGTGTGACTCCAGTGAAGTATCCAGCAGTTGGCTCTTGACTTCACATCAACCGTGCCTTACAGTTGGTTTCTGATTGTTTATGATTAATATTCTGATAGAAAATAGAATAATAATTAAAAGAATTATCGGAGTGAAGCTCTAGTTCTTATTGTGTTTCATCAAAATTTTAATATTGAAGGGAAAATTTTGAGACATTTTGTTTTTCCTTAGCTCGGGAGCTCATAAGGAAATTATTCCTGGGTCGGACTTTTGTTACTCTGTTTCAATATTTACTTTCATTCAGTTGCTCGAAATTTTATTTGCTAATTTGTTGTTGATTTATAAATATCATGAGATTGATTCAAATATAGATATTAATATTTACTTCTGTTTTAAGCTTTTCACATGGAAATTATCATCTTTTCAAATTTTGAAATAATAAGTTTAGTAAATATGTTGATAAATCAAATTGAATTTGTTCAGTCTTTTAATGAAACATTTTGCTTTAAGCGTGTAAACATAATAATTATGCAATATTTGATATCAGATTCAGCTAATTATAATTGGTTTATAAATAGGTTCATTAGGAATCAAACAAAATCTTGATAATTCAAAAAGTAAAGTTATTAATAAAATGAATAACCTTCATGATTACAAAAACAATTATGCATGTAGTTTCTGTAATTTCAATGTTGAAAGAAAGGTTAAAAGTGAAATAAGCAAATATGCAAAAGCGCCGAGGATTGGGAATAATGATTCAAAATGAAATAACAGATTTTGATTTTGAACCTTTTATAAAGAGGAAATTCAGTCTATCTTTCATTTGGTACTATGATCGTAGTTTTGGGACACACAGATAGCGCGCGAAGGGAATTAAAAAGTCGGTGAAACAAGTTTTCGAATCAAATGGGAAAATTAACATTGAAAATTGAGATTCTCCAATGTTCAATGTTCCAGTGTTTTCATCGACTTTTTTGAAATCACTCTGCGCTCTATCTGTGTGCCACAAATCAAAATCTGGCATTTTATTTCATTGGTACATCAGATCTATCATTCATCATCATTCTTGACTTGGCTTTTGGACTTTGGCTTTTCTGGAGACATTGGAAGCTCGACGCTGCCCACATGCACTTGTGGGCAGAACAATCCGGCCATTCCCGTACCTATCAATTTGATGGCTTGGAGTTTAAAAGCGCTCAACTTCTGACTTGGACTCAGCGATTGATGCAAACCGAGTGTCACTTGACGTCAAATGCAAAGATTTGTTCGAAACTAGATCTGGAATTACATTGATAAACTGGCGCTACCTTTATTCGGTATCCCTAACCTATTTGAACCAACTACTGATTGATCATTCAATAAGATGAAGCTGATTTCCAAAAGAACTTTTTTTGAATTGAATAATACAAAGTCATATTTAAAAGCTTAAAGCAAATATATAATAGTTTAAGCCAAATCAGACCAGATTCAAGTACACTTCAAGGCTGTCAATCCAATTTTTTCATCACAATACTTCTAAAGCCATAAGCCACCGAGATTCATTTTAGTAAATTAGTGAACAATTGATACATTAAGGATCGTCAACTTAACATTGCAGCCTTTTGTCAATCATTTCACAAAAGCTAGCGGAAGACGGGCGATTTTTTCTTGGATTTTATTAGACAGTCAATTGTCCTGGAAACCGTTTTTGTATGAAAAAAATGTATTCAAATCTGATTTCGCTTAAATAATTGACTTTATACTTTTGAACATGACTGTACATCCAGTTCCAACGAATTGTGAACATTTATTTTCTGGAATCATTTCATTTTAATCTTTTTAACTGTTTAACTGTTTAAGTCCCAGACCTCTTCCAGTTTATTTGCCCATTGAGATTCCGGTTACCTTAGAATGGTTTGCTGGAATATTTTATTTACCATGGAAAGACAAGCCTTCACACAGACACATTTATAATCTTTGTCAATGAATTTTATATCCGGAATAAAAATGGAAATGAACTTGTCTCCACGCGGAATGAAAAGATTACGCTTATGTTTTTGTGTTATTCTTCGAAAAAATCATTTCGTGTTTTATGTGCTCATCTGTATCCTGAGTTTGTTCGGAAAATTTAAACAAAATCTCATGAATAATTCTCGAGAAAATCGACTTCGAAGTTTATTTCCTTTTAAATTCCGGATGCGTTACATAGATTATTATACGAATCCAAATTGACTGATTAACAGGTTGTGTTAAAATGGTTACTTGAAAGCAGTTTTAGCTGAAAATTTCCAGCAAAGTTTGTAATCATGGAAAGGACCAAAGATTTACCTAATAAATATTGGTTAAACTATCAGCTCATTCTTCGGCATTTCATTCACTTACAAATCTCATAATTTATAACCTAACATTTATTTACTCGAAGTAATTAATATCACGATTTCTTTGATCTTACAGTTGTTGCCATCAAATTATCAAGATTTTCATTGTCAGTGTATTAATGAGGCAAAATTATGATCAAGATTTATGAATCTAACATGTATTTGTAAGTCTAACTCTATCTATTGCATTGATCTGGAAAGTGTCTTTCATTGCAATAACCATGCACACAATCATGATGGAAACTAATGAGTGGATGAAATGTTGATTGTAGTTGAGTTAGCTTTTCATCATTCAGGTTGATAACCATTGCCACTCCTTCAAAGCATGTTTATAATTTCTTGTCTTTTTTCATTGTCTCTTGTTTATTTGTTACCATTGCAGCTGACATTCATCTAATGTAGCATTAAATCAATCTTGATTAAAGTGTAATCACTTAGATTAGCCATTGGAAATATTGTCACCGAAAAGTAAGGTACTTTACTCTTTGATTGTCACTTAATATTGCCTCGTGTATATTACATTAGTTGGTTACTGTATTACGTTAGTTGAATACTCTCACAGGTACTGTGAACATTGTTTTACCACTCAATTAACCAACAATTGGTTTTCATCCATTTTCAAATAAATATGCAACTTGTGATTTTATTTGAATCCATTTGTTTGATTTTTTGTGCTTTCACCGTTTCACAAATCAAAAGCAATGTGTCTACAAATGAAGAGGACAATTTTGATCTAATCGAGCGGCAAACTCATCTAATTACTGCTGGATTTTCAAGTGTTTTTTGGACATCCGTACGCAGGTCAATTACATCGTACAACAATATCTCAAGCCAATGTTCATCTCATTTGGATAAACTTATCAAGTCAACTTTAACTGGTCAGCCTTGGGCGTTCAAGTGTAAGTCAATTGAAGAATTTCATTGTTTCAAATCATCCCACAAGCCATTATTAAGACAAACACTTGAGTCAATGTCGATTCTTGACTGATGACAATCTGCCTACTTCTTAAGGACTAATTATATATCTTTTTGATGAAAGACGATCATAATTCAATTTTACGATATAAGTCTATGGAGCTGTGTTTTGAATGAGGCTGGGATGAAATGGAACAATTGGAATTCTATGAAATATTTTTGTTTTCAGATTGTCCAAGGTTTTAAATGACCTTCAAATTGTATTTCCATCATCTTTTGTTTTGTTGGTTATTGTAGTATTGTCAGCATCTGGATCTCGACCTAATAACTTTCTCGAGGGAACCTACGCAACTTTTGGTTCGTATGATTCATGCCTGTCAATTTCTGCCTCTTTTGGTACTGATGAGGATGAAAAAATTAAAGGACAATATTGTTTAACATCATTGGAACCAGACTTGTCTGATGACTCGACCAAAGCTAAGCTGTTGGGTCAAATTTATCCACATATTTTTGACTCAACTTACAATTTAACTGTCAAAGTCGGGTTATGTGTACCATCGTCTTGCTCATCAGCTGATGTCGATCAACTAATGAGAAAAGGTGAAAATCTTTACTAGCAATTGAAACGATTTTAACAGCATTAATTTTTATCATTATTTTAAATTCGCTAGCTTTGAGTGACTATTCGTGGAGATTGATTGATGTTCATCAATGTGAAGTTGAAACGACATTCCCGAATCGATTGAAGTCAGCTAAGATTGGTCAACAAATTTTCATGTATGTAAAAGACCTCGAATAAATTGTACATTATGAGCCAGATTTCCTAATTAACAGGTTCATGTTGATTGTGCTGATAATGATAATTATTTTGGGAACTCTCATTGATATCCAAGCTCGATCAACGCCTTTTCCCTCGGCTAACCCAAAGATGTTAACTTTCTGGATTCAACAATTTTCAGTCGTTAAAAGTATCCGAAGTCTACTACGAAAGCCAGCTGAATCAGCTCGAGTACTTGTACTGGATCAGCTTCGTGTTGTTTCATTGGTTCTGGTCCTAACTATTCATGCATTTATGTGGTTCACTATGATTTATACTCCTTTCATCGCGGGTAATTTCAAATCTTTTTACAAAATCTTACATCTTAATTATTCAGTTGTCTTTATATTGTTTAGAAGATACTCGGAAAGGATTAGAAGTGATCAAAAAGCCTGATATTCAACCTTGGATCAACGATTGGGCCACTGAAGGTCTAATGTTCATTGGGTAACTTTCTTTTCAATCATTTTCGTAGGAAATTTTGGCTAGATTAACTTTTTTGTCTTTTCTTTACCTTTCACAGCGGATCCAGTGCTGCAATCAATCTTTTATACAAAATGAAGCCAGAAACACCGATTACAGTTTATCTTTACACAATTTTCCGGCGAGCTGCTCTGTAATTACTAGCTTTGTATTTCAGAGATAACATTTGTTATCATCAATTTTAACACGTTTTTATTGCTTCCATTTCCAGATTGGCTCCAGCCATGTTGGTCCTGATCGGTTTAGACGTTGTTTCACCTTTTTTCGGATCAGGTCCAATCTATAATCCAATAAATCAATACCGGTCCGATATTTGTGTGAAAAACTTTATGTACAACATTTTACACATACAAAATCACTGTGAACAATTAGAAGTTGTAAGTGTAATTGATATTTGTGAGCTCATCAATGAAGCGAATACCTATTGTGTTTCAGTTATGTGTGAAACAGGTTGTTCACTGCCTTGAAACAATTGAAATCTTGAAATTGAGAAAAGTCAAAAACCTGAGGAAAATTTTTGAGTTTTAACAATGTTCATTGGGGTTTGAAACTGAAATAATCGAGATTTTATTTCCAATGCTGCCATCTATATAAACTAAAGGGGGAAACCACGACTTCTATTGATTTAAATTCACATAAAATTGTAAATCGAGTGTTTTTCCCTTCATTTTCGTAATTAGTTTCAGAAAATGCCCTCTTAAATTGTTTATTTTTTGAAACTTTTCATTTTATTTACAGTGTGCATCTCATACATGGTCTTTTGCTGTTGAATGGCAACTTTTTATATTGATGTGCGTTGCTGTTTACATTTATAAACGAAGCAGTAATCTTGGATTTTTATTCAATATTTTCATGATACTATTCGGATTGTATCGGGTTGCTAGCATTTTTTACAATTATAATATCATTCCCAACTTTGTGATGGCCGATTTCAATGCAAGGTAAACTATACTGTCAATATTGAACTGGACTCTTTCCTTGAATTTTCATTATTGAATTAATCGCGTTCGTAATTTCATCTAAATGTTTTCATTTTTTGTTTCAGAGATTTTGCCAATAGAATGTCCATTTATTATATTGCCACTGGGTCGCACATTTGGAGCTATTTTTGGTCGCTTCTACTTGTTGTCATCATGCTTGGAAATTATGAATCTAAAATAGACAAGGTCTCATAATATTGGAATCTCATGCTAACTTTTTCGTAACCAATTATTAATCTTGTTAATTTTCTGTCTACAGATTCGTTCACAACTAACCAAAATTGTTATAGGACTAACAATATTACATTCATATTCATCCATACCTTGGAACGTGTTTGGCATGAAAGTTGAGCCAACAACTACAATCATTTACGTTTCAATATGTAAAATTATTACTGGTCTATTCTTCACAGTTATTATATTTCCTTATGGAAAACAATTCAGACAATTTTTAGCTAATTCTAAATCTAATGATATGCAAGTTTATATCGAAGACGATATCAACCAGAACACAAGTTTCAGTCAGGACCTGAACGAACAAAGTTCCGAGCCATGTATAAAAACTGTTGAATACAATTCTCAATCTTTAACCAACAAAAATTTACATCTTTTTGAAATTATATTAAGGATACTTAAATCAAGCTATTTTATTCATGCATCCATTTATTCTTGGCATTATACAAGCTTGCGAACAACAATTTTATCTAATTTTTCAAATTATGTAAGTTAAACTGGTCCAGCCAATCATGAAATATTTACTAATAACTTTTTTTCAACTTTCACCTTTTCAGTTGATGAATGTTGTTATGTTATTAATTTCAGCCATTGTTGGAGGATTCGTCTTTTACGTTCTGATAATTGGACCTGTTGAGAGAATCACTTTTGTTTTATCAAAACATCCAAAACAGATGAAACCTCACTCATCTTAGTCGATTGTTGAAATGTCTAAGAAATATTTTTCACTTTATGAATGATCAAAATGAATTGCAAATAGCTATAACAATAATATTTGAAATTGTCGTTATGGCTCTCATTATTTTTATACTCTCTTTAGATAAAATTCATTATTTTAACCATTAATTGAATCAATTTAATCGACACTTCACTCGCCCGGCGAATTAACGTTAAAATGGTTTTATATAATAATTTTGGTTAAAACTTTTAACATGAACCAGCAGAGCAAAGTTTCACTTCGGATATTACCATAACTATTAGTTACAAGATATATTATCAAAATTTCAAAAAGCAAAGGCAAAGGAAGCAATTAGAGCTTAAGATTTGTGTCGAGTTTATATTGTTAAGTGCTGTGGACAAACTTGGCTTTTGAGTTAAGAGTTGGGAGTTCGTAGGTTTGTAAGGGCATGAAAACTGGGTTCATTTGTGCGATTAAAATTTTTTTTATTATTGATAGTTCGATGTATTAAGCTGCTTGTTTCTAACTTTTAACTTTTTATTCCAATTATACATCAGTATATAGCCTAAAGAAGATCATCTTTCGACCGCGATTGTAACCAAACAGTCTTTAGATTTTGCCCATTTTAAAATTAAACAGTTTTGCAACAGATTCTCTATTTTGACAGATAGCCTGCGCCCACCCCTTTTGTTAGGTTTGAGAAGAGGTTCATTTGTTTACACTTAGGTAGCAATTAAACTTTTGAATAATTGAATAATTTTCATCGCAAATTTTTGTGGCACTGATACTGTAAAATGGTTGGAATGAAGCGATATTGAAAGATGTTTATCATCTTCATTTTAGTTTTGGCTAATTCTTAATAACTTTGAATTCATTTTCTTGTTTTTCATCAACTCGTTTTACGTTTACACAATACAATGGATAGTGTTTTAATTGAAGTTTTGGATTGCCTAAAATCTTGTACGGACCTCGATAGTGGGATCCATTTCCTCGCCGGAATTATAAATCAAAGGAAGGAGAGACAGATTCCCGAGAAAACTGGTGTGATTCTGGACGAAATGTGCTAGTGAAAATTAGTCAACAGTCATCAGGAGATGGAACCATAATTGAGAAAATTTGTGAAGATGGTGAGGTAGACAGTCCCGATGATCAATCGGTAATATTTCTTCAAAAACTAACCCCGGAGGAAATTGCCTTTGGATTTCGACCGCATTTAGTCCAGTTATATAAGAGACTAATGGAGTCTCGTAATGGCAATATTTGACGATTGGCTCCTCATATGTTGCGTAATCCAGGACTTGGGTTTTGGAATGGGTTCTGGACTCAGGAGTTACTAAAATGAAAATTTTGTCTACACAATGTAGATGTCACTAGTGCGAAACGGTGGACTAACCTAATTTCTCATTTGGTCCACAATCTTGCGAGTAAAATACCAAATGACAACGGTATGAATACCATGATAGAAGTGTATATCCTCGGAATGGCAGAATTGATAATTGATCAGGGAGACAGTTGCCCCCGTATCCACTAAACCTTTTATCCGTTGGTTTTGGACTAAACAGATGATGAAAAGGTAATTTTCATCACAATCGGTGAGCACATTTGAGGCAGGTGTGGTAGAGTCGGAAGGATGCGGTGGTGCGACATTTCTTACTGGAAATTGTTGATGAGGTGGTGGTTGAGCAAAATTCTGTTATTGATATCGGTAAGGATAATTTGGTGGATTATTTTGAAAAGTAGGAGGCTGTTGAAAGTACGGTTGATTTTATGGAGGGTAGGTTGGTCGATACTGAGGTTGATAGTGTCGAGCTGGTTGTTGTGGACGAGGTCCTGGATACAGTGGAGCCCTATGGGGTTGATAGGGCTGGACTAACCGATGTGGAGGGGCTGTTAGTTCAACATTCCGAAGTCTCGATCGACAGTTTACTTGATGATGTCCCGGTTTGTGGCAGTAGTAGAAAATGGGACGATTATCGTTAGTCCTTGTTGGAGTGATATGGTGGACCTTGTATTCACTTTTAAGTTCACTAATCATCTTTTTCAGTTCTAGTTCCAGTTGAGTTCAGATTAAAGTTCACTTTGATTGGAAACAGGAGCACTTTTCTCTAAATTTTTGGCATGTTCAGTAGATTTTTTCACTGTTTGAGGATTTAGTCCGTATAGATGAATTTTAAGATCTGATCTGACTCCGTCGAAAAGATATTCGTAGAACTTCTTTTTCCTCTTTTTCCAACTTTGAACACAATTCTTTTACATCAATTATAAATTTTGTTACTGGTTCACCACTCTTGTGTTTCCGATTGTTGAGTTTTTGATTGATAAACGATTCATATTCGGAAGGTAGGAAAGTTGTTTTGAAATCCTCCATAAATTTATTCCAGGAGTATTCATTGTTACCAATTTTTGGTTTGATGTCTTGTTCAAACCAGGAAGCAGCAGTATGTTCAAGATACAGACTAACTCGATTTAACTTTTCATTATCATCCCATCCATAAACCATCGCGAGTTCATCGAACCTCTGGATGAAATTTAAGGCATCGGTTGAGAAAGCAGCGTCGAACGTAGGGATTTTAGAGGCTCGCGGAGGGGAAAGAGAATAGGGTTTCCTTTCATCAATAGTAAGGTAGGTTAGGGTTTGAAGGTCACAGTCACTAAAAATTTCTGATGAAGGAGAACTCATGAATCAGGACGAGAAGACTTACTGATAGGACTAATGGAACGAAAACAATCAAACAAGAGGACAAAGTATAAAGCTTAAGCTTAAGATCACGAGAACGGAGAAGAAGAACCCGGAGCAAAAGGTAATCAAGCTTTACGGGCTCTCGGTGGAAGCTCCAGATGTAAAGATGGTTGATAAAATTCTTTAATTTCAAATGCATAGGGACTGGTACAGGGTTGATCAAAAGATTATCCGATGAATTTTCTCTCAGCCCTTTTAATTCAGATTTCTCTCTCTTTCGTTTTTCTCTTTCTACTTCTTGTTAACTCTGACTTTTAAAACACTTTTTGTGGAACTTTTTTGGTTTTTTTCTAGTCATAAAATTTCTCTCTTTTTCGTATTGACGGTCACATTGACTTTAAGTTTTATCATTGAGTGGGGGAGATAGCGATCTCCTCTCTATTTGTTTTAGCAAAAACAAGTACGGCTCAAGACAATACTTCATTGTTTAATTTTTAGTTGAAAGTCTCAACGAAGACAAGAGAATCTATTTTGATTCTTTGTCTTCTTCTTTTCTTCTATTCCAGGTATATCTTTTATCTGAATATTTCGGATCTCCTGAGTGGATAAAACAAGATCATAATCACGTTCTAAACCTTGTTTAATTTCAACAGCCATCAATGAATCGAGTCCTAAATCGCCCAAAGTTGACTCAGGACCGAATTTAGATGGATCTTTAACACCAAGAATGTGACAAATTACTCGTAATAATGATTCTTTCCCTGCACTAGTCGCTCTTTGTTTGTCAGCCAATACAATCGATGAAACAACTGGATTAGAAGTTAACAAGAATTTATCAAGCGTTTCGAATATTGAGGGAAGTCGCTGAGGAACTGTTCCCGCAATACTGACATTATTTCCTCCCATCATCTCAGCAGCAATACCTACATCGCCCAAAGCCCCCCATTGTACGGCTAATCCATGTAATCCATCAACTCGTCGTTTCTCACACAGCCTTTCTAGAGAAGAATTAGCAAATCCATAATTAGATTGACCAGAATTACCTTTGCCCGATGTGATTGATGAAAAACACACAAAATAATCTAAATCAAGTTCAATTGAACGAGTTATTTGATCAAGATATAATGCAGCTAATGCTTTAGGTGCTACAACTTCTTCGAAAGTTGAAGGAGTTTGATTTTCAAACAAAGCATCTTTAAGAACCATTGATAGATGAAAAATACCTCCAATGGGACCAAGAGAAGAGGCTTGTTTCAATAAACGCTCAACTGATTCAATTGTCTGACAGTCTTCATTGGAAACAATGATCTTTGTATTGAAAAGCTGATCTTTCTGTAGTCGGTCCAACATAAGGTGTTGATAAGGCTCTCGAAGACCTCGTCTAGATGTCAATATGAGTTTGGTAGCAAATCTTCTGATCATCCACTCAGCCAACTCTAACCCTAATCCTCCTAATCCACCAGTAATTATATAGCATTTATCAGGACGGAAAAAGGTTTGACCAATGGCAGGCAATATCTTTGGTCTTGGAATCGGTTCTGTTTTCTCATCACGCATTTTGATTAACACTTTACCCAAGTGCTTACCACTTGCCATATAACGGAAAGCTTCTTCAACTTGATCACTCTCAAATATTGTGCTCGGCAAAGGCTTAACTTCACCAGTTTTTATACCCTTTTCAATCATTAGTTGAATTGCATCCCAAATTGCTTGACCTCGCGCAGGATTTTTGATTAAAATATCTTCTTGAAGATGTGCTAAACAACATGTGTGATATGATTTGTTGTGGTCTAATAATGTTGCATCTGTAATAAGATTAAGTACTTTGATTAGTATTGATATCAAAAGAATAGTGTTCTTAACTATTATCCTTTTTAATTATAATATGTAAACCCAAAAGTTTCCGACAATTTCAGTGGTTTATTTTAAATAATTAACAAAGTTTTCGTATAAAATATTCTAATATATTATAATGACATTATAATAATATATTATACATTATGTATATTAACATGCACTACTTGTTAGTATTGATAGACTTATTACTTACCAATCTTAGTGTCTTGAACCAAATCATATTTTCCTATTTCAATAAAACGTCCACAATCAGCGAGACATCGAATTGAAGCTTTGAATTTATCATCGGCCAGTGAATTGAGAACTAAATTCACTCCTTGACCATTTGTTACTTTCATGATTTGCTCTTCAAATGATGTTGATCGAGAATCTGCAATATGATCATCATCAATTGATGGATATCGTTGTTTAATGAAATCTCTTTTGACTTGAGTTCCAACAGTAGTAAAGACTATACAACCCATTGCAAGACAGATTGATATTGCAGCTTGACCAACTCCTCCTGAACCAGCATGAATCAATACAGATTCACCGCGTTTCAAATTACCTCTAAAGATCAAACCATAGTAAGCAGTGAAATAAACAACAGGAACTGTTGCTGCCTCAGCTAGAGTCCAATTATCAGGGATTTTCATTCTGTAGTACCTTGAATCGATCATTAATGAAGTACCTATTGAACCACTATTACATATTCCCATAACTCTATCACCATTAGCATCAATACCAGAATACTCCATTCCTACACGAGACTCAACCACTTGGTACTGATTCTGTGGATAAGCACTAAATGGAATCCTTCCTGAAGCAACCATAACATCTTTGAAATTGAGTGATCCGTAATAAACACTAATCATATCAACGTCATTCTTCATTGATTCAACAGGTAATGGAGATGGCCAAGTGTCGAATTGAGCCTGGAACCATCTAAATGAAGATAAATCACCTTTTGTTGTGAAGTCAATGTAACGATCTTTGGTATCAACAGTAAACTCGTCGAGATCTTCAATAAGCTGAGATGATAAAGTTCCAACACAATTTCCCTTAATTACGTTGAACGCCAAATCTTTCTCAAGAATCACATCTGGAATTTCAATTTGTTCATCTTCGTCTTTTGTTGGATAATATAAGCATCTCAATAGGTTACCCTTTGGCTCTCTACGTAGGCAAGTTGTTAATCCAAGAATACCGTTAGTTGATCCTGTCCCAACTAACCATACCTTATTGTCCTTTTCAATCAGCTTCTCTTTCAATTCATTGACCCAATCATAACTGTTCATGGTCACTCGAATAGTTGAGAAAGCTGACCTTTCTAATGGAACGCATTTTCGAGCAAGAATCGTAATCCATCCTTCATTGGTTAAATGTTTTGTTGCGATCAAAGTGAATCCTGTTTGCTTGAATGTTGACTCTAAACCTCCAATATCATTGAATTTATACTCATTTTGTGCTATCATTGAATCTAATTGTTGTTCAACTGAAGACAATTTGCTTCTGGTGATGAACAGGATAAAACCACCTTCCTTCAAGCACTCATAGGTGACTTCCAATGTTTCTTTCAGTTTCAACTTATCATCAGCATGCAATAGATTCTGGAAGTTAAAATTAACTTGATCATCTCTCAAGACAATCAAATCAGATGAATGAATATCGATCATTCGCTTAAAATCATTATGAAATCGGATAACTTTAGGACCATTTGTTTCAACGAAGGCAAACAAAGAATCAGGAACTACAAATTTTGTTGTTGAACGGATGCCAATTGAATTGAAGTAATCATTTACAGCATCAGAAGGAGAGTCAATAGAAAAATTGATATCAGAAACTAAGATCTGCTTCAATGAAATATTTTCACCGATTGTGAACAATTGTGGTTCCAAACATGCTTTGAGTGGTTCCTTCATCAACATATCTTTGACTAAAAATTTACGATTCGATTCAATGAGACGTTTGAATTCACCTTTACCATCTTTTACTGTAGTTTGATTGTCGTCAGTTACTGCTGTTGTACAAGCCAAGTAAAGGATATTTAATAATGTATGAGATTCATCTTTGAGTGACAACATTCGTTTAATTATCTCCTCATCATCAATTGAAGAGCCAGAACGGAGGTTCTCAATGCACTGACAACAATATTTCGAATATGAATCCAATCCAATTGATGTTTTTTCGGTCAATGATATAGATTGATCATAAGGAGTAAACATTATTGTCTCAAGACGTGCAATCTGATTATCTTGACGACGATCAACTGGAGAAGCTTTAACTCCTTTAATAAGAAGGCCTGGTGCAGCACCGATGTTGGCATCTTTATCAAAGTAAATATCAATTGTTCCCTGTGTTCCTTGAGGTGCTGATTGTCTCGAAGATTCGATCGCCTCTAATGCAGCCTTTTGATTGATGAAAGCGTATTCCATATAATTAGGTAAATATAATTTACGATCTGATGAACCAAATAGTGATAACTGTAAACAGGTATCAGCCATGCTAATCCAATGAGTCGTCTTCTTGGTTCGACCCCAACTACCATCGGATAGAGCTTCAGTTAAACCCTGAAATGAATCACCATAATCGTAACCACGAACACGAAACTCTTTATAAATATCTTTGGATCCCAAAGTGATAGCATCGTCTTTAATTGGTCGATGAACCAAAACATTTTCAAATTTGTGATTAAAGTGTTTTGGGATCCTCCATTTGCCTGTTGCACAAACGGTATTAGTCTCCTTAATTGTAAAACGATCGCCTTTTTTATTGAAACAAACAGTAAATTTAGTTGGTGCGTTTAGGCTCAAAATTGTAGCTCGATATAGTTTTACATCGAAAAATTCGATTGGTAAATCTTCAGGAGATTCATTGAATTCGTAAGCAATGCTCCACCAAACAATGTACAAGTAACCAGTTGCTGGAAACAAAATACGTCCATCAATACAATGTCCATGAAGGAATTTCCACTCAGGATTCATCAAATCAACAATCGTCTCCAAATCTCTTTGTTGCAAATTAAAGTATTGTGGATATTTAGTGACTAAATATGACGTTGAATGGTCCCATTGAAGTAGATGTCCAATCGAAGGTGTCTCACGAGAAACAGGATACTTTACAGTTGGATAAAGTCTTTCAATTGATGGATTGTGTCCAGCAATATAAATCTCACCGAGTGATTTGAAAATTGACAAAATTCCTTGTTGATAATTTGATGATGAGTTATCGATTTCATGGCCCAATATTGACATTCTTATTGATGATGAACCCAATTTATCAGATAAAACATCAAACATCCATTGAGAGGAACCCATTTCAATGAAGATGCCATTAGTTGGTAAATAAGTTGATGCTTCATAAAAGTAACTCGGCGATTTTAATAATCGAGTGAAATAGTTTGCTGTTATATATTGACAATCGTAATCATCCCAACGTTTAGGTTGAGCTGAAGTTATCAACCAAGTGTCAGAGCGTTGTTTACAGTTGGTCAATATGGGTGACAATTTGGTAGCAACAGAAGCAGATATTGATTCCATAATTGATGAATTGAATGGCATTCCAAACGAATCTAACCATTTACAGTTGACTGTTTCGTACTTGGCTTCAAGTTTCTGTACAAATGCACTAATCGAGTCAGCTGGACCTGTGATTATTGTTGATGATTTTGAGTCCAATGATGACAATTCAACGTCACTTGGTTTCAATGATTCAATTTGTTCCCAGTCAAGGTTGATCTTGACCATTGCACCTGATTTGTCGATTGATTGGGAACAAGTAACACCAATCCAGTAGGCAACCAGCAATGCTTGTTCACCAGTAAGACATTGATCAGCATATGCTGCAGTAATCTCGCCTAATGAATGACCCATTATACCGTCAAGTTGTAACTCCAATAACTTGATCAATTCAAACAGAGCCATTTGAGTAGCGACCATTGATACTAATGATGTTACCAGTTCTCGTGAGGATCTACTGTTTTCTTTAGTGAGCAGCTCGATCAGGTTAATACCGAAAGGAGTCAAGACTGAATTGAAAGATTTCATCTTTTCATGAATCATTGGGATTGACATTAACTGGCGATTAAGATTAATATCAAAAGAGTAACTGAATAAAGGAGGGAAAACTACCCAAAGAGGCTTTCGACGTTCAGTTTCTCGGCAACAAGACATTATTATTGATTGATTATTGTCCAAAATCAAATATCCTCGATGTTTTAAACCAGTTTCTGGTTCGGTTTTGCTAACATCGTTGAGCAAGGATAAAAGATCACAAGTTAATTTACCTTTGTGAGATTTAATGAAACTCTCGATCTCATTCAAACCTTGAATGGTACGATTGTTGAAATTAACTAAACGAGGAATTGATTTGTCACTCAACAATTCGTCTTCAACTGTGGTTCGCTTTGGATTGGCAGCTAACACTGAATGAACATTGACGCCACCAAACCCAAATGAATTGACTGCAATTAAATCCTTTTCATAAGGAGTCACTTCCAATACTGGTTTAATAACTCCTTTAATCAGTGGCTCAATGAATGGATTAGGTTCATTGAAGTTTATATTTGGAGGAATCAAACCATTTTGAAATATCTTGGCCACCTTTGTGATGGCACAAAGAGCTGATGCACCTTCACTGTGACCCATGTTTGATTTAAGACAACCTACTAACAGAGTTTTGTCTGAATTTAGTCTCAATGCTTTCGCCAAAGCAGTTGATTCAACTGGATCACCAGCTTTGGTACCCGTTACATGAGCTTCAACATAATCAATGGTCAACGGATCAACTCCCAGCGAATTGTAAACTGATTTCATCAAACTCAATTGACTCTCATATTTTGGGAATAAAGGTCCTTCTGGTTTATAACCATCACAATTGGTCTGACAATCAAGGACTCGAGCATAAATTCGTTTGGAGACTGACTCTTTCTGTACAAACATAGCGACAACAGCTTCGGATCGACAATAACCGTTAGCCGAGGCATCAAGACACTTGGATTTACCATCAACTGAGAGCATTTTCATTCGGCAAAGGGCAACCGATATGCAGGGACACAGTGTGACACTAGCACCAGCAACAATTGCTTGGTCACATTCACCAGAGTTAATTGATAATAAAGCTTGATTAAGAGCGGTAAACCCTGAGGCACATGCTGTATCGATCGGTATTGTAGGTCCATTCCAATCAAATGCATAGGATACTCTGGATGTACCAATCTTCAAACATTCAGGAGGATTGGATTCCACCTCACGAAGAGCAACTGATGTGTCATCATCATGAAAGGAACCATAAAACAAGCCAGTTTTACTTCCACGTAATGAGTTTGGACTCACACCTTGAAGAAAGTTAATTCAAGAGTACAATTGTACAATCATGTTTTACCGATGCTTCATCAGAATTATCGTAATTTTAAAGCGATAACCCAAGCACAAGCACCTAATGAACAACTACATCTATTTATAAATGAATTGCCATCGATTACTAACTATCGTTATCTGTTATTTAAAATGATAAACGTGCTAGTATTCCAACGGCATGTAAAATTGTTGCGTTACCCTTGAGTCCAAGCAGTTACTTAAATGACAATTCGTATGAAATTGGATCAGTTGTTTAAAGTGGCTATTAAATCATTGATAATACCTGAGTCCCAAATAGCTTCGTAAACTGTCTCATGAAGTATCCTTATTTGAGGATCCATGAAGTTGGCTTCTTTCGTACCAATGCCAAAGAAGTCAGCATCGAGTCGAGATATATCTTTCAATTTTCCTGTAAAACGAGGAATATTCATGTAACCTGTAAATTAAAGAAGAGTTGATTAAATATCTGACTAACAATTGTAAGTTAAGTTTAAAATTTACTACCAATTAATAAAGTATTTCACTTGAATAATTAAATGCCCGTATTAATTATAAAGTGTAAACGATCTGAAAGTCTTACAAGTTGTTAGTAAATTATTTGTCCGAATGAATGTAATCTGAAGTTTGTTCTCATGATTGGAAACTCTATATTCATTACGTTCAGTCGAGGCTCGAATCAAATAATTGAATGTAAATTGTGATTGATTAGTGCTCGATTAAAATTGTATTAGATATAACCTAGCAATTATGAAATTCTTAGTCTTATAATGAATACTTTTGAAGCTTGTTAGCAATTGAAATAATAATTAATTTGGATTGAAAATTGCTCTCAAACTAAAAGGTCTTGGCTTTTCACAAACATTTCAAAAACCATGTAAATTGAAATTTGAATCATGGGTCATCCTGGTCAATGTGGAAAGTAAAATGGATTGTAATTTTGACTCTCAAGGTTCATATTTATTTATCTTCGATTGTATCATCACACAACAATCATCTATTGTCATTCATATCAAATGAACAGATTGCAATGATAGGGTTGTGGGTCAAAATTAGTTTTATTAGGACCACGTAAGGAGGAGGACGGAAAGAATAGGGAAAAATGGCTGCAAATGGATTTTTTTCAAACAAATTTTTATACAATTTTACATGTAACAAAATTTGTTTGAAAAAAATCTATTTCTTAGGCGAATTCCATCTTCCTCCTTTAAGAAAATTTGCTTAAAAAGGAAATGCTGAACATAAATTAATATCGATTGAAACAAAATACTGATAGACTAGACATCATCGAATATACTACTAATTATTCTGTGGGTGATGAATGAGGAAATCAACGAGCTTCAGAATTTAGTAAAATTTGATTTTCCAATCAACTTTATATTCAATTTCTCAGATCTCTCATCTCTTTGACTCGACTGTCTACAAGTAAAGCACTTGTAGTGTAATATTTGACTTGAATTGTGATCGTGAAATTTTCTCACAAAACCAAAGTGAAAAATCGCCTTTAAGCCTTAATAGCACCAAAAAGCTTTAGTTAAATGAGACAAAGCTTATGAATCGTGTTTAACGATTGATAAAACGTAAATGCAAAATTAATTTCTGTCTCAAGTTACTTAATTATTAATACTTAATATTTAGTCTATAATTTCTTAAAGATATAATTAATCATAATTGAATTCAAATATTGGCTTCTATTGTAAACCTTCACAACATTCAAAAATAGATCAATTATTATATTTACGTATTTTATCATTTGCTATTGACTTATTAAATCTAATTAAAGGCAATAATCGAACCCATCTTTAATCACTAAATTCAAAATCAAATTAAATTAAATAAACTTGTAAACTTACCCAATGGCCAACGACGATCATCGGCAGTATACAATTCATCTCCTGCCAATAACTTAGTCCAAAACTCTTCAGTATTATCTGACTCAGGATATCTTCCAGAGATTCCTGAAATTACAATGTTTTCTCTGAATTTCATGGTTAAATTGGAGTTAAACTTTTGTTAAAAGATGTAAGGAAATAATGAACAGAAACAATGTGAAATGATGAACACTTTCTTTATGATTGTCATTTGAATAAAATGTGCTCAGTAAGCTAACTATTAAGTTAACCAATCACAAAACAGTTGCAGTTAATGCAATTTTATTTCATGATTAAACACCGGTTACCTTCAAAATAGTGTTATAAATATATTATAATATATTAGCAAATGTCAAAGTATACTGGGCGTTTTTTCATCTCATACACCTGTTTACAGTCGTAACTCAAGAACGGCTGATTCGAATGAGCTTTCGCGAATTGAACAACCATTAGGTCGAATCTAGGGGTTCTTCAATTCGCTCAATTGTTTGATCTCTAACTGACCTTTTCAGGTCATTTTCTGTGAGCAAAAATTTATCAAACTGGATGATATTTCTTAAATAATGTTTATAACTATTATGGTCAAAAGATATGAGTGTTTCCATGCCATTCATTTGATCTATTGGTTTTGACCGACATTCGTTTATTTTTCCAACTATTACTATAAGCATAATAAGTTTTCAACCAACATCAACCAGTCAGGAAAAGTTTGCTCACTGAAAATGACATTAAAACGTCAGTTAGTATCGAACTATTGAATGATCTCGAGGGATCCACCGTATGACTTTAATTTGAGAAAACTCAGGTTGAATCTGAGGTCTGTAGAATCAACCGTTCGTGAGTCATCACAGCAAACAAGCATACAGGATTAACCCAGAGAATAACTTAAACGCCAAATAAAGACTGTGGAGGTCTGATGACCTTTTCATGAAGAAAAAGCTTTATGGTACATTTTGAATGCTTGAATTGCTAAGAGCCTTTAGTGCAAAATTAACATAAAATGATGTTTTTCACAAATTTATTTGTTTGAATGTTTCAAACAATGACTTGTGCTTATTTGGTTTGTAATGATGACACACATGATCATTCTTGTTTGATCTAGTCAACAAGAAAGCAACATTGGATAAATTAATGTAAACTGTTTGAACAACAGTAGTATAGAAACATACGCTTCTGGCTCACAGAACGGAAACGGGCATGGGGGAAAAAGATTTTTCTAGAACATTCTGCCGCCCCCTCTTCCGGTTAACACCGTCTTTTAACGGCTATTTTAACCCCCTTCTTCAATTAACAGCGTCTTTGGGTTTTCCCTCATTCCATCTTTTCACCAACTTTCAATGCCATTTTAGTACCCTAAGGCATGATCAAATATCATCTTTTAATGATTTTAGGTTTTTTCCAGTTTATTTTTTCAACAAGTATAAATACCTGAGGCTATACTAATCAACTATCAAAATGTATGCTATTGTTTATCTAGCAAAATTAATAATTGCACTGATAAATATTTTACTGTTTAAGGAATATTTCATAATAAATTATGAAAATAGTTAATATTGTTTCTTTATGGGATCTTGGGAATAAGTTACAATTACTGAAAAGGCTAAAGAAGTTTAATGATGATGTCATCAAATATGGTAGTAACTGTTTACTTTCATTTCAATCTGGAAAGATAATTGCCACAGGCTTTAAATCTTTCTATGAAACTAAAAGATTCATTAATTCAAATTTTCCAAGAGCAAAGTTCATTAAAATCGTTAATATGATTTCATCCATCCGTGAAAAAATCAATTTATCTAACTTGACATATGAACCGGAAATTTATCCAGCTCATATTTGGAAGAAAAACAAGTTTTGTATTGTTTATTATGCCTCCGGCAAACTGATAATAACCGAAGGAAAATCACATAAAGATCTTCATCAAGTCTACAAAGAATTCAGAGAGCCGACTTGCGTGTATTTGTTAATGATTATCCCACAAGTTATGGAGTGAACCTAAAACGGGAATTGATTCACCTTGGTATATTCATTCAGAGAGTGATCAAAGGTAATTGTCCTCGTCAGAAAGTTGTCGATGAACTAACTATCGAATCAACAACAGGTGGTATAATGCTGCTCAAACGAAAACATCGCCTTTGTATCCAGAACAAGGATCTCCCTATAATTGAATTATATCTCTGCGGTGTGATTTTCATTATTGGTTTACTGAGACCACAAGAATATATTGCCTGTGAAACTCCAGCTAGAACAATTGAAGATTCATACATCTTTTCAACATTGGTTAAAAGTGCGATAAAATCAATTGATGAAGCTTTTGAAGAAGAGGAGATAATAACTTCCAATAAGCTTCCTGTTGATTGCAGTAAATTTCTGAAAACCAATTGTGTCAAAATTTACGATCTTTACATGAACAACTTCGGTGAAATGATTCTCCCTCCCGGACCTTGTACTCGCAATGTTGCACATCAACAGAGAATTTTTGAAAAATTTGCGCGATCTCCATCAAGAATATCCACCGCTCCTTCGATCACTCACTCTTTTGATGAGAGCTATTTCTACAGACCTCAGATTCAACCATAATAGTTATTAGGTTGGTCGGCGCAAAATGGGGAAACTTTGATTGTTAATAACTTTGACATTTATTGAGCTTTTTTTCTGAAATTTTCTATGATTATATATAATGACCTTCAGCGTCGATTACTCTCTGCCATCTTTCTGGTAGACGTCCTATTGCGTCCATTTTGCCCTTTTCATTAAGATCGCGAACTACTGCTGCCAGAGTCTTTTCGAACTCGACCCAGTTCTCATATTTACGGAATGTGTTGCTACGAAGCCTATTTTTCAGCATAGCGAAGCATCCATAATCTAACGGGCTGATATCTGGGCTGTAGGGCGGATGGGGCCATAGGCTAATATTTTGTTCTTCGAGATACTCTCGAACCAACTGATGCTTATGTGGTCGCGCATTATCATGGTGTAACCATAGATGAGAGGTATCACGGCGACCAAGCCACTTTTTGATATGACGCTTTAAGAAGTCTCGGTAGACTTGACCAGTCACGGTTGTTTTTTCCGGCAGTAACTCATAAAATGCAATACCGGTGAAAGACATCGCCATGATCAGCATACGCTTTTCTCCATGGATGTTCTGCATTGGAACAGAAGGGCCTGGTTCATTCGCTTGCCGCCATGTCCGCATCTGGTTTCTATTGGGTGCCATGTATAGCGAAACCCATGTCTCATCTATACTAATCGTTCTTTCTATTATTGATTTTGTCTTCCGATAAGTTTGTAAGTTAGAACGAGCCAAAATTACCCTTGTCTGACGCTGGTCCTCTGAAAGCTCGTGAGGAACCCATTTGCCCATAAGCTTCTTCATTTTTAATGCCCTTCGAATTATCTCGGTAACAGTAGTTTTTGGCAGAGATAACCTGCTCGCTAGAGCTCTTGTAGACCAATGACGATCCTCATCTAATAATTTTTTAACTGCTTCAATTCTTTCTGATCGAATATCAGCATCAGACCGATCACCGCCGCGGCGCTCTTTTGTGTCAAAATCTCCTTTGTTGAAACACGAAACAGCCACGAAATTTTGATGAATTCTCGCTGGGAGAAGGCACTTATCGAATTTATGGCACTTTGGTTGAGATCCATGATGACTAGTGTACAATAAACTATTTAATTATGTAATCTAAGTAATCAAGCTTAATTAAGCCAATTTTTAAGTTTCTAGCGCCATCTATAACAAAGTTATTAACAATCAAAGTTTCCCCATTTTGCGCCGACCAACCTAATATAAACATTATTTAAGAAATATCATCCAGTTTGATAAATTTTTGCTCACAGAAAATGACCTGAAAAGGTCAGTTAGAGATCAAACAATTGAGCGAATTGAAGAACCCCTAGATTCGACCTAATGGTTGTTCAATTCGCGAAAGCTCATTCGAATCAGCCGTTCTTGAGTTACGACTGTAAACAGGTGTATGAGATGAAAAAACGCCCAGTATACTTTGACATTTGCTAATATATTATAATATATTTATAACACTATTTTGAAGGTAACCGGTGTTTAATCATGAAATAAAATTGCATTAACTGCAACTGTTTTGTGATTGGTTAACTTAATAGTTAGCTTACTGAGCACATTTTATTCAAATGACAATCATAAAGAAAGTGTTCATCATTTCACATTGTTTCTGTTCATTATTTCCTTACATCTTTTAACAAAAGTTTAACTCCAATTTAACCATGAAATTCAGAGAAAACATTGTAATTTCAGGAATCTCTGGAAGATATCCTGAGTCAGATAATACTGAAGAGTTTTGGACTAAGTTATTGGCAGGAGATGAATTGTATACTGCCGATGATCGTCGTTGGCCATTGGGTAAGTTTACAAGTTTATTTAATTTAATTTGATTTTGAATTTAGTGATTAAAGATGGGTTCGATTATTGCCTTTAATTAGATTTAATAAGTCAATAGCAAATGATAAAATACGTAAATATAATAATTGATCTATTTTTGAATGTTGTGAAGGTTTACAATAGAAGCCAATATTTGAATTCAATTATGATTAATTATATCTTTAAGAAATTATAGACTAAATATTAAGTATTAATAATTAAGTAACTTGAGACAGAAATTAATTCTGCATTTACGTTTTATCAATCGTTAAACACGATTCATAAGCTTTGTCTCATTTAACTAAAGCTTTTGGTGATCTTTCACTTTGGTTTTGTGAGAAAATTTCATGGTCACAATTTAAGTCAAATATTGCACTACAAGTGCTTTACTTGTAGACAGTCACTGGTTTTTGAAATGTTCGCGAAGATCCAAAGCCTTTTAGTTTTGAGAGCAATTTTCAATCCAAATTAATTATTATTTCAATTGCTAACAAGCTTCAAAAGTATTCATTATAAGACTAAGAATCGCATAATTGCTAGGTTATATCTAATACAATTTTAATCGAGCACTAATCAATCACAATTTACATTCAATTAAAGTAAATTTTAAACTTAACTTACAATCGTTAGTCAGATGTTAATCAACTCTTCTTTTATCTACAGGTTACATGAATATTCCTCATTTTACGGGAAGATTGAAAGATATATCTCGACTTGATTCTGATTTCTTTGGCATTGATCCGGAAGAAGCCAACTTCATGGATCCTCAAATAAGGATACTTCATGAGACAGTTTACGAAGCTATTTGGGACTCAGGTATTATCAATGATTTAATAGCCACTTTAAACAACTGATCCAATTTCATACGAATTGTCATTTAAGTAACTGCTTGGACTCAAGGGTAACGCAACAATTTTACATGCCGTTGGAATACTAGCACGTTTATCATTTTAAATAACAGATAACGATAGTTAGTAATCGATGGCAATTCATTTATAAATAGATGTAGTTGTTCATTAGGTGCTTGTGCTTGGGTTATCGCTTTAAAATTACGATAATTCTGATGAAGCATCGGTAAAACATGATTGTACAATTGTACTCTTGAATTATCTTTCTTCAAGGTGTGAGTCCAAACTCATTACGTGGAAGTAAAACTGGCTTGTTTTTTGGTTACTGTTATGATGATACATCTGTTGCTCTTCGTCAGGTGGAATCCAATCCTCCTGAATATTTGGAGATTGGTGCATCCAGAGTATCCTATGCATTTGATTGGAATGGACCAGTAATACCGATCGATACAGCATGTGCCTCAGGGTTTACCGCTCTTAATCAAGCTTTATTATCAATTAACTCAGGTGAATGTGACCAAGCCATTGTTGCTGGTGCTGGTATTTAACTTTGTCCCTGCATATCGGTTGCCTTTTGCCGAATGAAAATGCTCTCAGTTGATGGTAAATCCAAGTGTCTTGATGCCTCGGCTAACGGTTATTGTCGATCCGAAGCTGTTGTCGCTATGTTTGTACAGAAAGAGTCAGTCTCCAAACGAGTTTATGCTCGAATCCTTGATTGTCAGACCAATTGTGATGGTTATAAACCAGAAGGAGCAACATTCCCAAAATATGAGGCACAATTGAGTTTGATGAAATCAGTTTACAATTCGCTGGGAGTTGATCCATTGACCATTGATTATATTGAAGCTCATGTAACTGGTACACAAGCTGGTGATCCAGTTGAATCAACTGCTTTGGCGAAAGCATTGAGACTAAATTCAGACAAAACTCTGTTAGTAGGCTGTCTTAAATCAAACATGGGTCACAGTGAAGGTGCATCAGCTCTTTGTGCCATCACAAAGGTGGCCAAGATATTTCAAAATGGTTTGATTCCTCCAAATATAAACTTCAATGAACCTAATCCATTCATTGAGCCACTGATTAAAGGAGTTATTAAACCAGTATTGGAAGTGACTCCTTATGAAAAGGATTTAATTGCAGTCAATTCATTTGGGTTTGGTGGCGTCAATGTTCATTCAGTGTTAGCTGCCAATCCAAAGCGAACCACAGTTGAAGACGAATTGTTGAGTGACAAATCAATTCCTCGTTTAGTTAATTTCAACAATCGTACCATTCAAGGTTTGAATGAGATCGAGAGTTTCATTAAATCTCACAAAGGTAAATTAACTTGTGATCTTTTATCCTTGCTCAACGATGTTAGCAAAACCGAACCAGAAACTGGTTTAAAACATCGAGGATATTTGATTTTGGACAATAATCAATCAATAATAATGTCTTGTTGCCGAGAAACTGAACGTCGAAAGCCTCTTTGGGTAGTTTTCCCTCCTTTATTCAGTTACTCTTTTGATATTAATCTTAATCGCCAGTTAATGTCAATCCCAATGATTCATGAAAAGATGAAATCTTTCAATTCAGTCTTGACTCCTTTCGGTATTAACCTGATCGAGCTGCTCACTAAAGAAAACAGTAGATCCTCACGAGAACTGGTAACATCATTAGTATCAATGGTCGCTACTCAAATGGCTCTGTTTGAATTGATCAAGTTATTGGAGTTACAACTTGACGGTATAATGGGTCATTCATTAGGCGAGATTACTGCAGCATATGCTGATCAATGTCTTACTGGTGAACAAGCATTGCTGGTTGCCTACTGGATTGGTGTTACTTGTTCCCAATCAATCGACAAATCAGGTGCAATGGTCAAGATCAACCTTGACTGGGAACAAATTGAATCATTGAAACCAAGTGACGTTGAATTGTCATCATTGGACTCAAAATCATCAACAATAATCACAGGTCCAGCTGACTCGATTAGTGCATTTGTACAGAAACTTGAAGCCAAGTACGAAACAGTCAACTGTAAATGGTTAGATTCGTTTGGAATGCCATTCAATTCATCAATTATGGAATCAATATCTGCTTCTGTTGCTACCAAATTGTCACCCATATTGACCAACTGTAAACAACGCTCTGACACTTGGTTGATAACTTCAGCTCAACCTAAACGTTGGGATGATTACGATTGTCAATATATAACAGCAAACTATTTCACTCGATTATTAAAATCGCCGAGTTACTTTTATGAAGCATCAACTTATTTACCAACTAATGGCATCTTCATTGAAATGGGTTCCTCTCAATGGATGTTTGATGTTTTATCTGATAAATTGGGTTCATCATCAATAAGAATGTCAATATTGGGCCATGAAATCGATAACTCATCATCAAATTATCAACAAGGAATTTTGTCAATTTTCAAATCACTCGGTGAGATTTATATTGCTGGACACAATCCATCAATTGAAAGACTTTATCCAACTGTAAAGTATCCTGTTTCTCGTGAGACACCTTCGATTGGACATCTACTTCAATGGGACCATTCAACGTCATATTTAGTCACTAAATATCCACAATACTTTAATTTGCAACAAAGAGATTTGGAGACGATTGTTGATTTGATGAATCCTGAGTGGAAATTCCTTCATGGACATTGTATTGATGGACGTATTTTGTTTCCAGCAACTGGTTACTTGTACATTGTTTGGTGGAGCATTGCTTACGAATTCAATGAATCTCCTGAAGATTTACCAATCGAATTTTTCGATGTAAAACTATATCGAGCTACAATTTTGAGCCTAAACGCACCAACTAAATTTACTGTTTGTTTCAATAAAAAAGGCGATCGTTTTACAATTAAGGAGACTAATACCGTTTGTGCAACAGGCAAATGGAGGATCCCAAAACACTTTAATCACAAATTTGAAAATGTTTTGGTTCATCGACCAATTAAAGACGATGCTATCACTTTGGGATCCAAAGATATTTATAAAGAGTTTCGTGTTCGTGGTTACGATTATGGTGATTCATTTCAGGGTTTAACTGAAGCTCTATCCGATGGTAGTTGGGGTCGAACCAAGAAGACGACTCATTGGATTAGCATGGCTGATACCTGTTTACAGTTATCACTATTTGGTTCATCAGATCGTAAATTATATTTACCTAATTATATGGAATACGCTTTCATCAATCAAAAGGCTGCATTAGAGGCGATCGAATCTTCGAGACAATCAGCACCTCAAGGAACACAGGGAACAATTGATATTTACTTTGATAAAGATGCCAACATCGGTGCTGCACCAGGCCTTCTTATTAAAGGAGTTAAAGCTTCTCCAGTTGATCGTCGTCAAGATAATCAGATTGCACGTCTTGAGACAATAATGTTTACTCCTTATGATCAATCTATATCATTGACCGAAAAAACATCAATTGGATTGGATTCATATTCGAAATATTGTTGTCAGTGCATTGAGAACCTCCGTTCTGGCTCTTCAATTGATGATGAGGAGATAATTAAACGAATGTTGTCACTCAAAGATGAATCTCATACATTATTAAATATCCTTTACTTGGCTTGTACAACAGCAGTAACTGACGACAATCAAACTACAGTAAAAGATGGTAAAGGTGAATTCAAACGTCTCATTGAATCGAATCGTAAATTTTTAGTCAAAGATATGTTGATGAAGGAACCACTCAAAGCATGTTTGGAACCACAATTGTTCACAATCGGTGAAAATATTTCATTGAAGCAGATCTTAGTTTCTGATATCAATTTTTCTATTGACTCTCCTTCTGATGCTGTAAATGATTACTTCAATTCAATTGGCATCCGTTCAACAACAAAATTTGTAGTTCCTGATTCTTTGTTTGCCTTCGTTGAAACAAATGGTCCTAAAGTTATCCGATTTCATAATGATTTTAAGCGAATGATCGATATTCATTCATCTGATTTGATTGTCTTGAGAGATGATCAAGTTAATTTTAACTTCCAGAATCTATTGCATGCTGATGATAAGTTGAAACTGAAAGAAACATTGGAAGTCACCTATGAGTGCTTGAAGGAAGGTGGTTTTATCCTGTTCATCACCAGAAGCAAATTGTCTTCAGTTGAACAACAATTAGATTCAATGATAGCACAAAATGAGTATAAATTCAATGATATTGGAGGTTTAGAGTCAACATTCAAGCAAACAGGATTCACTTTGATCGCAACAAAACATTTAACCAATGAAGGATGGATTACGATTCTTGCTCGAAAATGCGTTCCATTAGAAAGGTCAGCTTTCTCAACTATTCGAGTGACCATGAACAGTTATGATTGGGTCAATGAATTGAAAGAGAAGCTGATTGAAAAGGACAATAAGGTATGGTTAGTTGGGACAGGATCAACTAACGGTATTCTTGGATTAACAACTTGCCTACGTAGAGAGCCAAAGGGTAACCTATTGAGATGCTTATATTATCCAACAAAAGACGAAGATGAACAAATTGAAATTCCAGATGTGATTCTTGAGAAAGATTTGGCGTTCAACGTAATTAAGGGAAATTGTGTTGGAACTTTATCATCTCAGCTTATTGAAGATCTCGACGAGTTTACTGTTGATACCAAAGATCGTTACATTGACTTCACAACAAAAGGTGATTTATCTTCATTTAGATGGTTCCAGGCTCAATTCGACACTTGGCCATCTCCATTACCTGTTGAATCAATGAAGAATGACGTTGATATGATTAGTGTTTATTACGGATCACTCAATTTCAAAGATGTTATGGTTGCTTCAGGAAGGATTCCATTTAGTGCTTATCCACAGAATCAGTACCAAGTGGTTGAGTCTCGTGTAGGAATGGAGTATTCTGGTATTGATGCTAATGGTGATAGAGTTATGGGAATATGTAATAGTGGTTCAATAGGTACTTCATTAATGATCGATTCAAGGTACTACAGAATGAAAATCCCTGATAATTGGACTCTAGCTGAGGCAGCAACAGTTCCTGTTGTTTATTTCACTGCTTACTATGGTTTGATCTTTAGAGGTAATTTGAAACGCGGTGAATCTGTATTGATTCATGCTGGTTCAGGAGGAGTTGGTCAAGCTGCAATATCAATCTGTCTTGCAATGGGTTGTATAGTCTTTACTACTGTTGGAACTCAAGTCAAAAGAGATTTCATTAAACAACGATATCCATCAATTGATGATGATCATATTGCAGATTCTCGATCAACATCATTTGAAGAGCAAATCATGAAAGTAACAAATGGTCAAGGAGTGAATTTAGTTCTCAATTCACTGGCCGATGATAAATTCAAAGCTTCAATTCGATGTCTCGCTGATTGTGGACGTTTTATTGAAATAGGAAAATATGATTTGGTTCAAGACACTAAGATTGGTAAGTAATAAGTCTATCAATACTAACAAGTAGTGCATGTTAATATACATAATGTATAATATATTATTATAATGTCATTATAATATATTAGAATATTTTATACGAAAACTTTGTTAATTATTTAAAATAAACCACTGAAATTGTCGGAAACTTTTGGGTTTACATATTATAATTAAAAAGGATAATAGTTAAGAACACTATTCTTTTGATATCAATACTAATCAAAGTACTTAATCTTATTACAGATGCAACATTATTAGACCACAACAAATCATATCACACATGTTGTTTAGCACATCTTCAAGAAGATATTTTAATCAAAAATCCTGCGCGAGGTCAAGCAATTTGGGATGCAATTCAACTAATGATTGAAAAGGGTATAAAAACTGGTGAAGTTAAGCCTTTGCCGAGCACAATATTTGAGAGTGATCAAGTTGAAGAAGCTTTCCGTTATATGGCAAGTGGTAAGCACTTGGGTAAAGTGTTAATCAAAATGCGTGATGAGAAAACAGAACCGATTCCAAGACCAAAGATATTGCCTGCCATTGGTCAAACCTTTTTCCGTCCTGATAAATGCTATATAATTACTGGTGGATTAGGAGGATTAGGGTTAGAGTTGGCTGAGTGGATGATCAGAAGATTTGCTACCAAACTCATATTGACATCTAGACGAGGTCTTCGAGAGCCTTATCAACACCTTATGTTGGACCGACTACAGAAAGATCAGCTTTTCAATACAAAGATCATTGTTTCCAATGAAGACTGTCAGACAATTGAATCAGTTGAGCGTTTATTGAAACAAGCCTCTTCTCTTGGTCCCATTGGAGGTATTTTTCATCTATCAATGGTTCTTAAAGATGCTTTGTTTGAAAATCAAACTCCTTCAACTTTCGAAGAAGTTGTAGCACCTAAAGCATTAGCTGCATTATATCTTGATCAAATAACTCGTTCAATTGAACTTGATTTAGATTATTTTGTGTGTTTTTCATCAATCGCATCGGGTAAAGGTAATGCTAGTCAATCTAATTATGGATTTGCTAGCTCTTCTCTCGAAAGGCTGTGTGAGAAACGCCGAGCTGATGGATTACATGGATTAGCCATACAATGGGGGGCTTTGGGTGATGTAGGTGTTGTTGCTGAGATGGTAGGCGGAAATGATATCAGTTTCTCCGGAATGCTCTTTCAGCGGCTTCCTTCAATATTCGAAACGCTTGATAAATTCTTGTTAACTTCTAATCCAGTTGTTTCATCGATTGTATTGGCTGACAAACGAAGAGCGGCTAATGCAGGGAAAGAATCATTATTACGAGTAATTTGTCACATTCTTGGTGTTAAAGATCCATCTAAATTCGGTCCTGAGTCAACTTTGGGCGATTTAGGACTCAATTCATTGATGGCTGTTGAAATTAAACAAGGTTTAGAACGTGATTATGATCTTGTTTTATCCCCTCAGGAGATCCGAAATATTCAGATAAAAGATATACCTAGAATAGAAGAAAAAAAGAAGACAATGAATGAAAATGGAGGTAAAAAAGAAGGATCAGCCGATGGAAATGGATCGACTGGTGCAGCTATGTCGTACTCGAATGATCCATTCACCATACCAAATGATACTTTCGTACCTTTAACGATTCGCGATGGCTCTTGTGTACTTTACTTTCCTCAAATTGAAGGAAATTTCATATCAATCAAACCCGTTCTTCAGTACATTACGAGACCAATTACTGGAGTTAATTGGACAACTGATTGTATTAAATATGAGTCAATTCAACAAGTAGCTGAACATTATGCTAGCCAAATACGTGAAAAGTTTCCCAATGAGGCACAATTTGATTTGGTTGGTTATTCATTTGGTGGTCTATTGGCTATGGAAGTGGCCATCCAATTACAGCAGAAACTGGGTACCCAAAGTGTAAATAGATTAGTTTTACTTGATGCTTCTCCTGATCTACTCCAAGCCCGAGCTAGGTCATTGGTTAAGCGAGAACAGGTTGTTGATGAAAATGAAGTTCATGTCAATTGGCTCGTTGGATTTTCCTCGCTGTTCGTCCCAGTTGAATCAAGTGATAAACTGAAGACACAGTTGTTAAAATTAAAAACGAAACAAGAAAGATGTAATTTCATGTCTGAAATCATCTCAAAAGTGTCCGCATTTAAATGCGATGGAGATAAACTTTCCCAGGCTGCTGATCATCATTTCCATAAAATCAAATTGGTTTACTTCTATAAGCTTGAGAGAAAATTCACTGGTGATTTGGTACTCATTCGAAGCACAGAGCCAGAAAAAGACTGTGGGGAAGAATTTTCAAATCCAGATTATAATTTATCAAAGGTAAATACTAGTAGTAGCAAATCACAATACAAAATGAGTTACAGTTTTTTGCAAAGTAAATCTTGTCTTGTCTTGTCTCTGTTGAGACTTTCAACGAAAACGTTTACAATGGAGTATCAGTGGCATAAAATTTGCGATGAAAATTATTCAATTTAAAAGTTTAATTGCTACCTAGGTATTAACAAATGAACCTCTTCTCAAATATGGCAAAAGTTGTACATGTATATTAACTGTTCTCTCTTTTTTGTAATGCTCTTTGGTTTTGTGTCAAAGATTAACTAGAAAAAGTGTCTTTCCGCTGTTGAATTAGGAATAACGTTAAAACGATCCATTGAAGCTTTGCTTTAAATGACAAACACAGTTCATCAATAGCTAACATAGTTTCTGAGAGAAAATCTAATTATTTTTTTTCTCTATTTCAGTATGTTAATGGTAAAGTAGCAACATATCGAGTCCAGGGAAACCACAAATCATTTCTAAGTGAATATTGTGAACAAGTTGGATCCTACCTTGATTCATCTCTCAACTACCTAACCATTGCTTGATTACGTTAAAAACTATTTTGAATTGCATAATTAAAATTTATTACATTGGAAGTGGTTTTAATTATTTAATTGAGTTTTGAACTTCGATTAAATAGACAATTCCAGAAAGGAGGATATTAAATTGCATAGGGCTAATTACATATTTTCAAACCACTTTGTTTACTTTTCTAATGTATTATATTTTTATTGTTAATTCTAATATTTAAACCATTTTTTGATCGGAGTAACCGATCGATTTCTGACAGCTTGGAATTCAGGTGGAATTCCAGCTAATCGAAATAGGACTGAAAAATGTAATCCGATAAGAAATTGAATTGTCACAGTTTAAAATGAAGCATTTATTATGTGACATTGATCATCAGTGTTAACTAACGTATGTAAAATAAAGATGGAAAAAATTTTCAAACTTTAATAACTCACAAGAGGACTATTTCTGGTTGTTTTCGCCTTTTTTGATGAGACATGGCGCAATCGATAGAGGGTATTTAGTTATTAAATAAGGGAAAGTATTTCAGTATATCGAACTTTCGGTAAAAAGTTTAATGTATCAAATCATAAAGCAAATAAATTTCAAAAATTGGAGTTGAAGTTATTAAGAGGAGAAAAGTTCCAAAAAGTAGCTCTTAAGCAAATCGTGACCATAAATGAACGGTTACCGTTACTTCGAAAGGAACTGAATTATCGAGCTGTTATTTTTGACAATGAAACCTATTTCGATTTAAATGAGCATGATTTTTATGGTGTTCGATATTTTTCATATACTGATGAAAATTAAGTTCCAGAGGCAATGAAATGCAGATTTTAAGAAAAGTTTGGCAAAAAATCAATTTGGGCCGCAATAAATGAAATTGGAATTTCACAAATTTATTTTCATAACTGCTATGGTGCAATAAATTCAGATATCTACATTAAAGAATGCATTGAAAAAAATTCGTCAACTTCATGAAAAACATGAAACAAAAAACGATTTTTTGGCCTGATCTCGATTAATCCCATTATTCAGCCAAAACTTCACAAAAACTAAACTCAACTCAAAATCTGAACTTTCAATTCAATTTCTTTTGCAGTCCCTTAATTGATGCCTCATGAAAGATTGCAAATCTATTAATAAGGTAGGTGAGGCTAGCTTAAAAGGATTAACTTTTGTCCGTAAAAACTTCTAACCCTAAGCTATATTTTATCAAAAGAAAATAAATCATTCGAACCAAAAATTAAGTAAAATTTAACTTTTAAAAATTTGTTACATTTCTTCCCACAGAGCAAATGGAGACTGAGATCAAAATATTGCTTTAACTGTGTGCTCTACAGTATTACCTCTGGTTAACTTCTTTATCTATTTTAATCTTCATCATGCTAATTCTTTGAACAAACAATGCAATCTGACCAATAACAAAAGAGTGTTAATCTGCGAGAATCACTGATAGACAAGATAGTGTAATAAAAACTGGTTTGTACTATCTCCATCTTTTCCTACCTCAAGTAGGTGAGGGAAAGGCCACAATTGGTTATTTTTTGGTGAAGAGAGTTGTAGGAGAAGAGTTTCTCCCTCACGGTACATAAAATGGCCGACATTTCTTTGTTTTCAGCTCATTAGAGCCACCTGTGGAAGTTCTGGTCGAGTGAAATCTTTAACCAACATCTTCAACTAACATCTAAAACCATAATACCTGGCTTTTTTCATTTTACACCTGTTTGACGTTATAATCCTGAATAATTGATGCCTCAGACCTCAGATTCGAACCATGAGCTTAAGAAAATTAAAGAACTATACCCTCGATCTCTCAAGGCTATTCAAGGTCTCTAACTGACATTTGAAAGACATTTTCTGTTAGAAGAAATGTTTTGCAACTGGCTGATGTTTGGGCGAAGTTAAAAGCTTATCTGGTTGTTAAGATAACCCAATTTAACTCAAAAACAATTGAAAGACTTCACGGTATAAAAACACTTATATCTTCGGGAATGAATGAGTTATGCTAATGTAAAAAACATCATCCAGTTACGCAAAATTTCTTCTAACAGGGAATGACCTTGAATAACCTTGAGAGATCGAGGGTATAGTTCTTCAATCTTTTAAGCTCATGGTTTGAATATGAAGTCTGAGGCATCAACCGTTCGTGAGTTACGGAGTCAAACAGGCATGAAATGAAAGGACGCCCGGTATTTAACAAACATCTTTTAAACCTGATTATTGTAATATTTATAATACTAGAATTTAGCGTATAAAAACTCAAACTGAATGCAGTAAACTAAATCCAAGAATTGTTAAATCAAACCCTGTGTAAATTGAATAAAACCTGGTTACCAATTTTGGCGTGGATTTGAATGGTCCAAAGGTCCGGAATTAATTTCAGTCACGTTTGCATTTACTTACCTTGACTACCAATTCAAAGTTATGTTTAATTCATTTACATTATTGATCAATCATTGCGATGAACAAATTTTATAACATGAGTTTATAACCAACCAAACTAAGTTATCCATAAGTAATATACCCGGTGATTGGGTGAATTTATACCAATGAAAGATTCTGACTTTTCATGAAGTAGATTTCAAATTTTTTTTATAAAACCAAGTGATTAATGGTATAACTTCCGTATCTAGCCTGCTGAATTTCTTGATAAAACTTTGTGGTAAGACTGCACATTAGCCACCCCCTCTGATCTTGATGAAACTTTGTGTATATACTTATTTTGGTGCGAGATTTCGATTTATGAAGTCTGTTGGTCCGGAAATGCTTACTTCCGGAGATACCGGAAATAGCTGATATCTAGCGATGTAGAATAAATACATCACGCATATGGTACATCACTCGATAGAAGGCAACGAGTTCTATACACCATTCAATTTTCATGCATTTGTGCGGATGCGCAGTAAAGTTGTATAGGCAAAACTATTGAAAAACAGTCATTTTTACAGATTTTTTTCGTTAATCAACCAGAAAGTGACCTGAATTGTACCAATGACATAACATGCGATAGTAAACCTCATTATTCATGCGTGTAGGCATTTTGAGGAAATTCTGATCATGTATAGGGAAGTTAGAACTGTTAGAATTGAAAGTAAGTTACCATACCCATTGACAAGTTGACAAATTGAAAATCTCATATGGACTCACATATCAAAATTCTCAATTTTGTTGATTGAGGCTGCTCAGGAAATGCAACTAGCACCACGCAAAGGTGGATTAAATCAGTCAACGTTGAATTGCATAGTAAATCTAGTGCTGTTTGATCTCAACAAGGGTTCAGGACACGACGGGCTCTTGGGTCACCCCACCCCCTTTTCTTAAGGTTAAGGTGGTGCGAAGCGAACTATTCTACATCGCTAGATATCAGCTATTTCCGGTATCTCCGAAAGTAAGCATTTCCGGACCAACAGACTTCATAAATCGAAAATTCGCACCAAAATAAGTATATACACAAAGTTTCATTAAGATCAGAGGGGGGCTAATGTGCAGAATAGCCAACTTTGTATACTAATAGATCTTGACGAGTTAAGTTCGAATATATAGATCGTTTCATGTGGATACGCTCTCTAGCGGAGATAATCGTGGGTGCATAAAAACGCATTTTAGGCAAGGCACTTCTCTGTGTTTACCCAACCTAATCTACCCTAACATTACGTGTCCTAGCAAAACTGACCTAACGTAGCTCAACGCAAACAAGCTCGAGCGAATGGTCGCTGGTTTTGTGCCATGTCAAGACTGCCAATACAGATGCAAAGACAGTAATAATTCATAAGCAATTATTACATAGCAATTCATAAGCAGTGTAATGTTTTTTTCCAAGAGTAACATTTTGATAGAAACTCTTTGGAAGTGTAGTTTTGACTGATTGATAAGCACTTATGAGTTTGACGTTGAATACCATGAATTCAACAAGAACGAGTAATTTTCATTTAGTTCTTACTTTGCATTGATTTACTATGTGATCCACAAATTTTCTTGTCAAGTCGACACCTTTAGTAATATAGTATCTAGAGCTAGTAAACTTACAACATATGTACAGCTGGTTAAGTTCGATTGTTAGTTTCAGAAAAAATCTTTTGTGCGCATGCGCAGCGCGCAAAATTGCCTAAAATGCGTTTTTATGCACCCACGATTATCTCCGCTAGAGAGCGTATCCACATAAAATGATCTATATATTCGAACTTAAGAGATCTATTAGTATACAAAGTTTCATCAAGAAATTAAGCAGGCTAGATACGTAAGTTAAGCATAAATTTGATCTTTTTCAAGTTTGTTGATTCTTTCATTATGGGCGGAGTTGATAATATTTTTGATCTTCAAGTTGTATCTTCTTCAGTGTATCTTTAATTTCTTTCCTTCTTTCCTTCTTTCATCTTTGATTCTTGGTGTAAGCTTGTCAGTAAACTTATGACCTCTAGAGGTCACATGAACGTTTTTTTCACGTGATTGCGGCATGAAAAATCCATAAAAAGTTTCATCAGTCAAAAGAATTTGGTTCATGAGTTATTCAATTTTTCATGTTCGATAACTCAACCACTTGATTTTCACAATTCACTTTAAAACATTTAAAGATAACCAGAGCTCCATCAGAATGACCCAGTCAGTACCACGTGGAGGAGGAGATGGACTTTATTGACCTTCCAGAGGGTACTGAAAAGCTGCTTCGCCTCTAGAAATTTTTTTTGTTTTATTTGGAGTCTTTATGGAGCTTTAGTTGTTTGCCTGCAAGTGCTATGCAAGCTTGGCAGCGAAGCTCCACAGATTTGCAATCTCATCTTGAGGTAGCTCTTGGAACTCCTCAGACTTCAAATAAAAAACAAACAAAAAAATTACAGACCTCTAGAGATCATAGGTAGAATTCCCGAAAAATGACCTTGAATGACATTGAACTTAGTATCAAAAAATTGAAATAAAATTTCGGGTCTAACGATGCTCAACAATAATTTCTACCACCGCGGATCGATGAGTTATTCAAGAAAGAAAACTGTTTTTAGCGCTAACGTCCTGTATATGAATTTTCATAGTTCAATGATTTGTACTTCTCAAAATACCCAAAAAATGTCAAGTTTGACACATTGATGCATAGAATTTTTTACGGCCATCGGTCATGATTTCGTCCCTTTTAAAGTTTATCTTAAGAAAGACAAGCGATCAATCAGCGTTTTCACATTCTTCCCAGCACAAGAGATACATGTAGATGCTGGAAGTAAACAGTAGATATTTAAAGAATCCAAGTAAAGACTTTCATGATTGATTTTAAACTTTAATTCTGAATTGCAGTTTATCAACAGTTGAAATACTGAATTATAACCGAAACTTTGTGCATTAAAGATGCTCTCTAAACATTAATTATACTCGAAGCCAAAAACCTTGAAGTTAGGTGCAGTATAATTATACTTGGGTTTGTGCAATATCAAACAATATGAACTAAATCTAGTTCAATGTTACGAAAAAAAACATTTTATCTCATTACAAAAATACAATTGAAGTTGTATTGTTCACTTGAAATCAATCTTGCTGATTGAAAGCAAACGATAGATAAAGATAATTTAGTGCATAACTATGTTGTTTTATGCGATGTTCATGTGCAGGATTGCATGCCCAAATTTTTCAAGATTCCTTTTATTCATCAGCTCATGACTCAGAGAAACAAATAGCCTTTCTTAATCGGCTATTATTTCAATCCATTTCAATGGTTTTCTCATAACTCATAACAAAATAATCACGATTGATTAAACTCCCATCAAAATTTATCTCATCTTCAATCAATCTATTCTGAGAAATATTGCTTTGAAAGCGTGTCATGTAAATAATTTTGTTGTTGCTAATTATATTTGTTGTCATTCAAATTTAAAGCTGCATTTGGACACTAACCAAGAATCAACGTTTTTCAAATTTTATGCATCGACTTTTCTTCTCTAGAAATCATACCTTCTTAGACTGTTTCAATCAACTTCAATGATTTGCTTATGTTTCCATTGATTACTAAATAAACTAGGTCAGACGATCGATCGTCAATATCGGAGCGAGCGTAAGCATAGTCTTTAAGTCTTAAGAAAAAAAACTGTTATTAAACTATGTAAAATTTAAATCTATCTAATTGAAAAACAGCAAATTAATTTATAAATCTTTCCAGGAAGTAAGTACTATTATAGTTGAGTTTTTTTCAATTTTATCGGACCTTTCTTTGTCGAGGATTTGATCAGTAAATAAACATTTCAAACTCCTAACTCTACTCATAGACAAATATGATTAGCCAGTTTCCTTGCTCCGAGATTGATAACCACTTTATGCAGTTTAAGTCTTTTTGCCTTATGGATTGTAACTGCATAGGCAACGGAGTTGATTTCAATCGGTTACTTTGAATGACATGCATAATTTGACTTTGAATGTGGAATAAAGTGAAAATTTACCATTATCGTTTAAATGAAATTCTTATTGCTAACTTTGACTAACAATAACTTTTGAACCATAACTTTGGCGTGACGCATACCATTCGACAAAGAAAAATTGTACATTTTATTTAACCTGGTTAGAAATTTGATATTCTAACCACCACTAAAATGAGTCACTTTTCCAACTTTGACGATTTGCCGAAAAACGGCCTTCTGTTAGATAATTTGAAAAAGTATGCTAAACAAAACTTCGACATTTTCTTTATCGATTGCTGTAAAAACGGTAAGATAAGTATACAGGTTAAGGTATAAGGTTGCTTAGTTATAAGCTTCAAAAATGGTACCTTGATTGATACACCCAGTAGTTATCAAACATATTACAGTAGATTCTCGCATCATTTGTTTAGTGATTAAAAAGCTCCCTCTACTGATTATTAGCCATGATTACTCAACATGGTTATGTGTAAGATTAATCGGACGACATCGCTCCATTGCTGAATTTGGTGACTTCAGTTTACGTCATACCACAGATCATGTTCAAAATCATGTAATAAATAGTTTACATGCCAATTTTATAGTGTTGCTCGCTTTTTGATGCGAAAAGTTATTAGTTATAGGGCTAAAAAGTGTGAAAATCCCCATAAAAGGCCATGTTTAAATAAAAAGTTTTTCAGGGCACGCACTACTTGACCCATTGAGTTGATTCATTTTGTGAATGTTCTATCTATGATTGTCACTCAGATTCCTGGGACAAACGGTTCAAAAGTTATTAGGGGTTATCAAATACTTAAATTCGATAACTTGATATAAATGCATGATAACGCGTACCTATCATTGCTAAAAAGTGTGCAAAAAGGATTTTATGTATACAGATACACTTAGACCTTTAAATAGATCATACAGAGCAGACTTGACCTGACTTCAAAAAAAGATAATTGAAAGAAAATTCCATCACAAACATGTGCATACCCTTGATTATCAGTAAACAATGAAGTCTTCTATAAATTAAAATGTTTGAGCTATCTTAGTTCAAACAACTGGCACCACGCGCAGATGTAGCTCCTAGCCAGTCAGGGCAAGTTTTGATCTCTGGGGTTCCAGATCCTACCCGGGGTTGGAGTTAAAGAAGGTATGCCGCTCTGATGGCATTGATCAAAGTATCAAATTGGTGGACCATGGATTTTCTGCACCAGCGTCGCCATTGGTACTGAATCTTATGATCAGCGAAATCTTCTGAAGGTACTCTACAATTCCTAAAGAAGACTCGTGCGGGTCTTCATGATGACTCGTTCCTTTGGGTATGTACACCTTCACCCTGATTTTTCCTTGAAGCTCGACCCACATTTTTTATGCATTAAGCGAGAATCTACTTTATGTACGGCAAAACAAAAGTTAGAAGTTTTGGCAAATTTTCAGTCAGCGCTTAAAAAGACTAATCCAGCACGTTGCAATTATGAAGTTCTAAAGTGATTCCGTTTGTGAGTTAGGACAGAAAAATTTTGCTCGCTTTTAACTTTTTTTCGTTTTTGCCCGTATTTTGATTACTGTGGGCAATATAATGGTGTATCTGCATGATAAGAATACAAAAACGTTAAAAATTAATAAATAACCTTCAAATGGCCTCTAGTGGTCATCGGTCAAAATCCCGGAAAATGACCCCCAATAGTCATAATTTTCACCTCAGATCCTCAAAATGTCCTGAAATGTTTGTATTATCAAAATGATGATCTTAGCTGCAGCCGTTCTCCGTATTTACCGGTGACAAGAAAGTTGAAAGAGGAATTGATTTATCCCTAGTGCAATTTAAAATATTCGCTATTCTTTGCTACGCTCCGATGAAAATGGTTTTCACCATCAAAGTATGAAATAGCTAGTTAGCAAGCTCAGCGATTCGCAAGATATCGTGGCAACAAAAAATTGAGCTTGTATGATTGTTGAACTTTCTTCGTGTTTTAGCTCATATTTCGCTTACGATTAGTGGTACAATATTGATTCTGCATCAGAGAGATTAAAAAAGATCGCAAAATAATAAATGACCTTCAAATGACCTCTAAAGGTCAAAGGTCAAAATCCCGAAAAATGACCTCCTATGACCTTGGATTTCACTTCAGTTCTTCAGTATGTTTTAATATATTCTAATATGAAGTTTGGTGATATTTCTTACAGCGGTTGCCGAGATTTTTGGAGGACAAAAAAGTTGAAAGTGAAATTGATTTATCGGTAGTGCAAGTTAAAATCTCCACTTCGTTTCACTACGCTCCGATAATTAAAAATAATTTATGTATTGAGTTCTGCAAAATGTTAATTCACTAAGTAGAGAAGAAAGTTTCACACGAAAATTTCATTCAAAAATCAGGTTCATGTGTTAAAATCATTCGTTGAATGGAATGATTGGGATAACTTCAATCGCTTTTCGAGATGAGCCAGGTAGATTAAACGCTGTGCAAATAAACTTACATCATATTATTATCACATTAATACATGTAGAATCAAAGTGTTGCGGATAAAAATGATTTTTACATTTTATTCAAAATTTACTGCAATTTGTTGCAATTTAATAAAATATATTTTGTGATATTTTAAGTCGGTGAGATATTTTAACAAAGAATAGAAAGAAGAATAATCTAATTGTTTATTTGCAATTCAGAACTAATTGCAAGGCAACCGGCTTCTTGGTCTCCGAAATACCAACGAATTACGAGTTCATATTTACCCTGTAAAATCAAGAAAATAAATGAGTTAGAAATGCATTGAATTTTAATAGGAGTGATTATTCATAATCGACAATAAAGACTGGTACTCACTGAGAGATTATTTGTAATCACAGATGGAATTCTTTTGAATACGCTCGTTGGAACAGGGTAAGTGATGTTGCCTGCATAACGGCCTTTTTCCATCGCACAGTTGAATGGTACTTTAAGTTGATCAGCAAAGGAACGAGCTAGGTTTGCATAGGACTGAACGAAGTAGCAAAATGGACCAGAACAGCTTCCAGCATCATTGATACATGGAATTTTTACGCTTGTTGAGATACCAAGAATCGAAAAGTATCGCCTCAGTTCAGCACTCATTTTAACCTCATAGTCGAATGGGTCAAGAACATTGAAATCAACTTCAGCCTCGATCGGTTTAAGGCCATCGATGATGATTTTGTCACTTTTAAAGTTTATCTTGTGAAAGACCAACGATCTATCAGCTTGTCCACAGTCTTCCCAGTTGACAGCACAAGAGATTGTTGCTGGAAGTAAACAGGCGACAATTAAATAAAGAATCATGGTAAAGAATCTTATAATTAAATTAATGAATAAAGTGGCTCAGACTCAAGGCAAGCACCAAAAATGTTTTCGTATTTTAATTAAACAATTAAAGCACTGAATTATTACTGCGAATTAGTACATTGTAGATTCTCTTTAAATACCAATTAAACTCTAGGATGTGAATGATTGATTGCACAAAAAAGATAGTGTTCATCTCCCATTTAATCATGAATTACCAGTGATTATCACACTGTTTCGTGGAATCAAATCAGGGAAATCAACAAAATTGATTGATGCCAAACACCTTGAAGTTGCCAGCAATACATTTGCATGACATTGTACCACATCCACTAAATCCGTATGAATCTCATCTGGTTTCAATACATTTGAAGATCTACAGTATAATTTGTCCTCCAAGAGTTCAGGTAAGAAATGGCCATGCAAATGATAAAAAGCATTTTCGGTGATTTCTTTTTTTGTCAATATTCGTTAAAAATCTTGTGCATAAAGTCAATTAACTATTAATAATAATCAGTGCAGAACTCATTTATATGTAATATTCATCTAATCTAAATCTTATATATCTTCAGTAGCTGATCTTAAGAAAAATCCAATGAATTTAAGTGATTTTGTATCAACTAAATCATGATGAAATACTATCATCACAATGAGTTTTACAATTAGTCACAAATTGTGGCTCACAATCAAAGAGTAAAGATATTTCTCCAGATTTCTTATGCAAATGCTTGCCTAGTAAGTGACTCAACGTGAAACATAACCATCCTCTATTAACTGGTACGTAAACAGTTATCCAAGAGATCTGGGTGAGATCCAGACAATCGTAATTCAGAACTCCATGAGGAAAAGGCGAAGCGAGGGTGTCAGGTTAAGCTAGAGGTTCTTTCTCATCAATTTATAATTTGATGAATTATCATTTATTGCTAATTTCAACTATAAATGATTTTATAATGCAGTAAACTATTACTAGTAATACTTGGTGCCGTACAAAAAATTAAAAGACCCATAGGGTAACACCTTACGTTAACAGACTCGAACTCAAGAACTCCGAACACAGCGCCGAACATCTTAGCCACAGGACATGTAAACAAGGGTTTGAGAGACTATTGAGTAATCTAATGACAATTTGTGGTTGTTTACTGTATTTATTCACGTTTCATTTCAATTTTTAAAATACCTTCAAGGAAGCAGTTGATGCTAATTCATTCTAGGTATTCCTATGCGATCGAAGTTGCAACTTTACACTCGATATAATAACTGTCGACCTAATAAAACTTTGACACTAATGGGTCATACAAACCCATCAAGTCTCAACTATTAATTCGAAAGTTATAGATTCGACAGAACTCACTTTGGTCTTTTTACTCATTACAATATAAACATAAATTCTGTACCATGAAATAAATGAATATCATGATGCGAAAGAATTGATTGGCTTATTGATGAAGATTTGATCTCATTAAGACTATGTAATATCAATTGGGTTAAGTTGCGTCGATAAAAAAATTTCAAAAGTCAATTATCTTAAAATTTTGATTGAATCAGTTTAAGCAATCGGACTCACGATCATGACTGATCGCGAAGTATAAGTAATAAAAGTATGTGATTCATAAAAGTTGACTCATTTATTTAGTAAATAAATATCTTGCCTTGGTTATTGATGCAAACAGGCAATTATCGATGAGATGAATGAGGGAGTTTCATGTTCAGGGAACATGGATAATAAGTAACATAGAAATCAATGAGTCATTATACTGAGTCAATCATCAGATACTCAAAATTTTGAGTTGGTAAATATAATATTTAGAGTTGAATTTTCCATTTCAATTCAATGCTCACATTGAACACATCATGCCTCGCATTAACTCAGAATTGTCACTGTACAGTTCAACTTATTATAATACCCCAATCCATAAAAGATTTGTTGCATTTGAGCGATGATTTAACCATTTTAACATCGTATTCTGTTGCGCTTTTTCCTCTTCATGTCATCCTTTCCCCAAATCCTTTTTGACATTTATGTTGAGGCTATTAACATAGCGTCCGTTTTATTGGGTGTGATTTAAAGTTTATATTTCGCTGACAAAAGATTAAATTAAAGTGTAAACTGTAGTGTTTTCGTAATATGAGTTAATGATTAGCATGATATGGAATCAGGCTCACTGAATTACCATGAATATAGATCTTCATCAATAAATGCGAACTTTTTTCATTAATCTTTTGCCTTTCTCTATCCTCGAATCTCTTTGTTTTTTTGTGAATATTTCCCGAACGGTGACTCCGATCAAAAAAATGAATTAGATTTTTGTAATAAGCATAAAAATACATCAGAAAATTATTTGAGCTATTACAACCCAGTCGAATGCGGCATACACGCCTAGAAAGGCACACTTAATCTCAGTCTCAGATTTAGCGCAGATTCTGCGTTTAATAAAATTATGTGCGCTAAACGCTCGTCTAAATTTCTATAAACAAAAAAATTCCTCAATTTGGACCCGAACCTATTCACTTTCAATTAGATTGCCCAACTCTCTAACCACTGAGCTGCTGAAATATTTTAAATATTTTATCAATTTTTTAAAATCTATTGTGCAAGCAGACCTTGATACTTTCATTTAAATCAAAATTATTGCGTTTGTGCAAAAAAACTCAAATAGGCAAATGATTCTGGCGTTTTTGTTTAAAGCATATCGTAATGAGCGTGAAACGCGATTCAGTACCGCAATTTTTATTCGACTGGGAAGTTTCTCTGATGGACAGTCGTTGACAAAATTGATTCCAAAGTTGAAACTTGGATCTCCTTTTTAAATTTGAAGCACCAGGTTATTTCACCAAGTCTTTACTCGAAAGCCAGTTTTACATAAAATCTTAATCCAACAATAAATCTAAATAATCAGAAAGTTTTTCCTTCAAAACAATGCTACAAAATAATGACTCTGCATTTTCCTTTGCCCTGTTCAATTTTGAATTTATTATGAGCCTGAATTCCGAGAAAGTTCTGACTGTTTTTCGTGATTGTAGTTTAATTGTGGCTTTCATGCTATGTCAAAATTTTATCTAGTTTTATCTAGTTATTATGTCAGTTTGGGAACAATCTCACCTTTACTTACATGTTATTAATATTGGATTATTATTTGATTAAATTTTTCACTTTGAAACCAAGAGTAAAAAATCAAGAGACAATGATATCAATATTTTAAATATAAAAATGCATAAGAATATCACAAGTTGCTTGATTTATAATTTGGTCATGCATTTTGACAACAAATATTGGATCAACATTACTGAATTATTATTAATATTATCAACACAGCCTTTTATCATGAAATGCCCTCCCTTCTTTATAAATTCCTCCTTTTCTCAATCCTCAATCCTCAATTTCCTTATTTTTACGAATACCCCCTGAATGGTAACTCCCATCCAAAAATGAGTTTATTTTTAGAATCAATCCAAAATAAAAAAGAAAAAATTATATGCAAAGTGATCTGAACCATTTTTTGACATCCTCTTTCCTTTTAGGACCCTTTCTGCTTAATCACTATTCAACAAAAAAATGATTGGTCGTCGTGGTCAGAATAACAATTATCGTTGGATAAGATAATCTTTAGCTCTTGTCAAATCGATGTTTTATTCATGGGATGAAAATATCTTTCTCAAAGCACAAAATTTTCGTTTGAGTTGAAAGTTGATCTTTTGTGGATTACCAAGGCATGAAATTGATTCCTTTTGCACAATTAAAAGATTTTTCATTTTAGTACAATTTTGAATTGAATACAAAACTGGCTCCTTTGATACAATTGTGACACCAGATATTTCACTTAACTCTTGTAAGACAAAGCTTTGCATAAAATCCTGGTTCAACAATGAATTACCAACCTGATAACAAGGTTTTTCCCCTCAATCAATATAAAAAAATACTGATTCTCCATTCCTCCAGTTTCTATTAATATTTTCTTTAACTTCTCATAGACCTGAATTCTGAGATAAGTTTCTCACGTTTCTGGAATAACTTGTAGTTGAATCAGCTATGTTACGCTGTGTAAGTTTTTCAAAGCATATAAAGCATTCCCAAATCCCCATCCGTAATCACATAGCACTTCAATTCCTAAAACTTTCCAACACTAAGGATCAACCGTTATGACCACAATTGAAGGGTTCCTAATAAAGTCTCGGAATAAATTTGAAACAAAAATTAACGGCTTTTTTGTAGGGATACTAAATAAATTTTGCTAGAAAAGGAAAGAATGCACTTTTTGATTAATTTGATACCAAAAATAGACTTGATTTCGTGAATTGCATATGATAAATAAGGCCGAACGTGATGCTCTCGCGAAAAGAGTAATTTCGTTTTATTAAAATTCATAAAAAAATATCATGAAAATTTACCTGTTTTGTTCTGGCCTGACATGGCAACTGTGCACTACTCGAAGCCGGTTATTGCTTTGTTAGCGGAAATTGATATCGATTTCGTTGGGAAAGACGAAAACTGTCCAAATTTACCCCAAGCTCGTCCTATTGAGAAGTTCTGGTCGTTGTGTAAAGCTGAATATGCTAAGGAAAAGAATACGCCCTCAAATTTGGAGGAGTTCAAAAAAGTTTGGGTGAAAATATCAGAAAGAGTCGCTAGCCGTTCTGGACTTAATTTGATGTAGGGCGTGGGATCTAAATTGTTGAAAATTTCACGAAATGGAGGTTAGAGTGTCTAATAAAGATTAAAAGTCTTATTTATCGGTTATTTAATCAATTTCTCAAAAAAAATATACTTTATTAGATTCATTCCGAGACTTTATTAGGAACCCTTTAGTTAGAGAAAATGAAAAACGCCAGTATTTACGCTGAAAATTTTCATGAGCCAATTACAAGCATAACAAGTTGATTGATATTCAGCAATTCATTTCCAGTACCGAAAACTTTCTCAATTGGAATATCCTTCTGTTTTTGTTCAACCCTGTTAAAACATGATTTTCTCAGGAACCTCAATTTCCAAACCATTTAATTCTCACTCGAAAAACAGTTCAACATGTGCTCAATACTGTTAAGAGCACTAAGAGATATAGAGTACACATTTTGCCCATTCTGTTTAAATGTAAATTTCTCGCGACTTTGAAGTTCTGACTATTTTTCGTGATTGTATCAAAAGTTTAATTTTGTTTTCCATGCTTCATGAAAATTTGCTTCTGAACCTGCTTAGTTTAGGCTAAATTTTCCCGCAAAAAGATTTATTTTTCAACTTTATATATTCCATGGATCAGGGAAGTGAGGTACAAAACTGAATCTGGGCCTGAAAAAATATCTGGAAGTAGGTGAAATTGGTCTCAAATGATAGAGCAACAGTTGATCTATCATATATTATCCCTGTAAAATCCTAATTGCATTCATCATGGAAATATCATGAAAAATCATGAAAATGAAGATTCTTTAATTTTAAGCTTATTTGACCAGCTAGGAAGACAGTTGAAGCAACAAATTGATTCATTTGCAGTTAAAAGCTTAAAACCATTAAAAATATTAATTTAGCTGCAGGGTGAAATAAGATAACAATTCTGAACCGGTTTCAATCAATCATTGTAGCTGATGCTACATTTCATTGTTTTTACATACTGAATTATGGAATATCGAGAATCTGGGAACTTTAAACCATAGAAATTCATCTTAAACATGTTTCATCTGATAGAGCAATAGTTAATCTACAATAGTCTATCCCTTGAGAAACTTATCTTCATGCTGTGTGAAATTACCATGGGAAAATCAGAAATTTGTTTTTTGACAATTCTGAACTTATTTCTAATGATAAAAAGACGATTCAGCTATCAAATTGATTCACTTACAGTGCTTAATCATAATCAAAAAGAAAAAATGATAAAAATTAATTATCTCATGAATTCTGAATTCTGAACCGGTTTTTTCATTGTTATTTATCTTAAAAATACAAAACTGAATCTGGGCCTGAAAAAATATCTGGAAGTAGGTGAATTGGTCTCAAATGATAGAGCAACAGTTGATCTATCATATATTATCCCTGTAGAATCCTAATTGCATTCATCATGTAAATATCATGAAAAATCATGAAAATGAAGATTCTTTAATTTTAAGCTTATTTGACCAGCTAGAAAGACAGTTAAAACATCAAATTGATCCATTTAAAAATTTCTATGCTGTGCTTACTTCATAATGCTGCCTTCAAGAAGGGAAACATTCGTTTCCCTTCTTTCAGTCAAAAATCATGCCAGAAAATTGACATTAAAAGATGATGTTAAGAGAAGCCTAAGGGTATAAAAATGTCGTTGAAAGACTGTGTTAATCGTAAACATAGATGACCTTCAAATAGCCGTTGAAAGACGGTGTTCAACCAGAAATGACAAGCGGAAGTGCCTCAGGGAATGAAATAGCCGTTGAAAGACGGTGTTCAATCGGAAATGACAAGCGGAAGTGCCTCAGGGAATGAAATAGCCGTTGAAAGATGGTGAGGGGTCAGTGACTGAGGGGGCGTGAGAGTTTTTTCCCCTATTTCCGTTTCCGTTCTGTGGCCCAGAAGCGTATGGTTCTATACTACTCGCATAGAAAGTTTTCTCTGATTCAGACAATTGTATTGGAAAAAATACAGTTAAAATTATTTGTTCAATTAAATGATTGAGAATGTGTTCATTCGTTTCGCAAGATGGGCCAGTTAAACCAAAAATGCGTTTTAATAGAAAGTTTGGACTTTGAGGCTAAAAGGCGTCTTCAACATTGCTTCGATTCTCACTGTTTGGACCGAAACAAACTTCTTTGATTTGAACAGATGATGAAGACTTTTAAGATTGATTTTAAACTTCATCATGAAATCGGTTCAGATGCAAGTGCAAACACAGAATTTTTTTTATAATTCACTGAATGATGACTTAAAATTTGTTCATTAAAGACGCTAATTAAATTCTATGATATGAATAATTTATCGCACAAAAAGATAGTTTCCATCTCCCCTTTAATCGTGCATTATACAAATAATGAGTTTGGATTATCACAACTATTCCATGGAATCAAATCAATGGATCAACTGTAAGGGGTCTGCACACTCATCGAGTTCTTTCCCCTATTTGTCACACCAATGACCAATGATAATGCATTAGTCAATCTAATCAAACCTGACTGGTCAAAATGAGTGACCATAACTGTACAATTATTTGTATATAAGGACATTTCCTTTTCCTGTTAACTTGTCACTTGTGTGTACCCTTCGTCTTGTATTGTTACATTCTTGGATAAGTTTTATCCTTCACCCCTATTTAACTTTAATACATACAAATTTACAAAAATACAATAATAAAACTATACTTATTAACGGCATGAACACCGTTATTAGCCATCTGAATACAATTTTTGGGTGAACTAATTAAAATTAGATCCAAAAATTGAATATAACTAAAATTTTGTGTAAAACAGTGCTTTCTTTTTTTTAGTCAGACGATTTCCGTTCTGTTTTTCTTATCACGCACACTCACAACTTCTTTGGTAGTAGTGATATACTTCTTGATGAAGATTTTTTGGTTTATAACACAACGTGGTTATCTATTATTTTATTTTATATCTTTTTCTTTTTCTCTTGTCATAGTGATTTCGTTTGTCTGTTTGTTTGTTTGTCGGATAACTCTAAATTGAGTCTCTCCGTATCCTCATTGACTGGTTATTATATTACAAAGGTACGATAGTGTCATTACACGGGATCTGGAATTCAGCAGAGGATTCAGTGTTATCATTTAATTGGTGGTCTCAACAAACCTCTTTTTGGACACGTTTTTACCCAAATGGGTTTTGTAATGAAGGAATCTTGCTTTTAATTGTTTGTTAACTTTTATAACTGCTTATAGTATGTCTGTACAATGATTTTATATGTGTATTCAGCGGCCACGCTTAATATGGCTCCTAGGGGGTGACACGAGTCACTCAGTCATATTTTTGGCTTCATCTTGTATCCGTACTGATGTAATAAACTAACTTTCCTTTGGTAAATAAAGCGAAATATTAAATTATTCTTTAATAAGGATTAATTATTACTGTGTCTTATTGTTAAATTGAAAATACTGAAGCCCAAGGCTTCAGAAACATCCCCGATCTCAGTACTCAACCGATATCATCGTTTGTGGTTCTGTCACGAATCCTAGCCCTAACACAGCAACATTAATCGAAACCAAAAACCTTGAAGTTAGTTGCAGTTGTATGACATTGTACAAAGTGAACTAAATGCAGACTGAATGTTTCTCATTTGGTTTTAATAAATTAATTTGAAGATCGACTATCAAAATTCACCCTTCAAGAGTTCAGGTAAAAAATGGAGTCAAAAATGATAAAAAGCGTTTAAAATGATTTCTTGTTTTATCATTTTTGTAAAGAATTTTATGCATAAAGTCAATTAACTAATAAGTGCCAAAACTCATTTGCTGTATAATATTCATCTTATTTGAATGTTCAAATCAATGATTTTCTGATTCATTAAATCTTTTGATAGACACTTTAATATTAACAGCTATGTAACTGGTATCAACTAAACTGTAAAGAAATATTTTTATACCAATGAGTTTGATTCTTAATTAAAATCCGATTTCGGATTAAGGTGCTGTTATCAATGACGCTTTTCAATATTTTATATTTGTAAAAGTTGCTCTTTTCATGAATTGACATTAACTGAAAAAAGTTCAATATTTGCTTACGATTCAGCACCAATCGGTAATTATGTTGAGCTTGCTATTAATACAGAACAAGGCGATAAGAATAAGAGGAAGAAATGTAAACAAAATCATGATGCTAATAATGATCAAATGTAAGCATGAAATATTAATTTTTTGTTAACTTTTCTCTCTGAATAATATCAATCATGTTCACTTGATTTGAAATTGAGTAAACAAGATAAGATTGATATTTGAAACGAATCAGCAACTTATCGTTTTCTTTCCAGTTAAACACACACCAAAGGGTGTTGAGTGATTTTCACCAAACTTGTAACATACAAATGTTTTATCATTCATTATAATCTGTTAATCAGCAATCATCGTTATTATTGGTAAATGATGTTGATTCCTCAGTAAAGAGATGGAAACACATAAAGGTAAACTTCTTGATTCCCGATTCTTACCTTTTCATTTCTCTTTTTCGGGCAATTAATTGTCTTTAAATTGGTTAAGACGGTGAAAATTTTAACAATAACAAAGTACAAAACAAAATGGAAAAACGCATTAAATTGAGAAAATTTGAGCAACCTGTTGATCTGAAGCAATAAGGATGAGGACCAAAACGGCCTAAAATTTAGATTTTTTTCAAACAAATTTTTTTAGATGTATAATGACATGAGAAACGCGATGGTGTAAACCATTTTTTTATATTCGAAGCCGTTTTCGTGAAAATGACCTAAAAATTAGTTTTTCTATGAAACAAAATATTTCAGATTAATTTCCTAATGCTGATCATGAATCTAAAATCAGTTTTTTATATGACGGTTTGTTACTGAGATAAGTTGAAAAAATGCTTTGAAATGAATACAAAGGCTTATTTTGAGTAATGAGAACTGCTTAAACTGCAACCAAGATAAAAAGGGTTTTACCCAATGTAGTTTTGTATACTGAATCTAATGGTGCTATCAAGATTCAAGAATCAGATGAGCAGAAGAGACCAAACTAAATAAAGATTATAGTGTATCTAAATACCATCTTATGGTACTGTAGTTAGACATGAATTCACCTTTTACTGATCTTCCACAAAGTCTAATTCCTTTCATGCCCAGTTTCCATTACGAAATACATGATATTGAGGTAATAGTCAGTTTTCGCATTTTGCATCCATCCCCAAAACCCTCATCGTAAAGCCAAGGTAGTTTTAAACGCGAAAATCTAAGTTTGACCGATCTTCCAGCACGTTTTCATTCCTATTCAGACCAATTTCCATAAAAAAATGCAGAATATTGCGGAAATAGACAGTCTTGCGCCTATTTGCACCATCCTTGAAACTTTCATTGTGAAGTCAAGGTTATGAATAACATAGAAATCTTCCTTTGACCGATCTTCCAGCACTATCTCATTTCTTTATAGCGTATTTCCCGTTACAACATACATATTATTTAGGAAATAGTCAGTTTTGCGCCTCTTTTCTTCATCGTCGAAACATTTATCGTGAAGCTGAGGTCATACGCAACATAGAAATTTACCTTTCATTGATCTTCCAGCACTTTCTAATTACTTTTCAGCCCAGTTTCCGTTTCAATATGCATTTTAACATGGAAATAGTCAGTTTTGCGCATTTTTTATCAATCCTTGAAACACTCAATGTGAAGCTATGGTCATTCGAAGTATGAAAATCTACGTTTTATTGATCTTCCAGCACTGTCTCATTCCTTTTCAGACCAACTTCGGTCATTTAAGGCATAATCTTGCGGAAATGGTCAGTTTTGCGCCTTTTTTATCAATCCTTGAAACACTTAAAGTAAAGCTATAGTCATCCGAAGTATGGGAATCTACCTTTCATTGATCTTCCAGCACTGTCTCATACCTTTGTAGATCAACTTCCGTCATTTAATGCATCTTCTTGCGGAAATAGTCAGTTTTGCGCCTTTTTTATCAATCCTTGAAACACTCAATGTGAAGCTTGGGTCATCCGAAGTATAAAAATCTACCTTTCATTGATCTTCCAGCACTGTCTGATTCCTTTGTAGATCAACTTCCGTCATTTAATACATAATCTTGCGGAAATAGTCAGTTTTGCGCCTTTTCTATCAATCCTTTAAACACTCAATGTGAAGCTTGGGTTACCCGAAGTATGAAAATCTACCTTTCATTGATCTTCCCGCACTGTCTGATTCCTTTTCAGCCCGATTTCTGTTACAATATGCATATTAACACGGAAATAGCCAGCTTTACGCCTTTTTTACCAATTCTTGAAACACTCAACGTAAACCTTTGGTCATCAGAATTATGAAAATGCACTGTTTATTGATCTTCCAGCACTCTATCATACCTTTTCAGGCCAATTATTCTTATAACATACAGAATTTTGCGATAAAACACTAACGACAAGTCGTATAACAAAACCGATTGCATATATGAACTCAGCGTAGGAAACTGGACTAGAAAATGTGTCAATATAATTAAAAAAAATCTAGGCCGAACTCCCTATTCTTTTGGTCCTCATCCTTTCATGATTTCATGTTTAATATCAAGTTATCATTGGCAATAGAAGCAATTCTTTATCAATCTTCAAATCTTTCAATTGACACTTTACCTCAACTTTTTTCCTCGAAAGTCTTTTTTGAAATATCATCTAAAATCGATGTGCACTCCTTAATGATAACTCAATCATACGATTTTTTAATTTGATTTGCATTCCAAATTGATTTGTTTGCCGATGAAATGATGAAATTCTGGTGGTGTGTTGCGATAAAAACACACCATTCTATTTACGCCCAAAAATTCGTGACGAGATTTGGTTTTATAGAGTAGTTTATTGGCTTTTAGTTTATATGCATTTATAGATTGAAAATAGTCAACTAATGTTCAACTCAATTCAGTTTAGTTTAATAAATTGGAAATTAAATGATTCTCGAATTGAGCGCTTTAAATGAGGTCCAAGTAGCTAAACATTGAAATTCGTTCGATTCAAACGCAGAATTGAATTAGATCAATGCAAGTAAATATATTTGAATGATTTTATTAATAATTGTTTGCTAGCAATAATCGTAAATGGGAAAACTTTAATGGAAATTGAATAAATTTTTTGTACCGGTAAAGGTAATTGTGCTTAACATCAGCTTAAATGAGCCTTTACTTGACTTTGTACAAAGGTAAATGAAAAGTCAAAGTAAGGCGCAAAAAAGTAATCAAATTTAAACTGTAAAAGCAAAAATTAAAGGTAATTAAAAATGAAAACCAAGGCCACCCAGGTCAAGTGGCGTCTTCTGTTTATTAATAAGCACGTCTCTAGAGTTCCATGAGTAATGATGATGATCGATGAAATTGATTGAACAGAGAGAAGAGAAGATTCTATTTTCTATTCTTGTACTGAGCAACATTTTTCTTCTATACTCATGTAAAATTACTGTAATGAGACCTGAGGTCATAATGAGCTTAGGTGTAATCTAATGTCGGCTTGGAGTTGTTGAAGTGCAAAATTAATGTTAATAGCAACACTTGAAAAATGATGAAAACTCTGGAGAAGAAGAAAATATCTGATCGTAAACGTCGGTAAAGGCAAATCACCTAAAAATGGGGAAAATTGTTTACCATTGCGATTTGGTTGACATTTATTATGCGATTACCACACCAATTATTGGTGATTCCTATCAAATTATCATAACAAGGTAAATGTGATAAAACAGGATTAGAAGTGAAAAGTAATAATGATAATGAATATCGAATAATGATTATTAAAGGTTTTATTACAAGAAAAGCTCACACAACGTGAATAAGAAAAGCAACATTTGCATCAAGTAATGCTATTCGAGTTACTTTCAAGGTATTTTCATTTAACGGTAATGTTGAGGTAAAGTGAAAAGTTGACTTTTTTTCTATGTTGACCACTTTTCTTTGAATGAAAGATCATCCAACACATATCATCATTACCGACGAACAAGATAATTTCATGAACTGAATAGCTTTAATGATGATAATAAGGATGCCTCAAGCTTTACCTTTATTTTGACCAGTAACAAATAATGCGTATGAATCTTTTCAAACTGGGCTTTAAGTTCTCAACATGCTGCTTTAATGCATTTTGCTAAGTGTTTGATTAATTCTATATTTTATCCTGAATTGAAGCCATGTGGGTCTTGAGTTTTGATCTGAGGTTTGGTTCTGAAAGGCTCGATTTTTTAGAGACTTGATTAAGTAAGGATTAAAAGTTCGGCTTTTAAAGATTATATTATTTAATTTTAATATATTAAATTTATTTTAATTATAATATTTAATATTATTATAATTTAAAGATTATAATATTTGACATTTTTCGATAGTGACATCGACATTGCCATCTAGAAGATCAAATTCTAATTTTAAATCATTTTGTCACACAAAAAGAATAAGAATCACCATGTATGAGTCACAATTCTGGAATAATAGGTTTTATTAATGAGTCAAAAAATTTTGCTGCAGTTCGTGCAATCGCAATCTAAGGTATTAGTAATAAAAGTATGTGATTCATAAAAGCTGACTCATTTATTTAGTAAATAAATATCTTGCCTTGGTTATTGATGCAAACAGGCAATTATCGATGAGATGAATGAGGGAGTTTCATGTTCAGGGAACATGGATAATAAGTAACATAGAAATTAATGGGTCATTATACTGAGTCAATCATCAGATACTCAAAATTTTCATTGTCCAGTCGTGAGTCTTTCAGTAAATTGGAACATCGTTTTACAATTGAATCTTGCAAAATCAAATCAAATCATGTCAAATCCATGGTGGAACTCAAGATACATCAAGAACTATCAGTATGATAAATTCAAAAATTATTACAAGTCTGTATATAGTCGTTCTATTGTATTGATTAGTAGTGAAATAATCGAAATCGAATAAAATGTGAAAAGATGAAACTACAGAAATTTCAGTTTTTATTAATATATTTATTAATAAGACAAAGAATGTTTATTCCAAGAAAATTGCGAGAATGAGCACAGTTTAAGTATTAATTAAGTATACTGTAATAGCTGAGAAAACACACTTTGATCGAACTTTCAACTTCAAGAAATAAATGTTACTCGTTTTAAGTAATAAATCTAGGTGCTCTTTTTGTGTACCAAATGTTAACCTTCATTTCGAGCAAAAAAACTCCTTCTCTGCATATTATATAATATTTAATAACATATCAATGCATTTGATAAGAAATCACTTTTTACGCAAGTTGGAACGCGCTGAACACATTATCTTTATACTCATCTCCTGCTTTCAGAGAATTTCATTGGAAATGGTTCACTCATTAAATATCTGTAATATCATTGATGATCAATGAGATGCGATTATTTAATCAAAAATCGTTCTAATAATATAAAACGAATAAGAATGAAAATCATTTATTGTTGCTTTTGGTTCAGTTGAATAAGTTCATCTAGAAAGCTGTAGACTTAGATTCTTGAAAAACAAATTCTGTATCATGTTTCAGTTAGTCATCTACTGTTTACTTCCATTATTGATATCTTGTGCCGTTCAATGGGAAGACTGTGGAAACGCTGATAGATCATTGATTTTACGCAAACTCAATGTCAAAGGTGAAACCCTGTTGGTCGATGGTAACAATCCAATCGAAGCTGAGATTGATTTCAGTCTACTTGATCCTATAAACGAAGAAGTTACAATTAGCTCTGAATTCAGAAGGTACTTCACAATTCTTGGTGTTCAAACAAGCGTCGCAATTCCATGTTATAACGATGTTGGAAGCTGTTCTGGTTCATTTTGCTATTTTGTGCATTCATATGAAAATCTGGTCAACACTTTTTCTGCTCAACTCAAGGTTCCACCAAGTTGCAAAATGCAAGTTGGACGTTACATGGGAAACGTTTCTTATCCGATTCCACTCAAAAACATCGGAAGTATTATGTCAAAAACTTTGCAATTCGCTGCTTCGGTAAGTCATTTTTGTTAAAGATGACAAAATATTTTTAGCATGACATGAAGAAGTGTCGAGTTTCTGGTTCAAATTGAATTTTAAAAGCGGAATGTGAACTCTGAAACACGCAGGAATTGAGCTTAATTAGATGATTCGCCTTTCCTGCTGACAAAACAAAACAAAATTAACCGAATATTTTTTTCCCACACTTTTCAGGGTAAATATGGATTAGCAATGCGCTGGTATTACCGAGATGCTGAAATTGGCTGTGTTTCAATCACGGCTGATGTGGACTTCAAACTCTAGACTCATTCACCAATACTTAATGGACTAATAAATCAACTTGGACCTAAAACCATTACCAAAGAATGCAATGTTACCAGATGAACCAACTTGCAACTTGTTACATTTTCATTCCAACTCTCAATTCAATCTATTATTTCGTCTGAGCTATCATTTTGGTAGCTTCAATTTAGATTAAATTTGTTTATCAACCTGGCACCATTTATATTTATTAATAGTAACAATTTTTTGATAATCGTAATTGAATTAACATTGAAAATGAAACAATACAATAAAATAATGTCATTTGATAGCACTTGGTAACAATTTAAGGTTGATGAGATATTTTCCCACCGTTTGGTGATGTTAATTAACTTTTAATCGTTAGCCATATTTGGATCATGAATTTATATGGTAATGCACACTGAAATTATTGATGAAACCTCTTTCATCTGATATAAAAAAACTTGTGGAAAAGCTAGTTTGCAGTGGTGGAAGAGTTAACATCGCAGTTAAGAGTAAGAATTAACCATTTAAGTTGTTGTGACTGTATCGATGCTAATTGTAACCGACCCTTGATTGTCAATCCATCTTTTAGTTGGTACCTTTGACTTTGTTTTATTGTATTACGTGTTTTTCCTTATATGTTAATCTAGTGTCGATCAATACTATGAACTTTCTTTTTTGGTTTATCTTTTGTATTTTTATATTTTCTTCACTTTAATATTTATAGCCACTATTTATCGTAAGTGTACCCTCATTGTTGTAGCCTTTAATGTATAGATAAATAATTGACTTGTCTTCTGACATCTCCGTCGTCATCATGCTCTTCCAAATATTCTCGATAAACTATTTTTATTACTTTAGTTTTCTTCTCGTTGCTGGGAGATTTAGATCTTGATCTAGATCTACGTCTAGCTCTAGGACTGGGTGATCGATATCGTTTACGTGATGAAGTAAGAGTTGAAGAAGGATTTAATGATTCCTCCCTTGGAGGTCGCATAGATCTCGGAGGAGATTTACTTAAATATTTATCAAGGGTGTAAAAATTTTCTTCTGTTTCTGAATCTTCTACTAAACTATACGAAGTTAATTTAATTTCATAAACTTTGTCATCCATATCAAAACCCCAACTAGAATCCAAAGAGTTAAAATTATAATGCAGCAAAAGGTTTTGCACATTGTAAAATATGCTCATCACCGAGTTTATCTCCATCGCATTTAAATGCGGACACTTTTGAGATGATTTCAGACATGAAATTATATCTTTCTTGTTTCGTTTTTAATTTTAACAACTGTGTCTTCAGTTTATCACTTGATTCAACTGGGACGAACAGCGAGGAAAATCCAACGAGCCAGCTGACATGAGCTTCATTTTCACCTGTTCTCGCTTAACCAATGACCTAGCTCGGGCTTGGAGTAGATCAAAAGAAGCATCAAGTAAAACTAATCTATTTACACTTTGTGTACCCAGTTTCTGCTGTAATTGGATGGCCACTTCCATAGCTAATAGACCACCAAATGAATAACCAACCAAATCAAATTGTGCCTCATTGGGAAACTTTTCACATATTTGGCTAGCATAATGTTCAGCTACTTGTTGAATTGACTCATATTTAATACAATCAGTTGTCCAATTAACTCCAGTAATTGGTCTCGCAATGTACTGAAGAACGGGTTTGATTGATATGAGATTTCCTTCAATAGGAGGAAAGTGAAGTACACAAGAGCCATCGCGAATCGTTAAAGAGTAGTAAAGGGTATCTATTGCCACTAAAAGGTGGAGCCTATTTTAGGGGGAAAAACAAGAGGGGAAAATGCGCAAACGCAACCGATTTTGGAAGTTAAGGTTGAAAGTAAACCCCAACTCAAACAAGTTTTATTATTAATTAATTTTTTTTACATTTTCTCCTTGGCTGGAATGGAACCATCGGTGGTGTTGGAGTGGCCGTGATTGCTCCAGATGAAGGAGAGATTGTTTCCCAGCCAGAGTTGCCGGTAAAGATACAAATCTCAGACTCATCGGATGCCATGATAGAGTCAGGGACGGAAGATGAGGATAACTCAATAGTTGAGGCTACATCAACAATGGTTTCCTCTTCCTCAAGGTTTGGTTGGGGTCCATACTTAAGGACTAAGCCATCTATAGCCCCAACCATTTGAACAAATGAGGAGGCCCAATCCTGCTGGATTGAAAGCCCAACCTGGAGCTTCCTTAAGAGGCCAACCACCTCAGCCAAGGGAACAGATCCATCCAAATGCTCGGAATCGAGCAAAGCCTCCTTTGTTTGACGGCTTATGGAGCGAAGGGCCACGGTCTCAGCACATCGATGGAGGGGGATGGACTCATCTGAGAAGGACATCTCAGTGACAGGCGAAGGTAGCGGAGTACGAGCAGGATAGGACAAAGGAGGCTTTGCTCGATTCCGAGCATTTGGATGGATCTGATCTGGAGCAATCACGGCCACTCCAACACCACCGATGGTTCCATTCCGGCCAAGGAGACTTGATTTTGATGCTTTGGTCGCTTCTGATCCTCCCCACATCGCGTCACCTTATCCACATACAATGGCATTCAAAAGAGTAAATGACTCAACTTGGTCCTTGGACTAAATTATAATAACAATAATAACAATAATAATAATGTTAATAATGATAATAATAAAACTTTAAAATGTAAAAAAAATTAATTAATAATAAAACTTGTTTGAGTTGGGGTTTACTTTCAACCTTAACTTCCAAAATTCGTTGCGTTTGCGCATTTCACCCCCTTGTTTTGCTCCTGAAATAGGCTCCACCTTTTAGTGGCAATAGATACCCTTTACTACTTTAAAGGGTAAGGTTAAACGAGAACCCGTCAGCTCACTCTTTGCTCTTCCAGCTCTTCTTGGCTTCGGCTTGACAGCTAAGTAAAAACAAATGTCCAATTGGATTAACTGGCGGCCTTTACAATTCACTTTAAAACTTAAGTTAATTTAACACAATATAATATTAGATTTAATTACTAAAAGTCAAGATAAGAAGAAAAAGGGTCATTTTGTAAGTGTTCCAGAGTAATTTGGAAATTAAGGGAAGGTTGATTTTTTGTATGGTACATTGATTTGTACAAAAAATCCATTGAATGGTCATGTTTATTTTCACCATTCGAGGATGCAGGTATATGTTGTTTAAGGGACCTCCATTTCCTCTCAATCATTTGAGTGTTCACGTCTTTATCTCCAGGTTTCAAAAAATTTGTCGAATGATTGACAAAGTCATGAAAATATCCATTGTTTTGCAAATTTTTATACCCATTAGAACATGTTTTTGCAAAACCGATAATAATGTGGCTTCATCTCTTTTGGGCACAATTTCGGCAAAACATAATTTAGATTTTCTATCAATTCCTCCGAAAATCCAGACTTGATTTTTTTCATCAGCCGTTAGTCGTCCAACATGGCTTTTCCGTTTATAAACCATTGTTTCATCGATTTCGACGATCTCACCGTAACCACCAATTTTATCGTCATTTTTATTTAATATATTTTACACCACTCAGTGCAGGGTAACCACTAGGTTACCTAAACGGTTATTTCTTATAAACTGCACTGGTTACCTGCACTGGTTACCAGCACAGTTTTTTACTAATTTAAAGATTAGATATTAAAAGGAGATTAGATTTTATTAATCTGAAAATTAAATTAAATTAAATTTTTAAATTATTGCATTAAAATCCATGATAATAATATTGCATTAAAATCCATGATAATAATATTGCATTAAAATCCATGATAATAATATTGCATTAAAATCCATGATAATAATATTGCATTAAAATCCATGATAATAATATTGCATTAAAGTCAATGAGAATAATATTGCATTAAAATCAATGAGAATAATATTGCATTAAAATCAATGAGAATAATATTGCATTTTTAATTTGCGTGATTTTTAATTTTATTCAATAGAGATAAATTTACTTTTAATACACATTAATGTTCATTTACCATTATAAACTCTGCTCTTTGCTAAATGGAAAAGCCCTTAAATTATCACATTGTTACTTTTAACCTTTTAGAGCCACGAGAAAACTCAAGGACAATAGGACTTTCTGATTCATTAAAATCGTTATTTTCTGTTTTTGTGAGATTTATTTCATTTTGATGATTTGTTTCACTATGCTCGTCTTGATCTAAATTAATTTCACCAACAATAGGTTCGAGACACTTTGAAATTGCTAAATGAGTAGCAGTAGAATCTCTTATGTAATTGTTGACGACTGAGGATTGGTGACCAGTTCTGATTGAAATTGTTCTTTGAGAAAAACCATTTGCAAACAAAGTAGTTGCAGCCGTAGCTCTCAAACCATGGTTTGAAATAGTACGGTCATCGCTGATGCCTGCCTGATCGAAGATCTTTTTTAACATTGATCCAAGTGTATTAACACCAATAACTTGTAAACTAAATTTAATTGCCCCGTCACACTTCAAAGGTCTTCTATAGAAAGGGCCATTTTGTACCGGCAAACTGTTCAAATACAATTGTATTATTTTGTAGTAAGACTTTGGCTGATTGGTATCATACTGTTTAATCGATTCAGATCTAATCTTTGAAAATTTGGTAGTGCCTTGAAAATAAAAAATAATTTCATTAAATTTAATTAAATTAAAAAATTAAAAAATTAATAAATTAAATTTACCTTGATTATTTTTTCTGATTAATGGCCAAAATTCTATGTAAGATAACACATCATTTTCTCTTTTAAAAGAGAATTGTTCTATTTTTAGATCATGATGTTCACTTCTGCCTCTCAAGGCCAGAACTTTTCCATTGTAAAAAAAGACTGCATTCAACAGCCCTTCAGATGTTTCAGTGTTAAACACTTTTTTTTCCCAAAAAATTTTTTCGTCATCAGCAGTTACACAGTCTGAACGTTTTATTTCCATACCAATACCTGATGATTTTAATTGTTTTAATTTAGCATCAATGACACGACAGACAGCACTTCCTTTGCGAAGAAAGCTTGGCCCACAATAATTAAATTTATTTTTCATTACACGATAAACAGCAGAGGCAATACACTTCAAAGATGTTGGTGTGTATTCCTTTCCGAATGAATTTCTTGCTTCACACAGGAATCTCGGAACCCATTTTTCAACAATTTCATTATCCATAAGGTCAGCAATATTTTTAGGAGGATTTTCATCATCTCTGCCTTCACAAGCTGAGGCCCAATCTGACCATAATTTCATGGCCCAGTCTTCTTGCTTCTTTGTATTATTAGGCTTAGTTGACTCAACTAATTCAGAAAGATCTTCATTATTGTACACTTTACTAAATCTACATTGAGAAACCATATTTAATATTTAAAACAAATTTAAATTTAACAATTTTTCACTTAAATAATAATTTAATTTAATTTAATTTACCAAAACAAGAACAAACAGAAGATGAAAAGTAACTGAAATTAAAACTGCCAATTACCATAGCAACGAGAAATTTAAAATTTAAAATTTACCATTTTTCAATTTTAATCTTGCCCTTAAATTCACATATTTTTTGTTTTTTATTTTTATCTTTTAAATTGTGATTTTTATTTTTTTAGTCAAATTTTTTTATAATTTTTTACTTTCGTAGTGTAAATATTTTAAACCACTATCACTCGAAGTTATGAGATAAAACCCTCGGGCTCCGCCCTCGGGTTTAATTCTCATAACTTCTCGTAGTAGTGGTTTAATCTATTCGTAACACATCTGAAAAATAAGGCAAATCAAATTAATTTTCCTAAATATTTTTAGATACTTGGAAATACTTACCGATCTTAACATTTTATATTGCCGTAACACTGTTGGTTTAGATAATCCAAGGTCTTGGACTGTCATACATTAGTTCCATCAAAAATAGTTCCTCGAGTCCAGTTAATTTGTTTTCGGCACTGCCTATTTGTACACACGAAAGCTTTACCAAGTACTGAATCTTTAACTTTTCGTAGTTCCATGACACCTTCACAACCTTCATAACAAGCCTTAGCTCCACAATTAGGAATTAACTTCAAATCAATACATAATTCTAACCCTGGTACGGCTTCACCGGGAGAAGTCAGTTTCGAGTCAAAATTAGTTAAATTTAAATTGTTGAAATGGTCTATTTTGAAATAATTCTACACCTAAATTCTACCCTGGAAATACATTAAATGAATAGTCTTGGTGCGTGCTTTCTATTTATATTGTGTTCGCCTGGCCATATGTTTAAAAATATGTTAATTTTTTAATTTGTTAAATTAACTTAAGTTTTAAAGTGAATTGTAAAGGCCGCCAGTTAATCCAATTAGATATTTGTTTTTACTTAGCTGTCAAGCCGAAGCCAAGAAGAGCTGGAAGAGCAAAGAGTGAGCTGACGGGTTCTCGTTTTACCTTACCCTGCAAAGGTACGAAAGTATCATTTGGTATGGTGAATGGATCATTCGATAACGACATATCTGCACCAGTCGATCCATTTCCATCGACTGATCCTTCTTTTTTACCTCCATTTTCATTCATTGTCTTCTTTTTTTCTTCTATTCCAGGTATATCTTTTATCTGAATATTTCGGATCTCCTGAGTGGATAAAACAAGATCATAATCACGTTCTAAACCTTGTTTAATTTCAACAGCCATCAACGAATCGAGTCCTAAATCGCCCAAAGTTGACTCAGGACCGAATTTAGATGGATCTTTAACACCAAGAATGTGACAAATTACTCGTAATAATGATTCTTTCCCTGCACTAGTCGCTCTTTGTTTGTCAGCCAATACAATCGATGAAACAACTGGATTAGAAGTTAACAAGAATTTATCAAGCGTTTCGAATATTGATGGAAGTCGCTGAGGAACTGTTCCCGCAATACTGACATTATTTCCTCCCATCATCTCAGCAACAATACCTACATCACCCAAAGCCCCTTATTGTACGGCTAATCTATGTAATCCATCAAATCGTCGTTTCTCACACAGCCTTTCTAGAGAAGAATTAGCAAATCCATAATTAGATTGACCAGGATTACCTTTGCCTGATACGATTGATGAAAAACACACAAAATAATCTAAATCAAGTCCAATTGAACGAGTTATTTGATCAAGATATAATGCAGCTAATGCTTTAGGTGCTATAACCTCTTCGAACGTTGAAGGAGTTTGATTTTCAAACAAAGCATCTTTAAGAACCATTGATAGATGAAAAATACCTCCAATGGGACCAAGAGAAGAGGCTTGTTTCAATAAACGCTCAACTGATTCAATTGTCTGACAGTCTTCATTCGAAACAATGATCTTTGTATTGAAAAGCTGATCTTTCTGTAGTCGGTCCAACATAAGGTGTTGATAAGGCTCTCGAGGACCTCGTCTAGATGTCAATATGAGTTTGGTAGCGAATCTTCTGATCATCCACTCAGCCAACTCTAACCCTACTCCTCCTAATCCACCAGTAATTATATAGCATTTATCAGGACGGAAAAAGGTTTGACCAATGGCAGGCAATATCTTTGGTCTTGGAATCGGTTCTGTTTTCTCATCACGCATTTTGATTAACACTTTACCCATGTGTTTGACACTTGCCATATAACGGAAAGCTCCTTCAACTTGATCACTCTCAAATATTATGCTTGGCAAAGGCTTAACTTCGCCAGTTTTTATACCGTTTTCAATCATTAGTTGAATTGCATCCCAAATTGCCTAGCCTCGCACAGGATTTTTGATTAAAATATCTTCTTGAAGATGTGCTAAACAACATGTGTGATATGATTTGTTGTGATCTAATATTGTTGAATCTGTAATAAGATTAAGTACTTTGATTAGTATCTCAAAAGAATAGTGTTCTTAATTACTATTCTTTTAATTATTAAACGCAAAAGTTTCCGACAATTTCAGTGGTTTATTTCAAATAATTAACATAGTATTCTTATATATTATTCTAATATATAATAACATTATGATAATATATTATACATTATGTATATTAACATAAACTACTTGTTAGTACTTGTATTATTAATAATACAAGTAATAACTTATTACTTACCAATCTTAGTGTCTTGAACCAAATCATATTTTCCTATTTCAATAAAACGTCCACAATCAGCGAGACATCGAATTGAAGCTTTGAATTTATCATCGGCCAGTGAATTGAGAACTAAATCCACTCCTTGACCATTTGTTACTTTCATGATTTGCTCTTCAAATGATGTTGATCGAGAATCTGCAATATGATCATCATCAATTGATGGATATCGTTGTTTAATGAAATCTCTTTTGACTTGAGTTCCAACAGTAGTAAAGACTATACAACCCATTGCAAGACAGATTGATATTGCAGCTTGACCAACTCCTCCTGAACCAGCATGAATCAATACAGATTCACCGCGTTTCAAATTACCTCTAAAGATCAAACCATAGTAAGCAGTGAAATAAACGACAGGAACTGTTGCTGCCTCAGCTAGAGTCCAATTATCAGGGATTTTCATTCTGTAATACCTTGAATCGATCATTAATGAAGTACCTATTGAACCGCCAGCACATATTCCCATAACTCTATCACCATTAGCATCAATACCAGAATACTCCATTCCTACACGAGACTCAACCACTTGGTACTGATTCTGTGGATAAGCACTAAATGGAATCCTTCCTGAAGCAACCATAACATCTTTGAAATTAAGTGATCCGTAATAAACACTAATCATATCAACGTCATTCTTCATTGATTCAACAGGTAATGGAGATGGCCAAGTGTCGAATTGAGCCTGGAACCATCTAAATGAAGATAAATCACCTTTTGTTGTGAAGTCAATGTAACGATCTTTGGTATCAACAGTAAACTCGTCGAGATCTTCAATAAGCTGAGATGATAAAGTTCCAACACAATTTCCCTTAATTACGTTGAACGCCAAATCTTTCTCAAGAATCACATCTGGAATTTCAATTTGTTCATCTTCGTCTTTTGTTGGATAATATAAGCATCTCAATAGGTTACCCTTTGGCTCTCTACGTAGGCAAGTTGTTAATCCAAGAATACCGTTAGTTGATCCTGTCCCAACTAACCATACCTTATTGTCCTTTTCAATCAGCTTCTCTTTCAATTCATTGACCCAATCATAACTGTTCATGGTCACTCGAATAGTTGAGAAAGCTGACCTTTCTAATGGAACGCATTTTCGAGCAAGAATCGTAATCCATCCTTCATTGGTTAAATGTTTTGTTGCGATCAAAGTGAATCCTGTTTGCTTGAATGTTGACTCTAAACCTCCAATATCATTGAATTTATACTCATTTTGTGCTATCATTGAATCTAATTGTTGTTCAACTGAAGACAATTTGCTTCTGGTGATGAACAGGATAAAACCACCTTCCTTCAAGCACTCATAGGTGACTTCCAATGTTTCTTTCAGTTTCAACTTATCATCAGCATGCAATAGATTCTGGAAGTTAAAATTAACTTGATCATCTCTCAAGACAATCAAATCAGATGAATGAATATCGATCATTCGCTTAAAATCATTATGAAATCGGATAACTTTAGGACCATTTGTTTCAACGAAGGCAAACAAAGAATCAGGAACTACAAATTTTGTTGTTGAACGGATGCCAATTGAATTGAAGTAATCATTTACAGCATCAGAAGGAGAGTCAATAGAAAAATTGATATCAGAAACTAAGATCTGCTTCAATGAAATATTTTCACCGATTGTGAACAATTGTGGTTCCAAACATGCTTTGAGTGGTTCCTTCATCAACATATCTTTGACTAAAAATTTACGATTCGATTCAATGAGACGTTTGAATTCACCTTTACCATCTTTTACTGTAGTTTGATTGTCGTCAGTTACTGCTGTTGTACAAGCCAAGTAAAGGATATTTAATAATGTATGAGATTCATCTTTGAGTGACAACATTCGTTTAATTATCTCCTCATCATCAATTGAAGAGCCAGAACGGAGGTTCTCAATGCACTGACAACAATATTTCGAATATGAATCCAATCCAATTGATGTTTTTTCGGTCAATGATATAGATTGATCATAAGGAGTAAACATTATTGTCTCAAGACGTGCAATCTGATTATCTTGACGACGATCAACTGGAGAAGCTTTAACTCCTTTAATAAGAAGGCCTGGTGCAGCACCGATGTTGGCATCTTTATCAAAGTAAATATCAATTGTTCCCTGTGTTCCTTGAGGTGCTGATTGTCTCGAAGATTCGATCGCCTCTAATGCAGCCTTTTGATTGATGAAAGCGTATTCCATATAATTAGGTAAATATAATTTACGATCTGATGAACCAAATAGTGATAACTGTAAACAGGTATCAGCCATGCTAATCCAATGAGTCGTCTTCTTGGTTCGACCCCAACTACCATCGGATAGAGCTTCAGTTAAACCCTGAAATGAATCACCATAATCGTAACCACGAACACGAAACTCTTTATAAATATCTTTGGATCCCAAAGTGATAGCATCGTCTTTAATTGGTCGATGAACCAAAACATTTTCAAATTTGTGATTAAAGTGTTTTGGGATCCTCCATCTGCCTGTTGCACAAACGGTATTAGTCTCCTTAATTGTAAAACGATCGCCTTTTTTATTGAAACAAACAGTAAATTTAGTTGGTGCGTTTAGGCTCAAAATTGTAGCTCGATATAGTTTTACATCGAAAAATTCGATTGGTAAATCTTCAGGAGATTCATTGAATTCGTAAGCAATGCTCCACCAAACAATGTACAAGTAACCAGTTGCTGGAAACAAAATACGTCCATCAATACAATGTCCATGAAGGAATTTCCACTCAGGATTCATCAAATCAACAATCGTCTCCAAATCTCTTTGTTGCAAATTAAAATATTGTGGATATTTAGTGACTAAATATGACGTTGAATGGTCCCATTGAAGTAGATGTCCAATCGAAGGTGTCTCACGAGAAACAGGATACTTTACAGTTGGATAAAGTCTTTCAATTGATGGATTGTGTCCAGCAATATAAATCTCACCGAGTGATTTGAAAATTGACAAAATTCCTTGTTGATAATTTGATGATGAGTTATCGATTTCATGGCCCAATATTGACATTCTTATTGAAGATGAACCCAATCTATCAGTTAAAACATCCAACGTCCATTGAGAGGAACCCATTTCAATGAAGATGCCATTAGTTGGTAAATAAGTTGATGCTTCATAAAAGTAACTCCGCGATTTTAACAATCGAGTGAAATAGTTTGCTGTTATGTATTTACAATCGTAATCATCCCAACGTTTAGGTTGAGCTGAGGTTATCAGCCAAGTGTCAGAGCGTTGTTTACAGTTGGTCAATATGGGTGACAATTTGGTAGCAACAGAAGCAGATATTGATTCCATGATTGATGAATTGAATGGCATTTTAAACGAATCTAGCCATTTACAGTTGACTGTTTCGTACTTGGCTTCAAGTTTCTGTACAAATGCACTAATCGAATCAGCTGAACCTGTGATTATTGTTGATGATTTTGAGTTCAATGATGACAATTCAACGTCACTTGGTTTCAAAGATGCAATTTGTTCCCAGTCAAGGTTGATCTTGACCATTGCACCTGATTTGTCGAGTGATTGGGAACAAGTAACACCAATCCAGTAGGCAACCAGCAATGCTTGTTCACCAGTAAGACATTGATCAGCATATGCTGCAGCAATCTCACCTAATGAATGACCCATTATACCGTCAAGTTGTAACTCCAATAACTTGATCAATTCAAACAGAGCCATTTGAGTAGCGACCATTGATACTAATGATGTTACCAGTTCTCGCGAGGATCTACTGTTTTCTTTAGTGAGCAGCTCGATCAGGTTAATACCGAAAGGAGTCAAGACTGAGTTTAAAGATTTCATCTTTTCATGAATCCATGGGATTGACATTAACTGGCAATAAGATTAATATCAAAAGAGTAACTGAATAAAGGAGGGAAAACTACCCAAAGAGGCTTTCGACGTTGAGTCTCTCTGCAATTAGACATTATTATTGATTGATTATTGTCCAAAATCAAATATCCTCGATGTTTTAAACCAGTTTCTGGTTCGGTTTTGCTAACATCGTTGAGCAAGGATAAAAGATCACAAGTTAATTTACCTTTGTGAGATTTAATGAAACTCTCGATCTCATTCAAACCTTGAATGGTGCGATTGTTGAAATTAACTAAACGAGGAATTGATTTGTCACTCAACAATTTGTCTTCAACTGTGGTTCGCTTAGGATTAGCAGCTAACACTGAATGAACATTGACGCCACCAAACCCAAATGAATTGACTGCAATTAAATCCTTTTCATAAGGAGTCACTTCCAATACTGGTTTAATAACTCCTTTAATCAGTGGCTCAATGAATGGATTAGGTTCATGGAAGTTTATATTTGGAGGAATCAAACCATTTTGAAATATCTTGGCCACCTTTGTGATGGCACAAAGAGCTGATGCACCTTCAATGTGACCCATGTTTGATTTAAGACAACCTACTAACAGAGTTTTGTCTGAATTTGGTCTCAATGCTTTCGCCAAAGCAGTTGATTCAACTGGATCACCAGCTTGTATACCAGTTACATGAGCTTCAATATAATCAATGGTCAATGGATCAATTCCCAGCGAATTGTAAACTGATTTCATCAAACTCAATTGTGCCTCATATTTTGGGAATGTTACTCCTTCTGGTTTATAACCATCACAATTGGTCTGACAATCAAGGATTCGAGCATAAACTCGTTTGGAGACTGACTCTTTCTGTACAAACATAGCGACAACAGCTTCGGATCGACAATAACCGTTAGCCGAGGCATCAAGACACTTGGATTTACCATCAACTGAGAGCATTTTCATTCGGCAAAAGGCAACCGATATGCAGGGACAAAGTTGAATACCAGCACCAGCAACAATGGCTTGGTCACATTCACCTGAGTTAATTGATAATAAAGCTTGATTAAGAGCGGTAAACCCTGAGGCACATGCTGTATCGATCGGTATTACTGGTCCATTCCAATCAAATGCATAGGATATTCTGGATGCACCAATCTCCAAATATTCAGGAGGATTGGATTCCACCTGACGAAGAGCAACAGATGTATCATCATAACAGTAACCAAAAAACAAGCCAGTTTTACTTCCACGTAATGAGTTTGGACTCACACCTTGAAGAAAGATAATTCAAGAATACAATTGTACAATCATGTTTTACCGATTCTTCATCAGAATTATCGTAATTTTAAAGTGATAACCTAAGCATCAATTATTAATGAACAACTAAATCTATTTATATCAATCCTGACAACATTGTAATAAAATGCTATAACTTTTTTTTGTAGGACTTTTCATGTTTTCATATTTCAATATATTATAGCCTACGACAGTATCTATTGATTGGTAAAAGAATGATGATTGTAGATGATACCGTTCTCGAAATATTGAGGTTCAAAGTTTTAAGGCCAATGGCCAAAATCAAGAGAACTGGCGATAAATTGAAAAAAGTGTTCGATCGTTGATGTTCAACAACAACTTTTATCGATGAAAAATAAGTTTCAGATCTCTAACTCTTACGGTCACTTGAAGCGCCAGGTTTAACCTAAAATCGAAGTGGTCTGTTGTACAGAAGACGAAAATTTCATTTCTCAAAATAAGTGCATTTTCTGGTTGCTCATCAAAAGTTGCCCCAGAAGAATGAGTTTGATGAAAAAATCTGGTTCAATAACTGTACAAAAAGCGATCGAATTTTAAACTTTGAACTCAATTTTCTCGAAAACTGTCAATCAGAGAAATTTTTTAATATCACTAATAAACTCAGTTTTCATGCCCCTACAAACCCTGTAAATGGCAATCCTTAACTCTAAAGGAAAAGTTTTTGCGTTACTCCTTTGTTTGTTTAAATGTTTCAAACAATAACTTGTGCTTATTCGATGTCTTATATAATGATAAACATGATAATTTCTTCTTGTTTGATCTAGTCTTGTCGAGATAAATTTGCATTTTACCTTTTAAAGGTTAGCTAACCTTCGTTTAGCTTAGAATCGTCTGTTGTAAAGAGTGATCCAAAAGTCAATCATTGAAAATTATAATCAACTGAAGGATTCAGAAAGCAGAAAATATTACAGTAGGGGTTAGGGTTAAGTTAACAAAAAGGGGTCAGACTTTATTATTAATTTCACCCAATTACGGGATTTCGGGATACCGCTCTCCCAACGGTTACACTCGGTAAAAGGAGATACAACCTGCGTATACACTCAAGTGTATCGCTTTGGCGGCATGTTCAACCACCTCAAGGGGAAAATTACAAAAAGGTTTACATGTGTATGTTATTAACAAATAAAATTATTACATAAATTAAATTTCATGACAATCTGTCAAATGTTAGGGGGGGTTTACATAGTGGGAAAATCATTACATATGGTGGCGTATACAGAGCAAAGAATATTTTACATAACAATTGCCCACCCATCCCCAAGTAAAGGAAAAAAGTTAATATAAGGAAATAGTTAAACTGATGAAGTTAGATATTTTTGGTTGTTAAATAATCATAGTTTCAAAGGTAATTTAATTTTGATTTTAATTTTAAATATTTTAATTTAATTTGATTTGATTTGTTTTTTTTGTTTTGTTTTTTTGTTTTGTTTTGTTTTTCATAGTTTTATTTTAATAATGGTCGTAAGACCGTGTTAATATGGTTTCTAGGTTTGGTTTGTATTGGATTGATTGAGAAGGAAAATTTATGAATGGAAAAATGCGTGTCGTTTATAAGAGAATTTTTGAATGGGAGAGGAATTTACTTACCATTGTTTTGGTTAACTCTGTTAATCAAACAAATCAAAAAAAAGGTGGCTGGGTCCTGTTGACAGTTCTGGATAACTTTGAAGTAAAAAATTTGAGTTTTATTCTTAATTTAATTAATCTAAATTAAATTGTAAGGGATGGTGGAGTTAAGTTAATTTTTAGGTGTCGCCATCTCTGGCATTTTCAGTTTCTAGAGATAAGAAAAAAACAATGGAACAGAAAACTGGACAAAAAAAGTTCGATTCTATTGGTACTTTAATTTGTTGTTAGAGGGCGACTATGAAAAAAACCTTCAATTTTGTTAACTTAATTAGAAACCGCAGCCAGTCGAATCATTAACGAATGGCGGATAAGAGCTAAAATAGCTTATGGCGGATGCTTAGCCGGCTAAGCCGGCTGTTAAAAAAATCGGCGGCAAATCGGTTTAGCTGAACATCAAATAAAAAATTTCAGTTTAATTTGTAATTTCAGAAGAAAAAATGACTTAGTAATCGTAATCATCATAGTTTTTAGTAACAAAATCAAAGTTATCATGTATGAATAAAATCTTATTGAGTTTATCAGGGGCCAATTGAGATCTTTTCTTGTTTAATGTTAAACCAGCAACTGAAAAAAGCCTTTCAACAGGTACACTTGTCGCAGGTATTGATAATATAGCCTTTGCCAGTTCATAAAGGTTAGGCCATGCTGCTTTTCTTTCATGCCAAAATTCTAAAACATCACGACTAGATTTTGATATTAAATAAGAATCTATCTCCAAATCAAAATTAGTTGCTGCATCTGAATGGGCTGAAAATTTTCTAGCAAGCTGTGTAAGTAAACCTTCTTCACTTGTCGGAGCTTCTTGATGTTCATAATTATCTTCACCTACCAGATCAGAGAAATATTTTTTGATTAACTCCTTTCTGTTAGTGTTTTGAATTTCACAGTAATCATAAACTGGCTTCAAGTCATTGAATTTCGGGTCCAAAATAGATGCAACAATAATTAATTCTGACTCAGGAAATCTACGATCAAAATTATCAAGCATATGTGACTTAAGTAGTCCTATTTCTAAGCTGTTATCATCGAAAGATGATAAAATTTCCTTTAACTGGCATCTTAGTAGTAAAGCTTTATTGATAGTTGGCTGCTTTTCAGCACACAAGATATCAACCGCAGTTTTGAATTTGTTTAGGAATGCTTGTAAGTTTGACATCAACAATATATCTTTCTTGCTTAAAATCAAATTGAATCTATCCATACTTCCCAAAAGTTGATTAACAGCATTAGAATTTATCAACATTGACTCAATCATCACTAGCAAGGAGTGCCAACGCGTTGGACAATAGCTCTTTAAGGTAGTATGTTGACCAAATCTTTGAGAAGTTCCACTAATATCATTAAAATTATCCGCATGTATTTCTACTTCTTCAGCCACATCGAAAAAATCAACAGGAAAAATTTCATTTTCCTCATCATTTTCACCATCACCACCACAATCTATTTGTATTTCATTAACTTCATCTTCCTGAAAATTCGCGATATCAGGATTTTTAAATCGCAAACAAGAATGTATTTCTTTCATTTTATTAAATAACACCATTAACTCAGGCACATTTCTAAATCCATCGACTGTGATCAGGTTATGAATTGCATGTCCAATACAAGAGTGGGATTTGAGATTGTGTGCATTGCAAGCAGCTATCATATTGGCTCCATTATCACGAACAATATAGACTTTATCTACATTCACACAATAATTTTGACACAGTTCACTAAGTTTTGAGTAAATGTTGATAGCTGTATGAGATTCAGGAAAAGCTATAGTACCAAGGTTCAAGCGATTGAGAATTCTTTCAGTGATAAAATGAATTGTAACTCCAAGATATTTCATGCGCCTGCATGAATCTGTCCAAATATCTATTGCCATAGCACATGTATCTCGAGGTAATTTGGCCTTCACTTTATTTTCAATGTCAATAAATACACGATTCAATCCACTAATAGCTAAGTTTCTGGCTTTAGGTATATCTGTTGCATCTTTAATAACCTTATACTTTGAAAGAAATCTCTGAAATCCTTTGGCCTCAACTTTCTCAAATGAATATAAATCCAAACAAAACCACATAACAATATCATTTGTTAAAATTTTTTTCCTTTGTTTGTAAGTTAATGTAGAAGAAATAGTGTTTTTTCCAATATAATTTGTTATTTGGCTTGATTTTCTAGGTAATTGTATTCCGTGAACCTCCAGAAGATGGGAAAATAAATTTGATGTTGAAGTAGTAGTTCTGTATTTTGCAACCTTAGAAAACTTTTTTGTTGATTCCATCTCCTTTTCAAAACACTTTTCACAAAAATAGTGCTCATTGTCAAGAGCTTTTCCATATTGGTCAAATATATTTCCAAAGTAAAACCATGCTGGAGACTTCTTGTTAGTCAATTTCCTAAATTTGCAAGTATTTAACTGGTAAGGAAATAAGAAGAAACTATGAGTTTAACGCTTGAAATGAAAATTAATCCCCTTACCTCAATATTCATTTTGTTTAAATATATATCATCAATACAACAACATAAAATAACAACTCAAAATATGTATAAATTTATAACAATATTTGTGTAGTGTGGTTTCCCAAACGATCTTTTCAGCCATACAGAAGTAACTTCAGCCATACAAACATCTACGGATTTCAAGTTGGCTGAGCCAGTAAAAGTATGGCTTTGGCTAAGCCATCAAATCAGTAGCGGATAAGCCAAAATTTACGGCTAGCTGCGGATTCTAAACTTAATGTTAGCCTAATGGTTAGCATTGGCGATAAAACTGCTAATCTTCATATGTTGTGTTTGCATCTTGGGGTTAGCGTTCGAATCTCGTCCAAGTCTCGGAGTTAGAGCGACATACAGTAGTGCTTACTCAGGGTTAAGCCCCCTGGACTATCCCATTCCCCCTTCCTGATGGATTCCCAGCTTAGCTGGATAAAGCCTAGCGCCTATGGGTCGGTAAAACACCTAGGTAGCAAGGGGTAGACGGCGCCTTAAAAGCTGTCGCGGCTGGCCGGTCCACGCAAGCAAAAATGTTAACTTAACCCTAACCCCTACTGTATATCATATTGTAGTTTTGATTTAAAGCTAAAATTGAAAACAAATAAACATTGTATCAATGTAATAATAGGACCAGTGTACAAGTTAAATGGATCTTATACTCGAATTCGCCATTTCTTCATCCAGAATAAGTGAGTCCACAAACTCGAAGCGCATTACTTTTTCCTCTGTAGGCATTTAAAAATTATGAACTGTGAAAATGACTCGGATATTCGAAGCCTCAGGTTGGATTAGCGATTCAACGCTTTTAAGGAGACAAGGATTGTGATATAAATTATAAATATATTGAATTGAAGAAATTCATGAAAAAAGTTCAATCAATAAATAGACAGTAAGGAAAGTTGATGAAAGCCTATGCATGTGTCGATACTTTTGGTTCACCCTTTATTCATCTTCAAAGCTCAGTCATAATTTGAGCTCACAAAATACTAGTAAAACAGCTGAATAATCAAATGACTTGGGAGAACAGCTCATCTTTCGAACAGGTTGTAAGGATCAACAATCAACAGTATAAAGGCACGATTGAGCCAATGGGTTTTCGCAAAGCAGTGCATTGAACCAACAACTATCAACAAAATAAAATCTGTTTCAATTTATCTCCTTTTGTTGGCGTTCATTCTCATGAGTATCAGTTAACTGTCAGTGAATAAAAAATAAGACAAAACGATTTTGTTATTTTCAGTTTGTGTCTTTCAGCAGTTATAAGTGTTACATTTATTTTTCAACATCATGTGCTAGCTAAAGATTCAATTCAGTTTTAATACAGTAAAGGCTGAGATAATGAGACTCTCTTGGAATAGCTTATTCACACTATTCGTCGGGCAGCGTATTTCATGATTTTCAATTTTCCTTAATAGATCAGATTTAACCTTAATTGTCTTATTAATCTGATTTCTAGAGTTTTTTGATTGATATTTTACGAAAGAAAATTTAAATGAGTTAATTAAAAACTAATAAAATCGCAATGAAATTTGATGAAATCGAATTCGATTTAACTCCTCCTTAATTAGGGGTCGTTTATAAATTTTGTCTCATTATCTCAGCGTCTCATTATCTCAGCCTTTACTGTACCTAAATATTGATGGATTTTATAACCTAAAATCTTATTGAATTAAGAACAACATCTTTTAGTTCTTATTTTTATCTTTGTGCAAGTTTATTACTGTATAATTGTAATTTACTCAGTTTCGCTGTCGATCAAAGTAAAAATTGTTTTTATTTTCCATTGCAGCTCTTTTGCAGATATGGAATTAAACACGGAATTAGACAGATAAAAAAGAACTCGCAATCATAAGACACAAAATACATTATTTTTACTATAATCTGAGATATTCTGAGCTAGATTTTTTTCTTTAGCTTATTCAACCTAACATAATATCCAGAACCTCTCAATGCAAAAAACTTAGCGCAAATCTGATCTGTTTTCACCTTTTCTAACGAATTCGAGACTATTTTTCCCAAATCAGTATTAAGTAATGCACTTTTTCCTCATTGGATGAAATGACTCTTTAGGAGTACTTTGCGTTTTACAGTATTTACTAACACGTTTATTGAAGTGCAACATGTCTTACATGGCTTTGTAATGTTTCTCCGCAAATTCTGTCTTTGATTTGACGAATGAAAAGAAGTAGGCAAAATAACGTTTCTTTCATTTCTATTTTAGGTAATAACTCACTAATTATTGCTGCTAAAACTCGCATCTGAGTCACCAATAGATTGAAGTTTGGTTTTCTGAGTTCATTCGAGCTTCACTCTGACTGAGAATCGGCAATCATTTGGTGAGTTACAAGTTAGATGTAACACTTATAACTGCTGAAAGACATAAACTGAAAATAACAAAATCGCATTTGAGTAACTCATAAATGGCAACGATGTGATCAATTCTAAGTCTGCCGAGTTAGAGTTGAAATTAACCCCTGACTGAGAATTAATGGTCATTTGGAGAGTTACAAGTTGATAGCGTTCTCTATGAGAAGATACAAAGGCTTTATCCAAACTTAATAACACTCAATCACCCATATCTTCTGACTATTTTGAGTTATCGGCCTGTAACTAACAACGAATTGGATAATGATGTCAGTTTCACGAGATTACCTTCAATTCCTAGTCAGAGGTTAAATATTTTTAACAAAAGCATTTTGAAGTTGGCGCTGATTCCTTTGAAGCGTTTGTCAACCAATTTAGTCTTTCAAATTGAACATTTCATTCCTTAAAACTCTGGTAAACTTTAGGTTGAATGGTTCAAAAATTATATACTAAAAATTGATTAGAAGCGGATGAAATCTTGAGAAAGCTGATGTAAGTACTAAATTTGATTGAAAATAATTTATTAAAATACAATTTGTATTACAATTATTACAGCATGCATAATATGGCTCAAGGGGTAGAGATGGAGCCACTCAGCCATATTATTGACCAGCCGCCACAAGCTGCGCTTCAAGCGCAGCGCTTGTGTCTAAATTACTGTATTAGCAACTCGTTTTTGCGGTCAATTTATCTGGTTTATTTTGTGTATTTTTCTTCGATTTTTTATATCCCATTTCTCTTTTTTGTATTTTTCAGAGTGATCGACATCCTTACGTTGATCAATTGATTATTAACAATGTCAGATTTAAATAAATCTGCTGACATTTTCAGGAGGACTGTTGATTCTAGTGAAAGAGAAAGTGCAGAAAAACAATTGGAAATGGTAAAATACTTTCATTTTTTCATATTTTCGCTTTTATCCTTTCTTTATTTAAAAACATGATTATGACCATGTCCATCTATTTCTTTTCATCCCATATTCATGGTTTAGATTTACAACGGAAATGACTACACTCCTTCAATCTTGCCATTGGTTATGGCAGACGGTTGTGTTATGCCTATTCGGCAAGCTGCCGTTATATGTTTGAAAAAAAATTTAAGAAATTTGGTCAAAGAAGCCAGCAGCCTTTTCTCAAACATCCAAAGTTTGATATTGGATGAATGCTGCATGGCAGGAAACGAACCATTGACTAGAGATATTGTTTTAAAAAATAGCCGATGCTATCGAGCAGTTATTGAATCTAACATGAACACAACCGACTGTATTGAAACCAAGAAGATGCTTCATCAAATCAATATTCTGTGGAACCTAGTGGAGATCCTTTATATTGATGTTTTACCTGCCGGCAACTTAGTTGAACAGTTGTTAATTTGGATCAGGTATCATTATCCAAATACAAATTTAGAAGCTGATGCCATGTTAAAAAACAACGAAGTGCACGAGCATCCCAGCTATTGGACTATTATACTCAAGTTTGTCGTCAGAGGAGAAATAAAAATGGCTTCCAAACTGCTTAAACTGCATCCAGACTGTGAAACTAATGAAAATTTGAGTTTTATTCATATTCTTATGGAAAAGATGCCACAATTCACTCGAAACTGTATGAAATACGAGTTTTTTGCTAAATGGCAAGCTTGGAATATGCAAGTTAAAACTCATTTCAGAAAGAGTGTTTTCACATCTCCAGAAGAAAGAACAATATTAGGTTTGCTGTGTGGAGATTTTGGAACCTTTTCATCAAATAAACATCTGTTTGAGTCTTGGTATCATCTCATGGTAGCTTTTCTGCATTTTGCTGATCCATTAGTAGCAGAAATAGATATTCCATCTCTAGCATTCCAAAGTTTATCAACATATTTGGACATTCGATCAGAGGAACAAGCGAAACCTTATGATCGGGCAATTCTCAAGGCATTTGCTTACGATCTTATGGCTGTTGTGCAAGAATCTTGCTCAGCTTTCAAAGATGGTTGGTGGTTCTGTACACATTTCATCGATCTTCTCTACCACGGAGGAATTTTAGAAGGAATAGAAGAGCCAAGAAAATTAAGAGAGTTTTTTATTCTTGACTATGCTGATGTATTGATGGGCGATGATGAACTTTGGCCAGATGCAGTAAATTATTATGCTTCATGTTCTGAATTCGGCTTGGAATCACTAAGGCTGCATTTAGAAAGTAAACCTTTAGATTCAGAGGAAACAAAATCAAAAATTATTCAAATTTGTGAGAAACATAACTTGGATGATGTAATTCGTGTTGTTTATATTGTTTTAGCAAGAAAAGCTCTGACAGAAAATAATTTGGGCCAAGCTTTAATCATGGCTGCTCGAAGTAAAAGTCCAGTTTTTGCTTCTCACATAGCTGACATTTATTTAAAGCATTTTGTGGAAAAAAAGAAATTTCCTGATCAAAAAGCTCTCGATTCTCTTGGACCACTGATGTTAACATGTGATAAACTAACTTTTCTTGCGAAATATAATGAATTTCTCGAATGCAAGAAACGTGGATCTCTTATTGAAGCCGGTGTTCAACTGGAAAATTTAATTTCATCCAAAATTGCTCCAAATTTTTTTATCTTCACTTTATTAATGGATGCTGTTTCACTACTAGAAGCTGAAATGCTTATTCTTAATTTTGAGCAAACATACCAAGTTCTGGTGGCCTTAGAAAATTTTGCAAACATGATGAATGAACAAACAAAAGACGAAGATGTTAAAAATAAAGAAAATTACCTGCGTCTCGCTATTGCCCGAAATATGGCTCGTGCTATGATTTTTGCCTAATACAGTTTGTACAAATTCATTATAAAAGAAAACCTCAATATCATTATTTAAAAAACAATCACTGTTTTAATGTTATCCAGTTATTTGCTCATTAAAATTGATCTTCGAATGAAATACTAGATTCTATTTACATATCTTGAATAAGCAAAAAATATGCCCAAGGTGAGGCTCGAACTCACGACCTTCAGATTATGAGACTGACGCGCTACCGACTGCGCTACCTAGGCGGGGCTTGACATTGGTTAATTCTTGGTATCACAAATGAAACAATTACTTTTTTGTCCGAAGAGTCCATAAATGGCACGGTTACCATCGGTTTACATTGATTTCCAGTTATAGCTTCGTCTTCTTTGTCTCTGTCAGCATTCGAGTATTAGATTCGTAAGATCCTGCAGTCATCAAGGCAGAACTGCGTATGAAGCTTGCGAAGTGATCTTAATACTTTTTTGGTATAAAAGTTTAAGATTGGTCTGTATTGAACCTTCTTGCAACACTTATTTGGATTTTTGTTCTACATCAATACATTCCTCATGAAATAGTATATCATCACTATATTGCCTAGTTTTTACTATCATTTAGCTCTTAAATGCAATAAATTTGTGTTCAAAAACTGTTTTTTGCGTGAAGCCAAATCATTTACGAAAATGTTTTTACAAAGTATTTTTAAATGACCTTGAGCTTTTTATATTTAATAGTATTAATAATTCTAAACACTATTCCAGAAGGAGTCGATTGCATGTCAGTTAAGGTCATTCCCCGATCGACTTATATCTATTTAACTACGTTATCAATGAAGAGCCGTCAGGCTATGCACCTAGTGTTAACAAATATCTCTAGCTATTGAAATGATTCTAGCCTGTGACCTGTAGATTTGGTTTCGAAAAAAAGAAAAAGTGACCTATCGCTATAGCTCGAGAACGAAATGGTTTATAATGCTATCTTTTTGTATGTATATTACTCTGCATAAGATGCATAATATTTGCCATTTTCAATTCTTAATTGCAACTATTCGTTAAGTTAATGTCTGAGAAAGGTTCGACTTTCGACCGTGATTGTGCCTCAACCGCTCGTTAGATTTTTCCCATTTTAATGTAAAACATAGTTTTTTCATGCTCTATCAGAAAATCAACATTAAAATTATTTTGACGGATATGCGTTTAGGCTGTCTATACCCCTTTATATTCACAAAATTGTCATCACATATTTATGTAATTAGATGAATCAGCCTTGAAATTTATGGTTAAAGAGTTGCGTTTTAGTAAAATAACGGGTCAGATTAAGGGCGAAATAGCTTAACTTTTAGCTTATAAACTAAAGGTAATAAAGAAAATCAAAATAAAAATAAGCATTAATAATTAAATTGCATGGAAATTAAAAAACAACTTTCCCTCCATGTCTAGTTATTTTGTTGCTAGATAGGAAGATGGAGGCACTGCTTACATTGGTTCATCTTTTTCTGTGTGAAAAGTGTGTGTGTAACATTTTATTGGCAACATTGGCAACTCGTTTTTTGGTTTTGGCTAATTTATTTCTTGTATTTTGTGTATTTTCCTTCGATTTTCATATCCCATTTCTCTCTTTTTTTGTATTTTTTTTACAGTGATTGGCATCCTTACGTTGATCAATTGATTATTAACAATGTCAGATTTAAATAAACTTGCCGACATTTTCAGGGGGACTATTGATCCCAATGAAAGAGAAAGTGCAGAAAAGCAATTGGAAATGGTAAAATACTTTCATTTTTTCATATTTTCGCTTTTATCCTTTCTTTATTTAAAAACATGATTATGACCTTGTCCATCTATTTCTTTTCATTTCTCATACATGGTTCAGATCTACAAAATAATTGGCTTTACACCTTCGATCTTGCGTCTGGTTATGGCTGATGGCGTTGAAATGTCTATTCGGCAAGCTGCCGTTATCTATTTGAAAAATAATGTTATTGCTTATTGGAGTGACAAATCTAATGGACCTGGTCTGGATAATGATTTTAATATCCACGAAGCTGACAGACAAATCATCCGTGACTCAATAATCGACGCTATTGTTATGGCTCCTGAACTTATCAGTGTTCACCTCGCTGTTTGTATTAGTCACATTATCAAAGCAGATTTTCCTGGAAGATGGCTCGGGCTTGTTGACAAGATTTGTATCTACCTTCGGCATCCAGACAATAAGTGCTGGATGGGTGCATTGTTAGCTTTATACCAATTGGTTAAAATTTATGAATACAAAACTGGCGATGATCGAGCACCATTAGATGAAGCAATGAACCTTCTTTTGCCTCTAATTTATCAACGTTGCGGACAACTTTTAGGTGATCATTCGGACCTATCTATTTGCCTTCAGAAACAGGTGTTGAAAATATTTCACGCCTTTACTCAGTATTCATTCCCTTTAAAATTGATTAGTAATGAAATATTTGCCCAATGGATGGAGTTATTCCGAGTTATTCTCGAGAGACCCAAGTTTCGTAATTTCGAACAAGAAAGAGAAGAGTCAAACTGGTGGAAGTGTAAAAAATGGGTACTTCATATACTATCAAGAGTTTTCGAAAGATATGGTTCACCTGGAGCAGTGTCGAAAGAATACAATGGATTTGCCAATTTTTATATCAAAACATTTTCCGGGTGTGTTATCGGGCTGCTGTTGAAAATATTAGAACAGCAAGGTAACAAGCATTACGTTGACTCTAGAGTTCTTCAGTTGACCTTGGTTTACCTAAGTACAGCTGTTAACCACGCCGTCACATGGAAACTGATTAAACCGCATACCATGCTTATAGTTCAGAATATTTTATTCCCGTTGATGTGTTACACCGATGAAGATGATGAATTATGGACAACTGATCCTCACGAATACATCAGAATGAAATTTGATGTTTTCGAAGACTACGTTTCACCTGTTACTGCAGCACAAAATTTGCTTCACATGTTCTCTCTTAAAAGAAAAGAAATGCTACAAAAAATTTTGGCCTTTGTTTTCCAAATTTTAAACGACTCGAATTCAGATGCTCGAATGATTGACGGAGCTCTTCACATAGTTGGGTCGGTAGCGGATATTTTATTAAAAAAAGAGATGTACAAAGATCAAATTGAAGAGCTTTTGGTCACTTACGTATTTCCCTATTTTTCAAATCAACACGGTTATCTCCGAGCTCGAGCTTGCTGGGTCCTCAATTATTTCTCGGGAACTAGATTCCAAAGAGAATCTAATTTAGCAAGCGTTGTCCGTAGTGTTGAAATGTGTCTAATGCACGATAAAGAATTACCCGTTAAAGTTCAAGCGGCAATATGTATCCAAGGTATCTTGACGTCCCAAGACAAAGCTCAGAAACTAATGGAGCCCAATATAACTCCTATTTCATTTGAAATACTAAACCTCCTTCGAGAAACTGGAAACGAAGATTTAACTTCAGCTATGCAGAAATTGGTTTGCTTGTATCCAGAACAAATGATGCCCATAGCTTTTGAAATCTCACAACATTTAGAACAAACTTTCTATCAAATTTTGGATTCGAGTGCTGACGAAGACAATGAAGACAAAGCAATGACCGCAATGGGATTGCTAACAACTATTGACACTATCTGTACAGTTATGGAAGATCAGAAAGAAATAATGGCTCAACTACAACCAGTCGTTGTTCGATTGGTCGTTAAAATTTATCAAGAAGAGTTAATGGAGTTGTATGAAGAAGCTTTAACTCTTGTATGTACTGCTACCACCAACAGTATATCACCTGATCTTTGGAAAATTTACGAACTTATGTACCAGGTTTTCAAAAAAGATGCTTTCGAATATTTTGGGGATATGATGCCAGCTTTGCACAACTTCATCACCGTGGATCCTCAAACTTTCGTCAACAATCGTAATCATGTTCTTGCTATGTATGATATGTGCAAGACAGTTTTAAACAATGATGCCGAAGAAGAAGCTGAAAGTTATGCAGCTAAACTATTGGAATGTATGATTCTTCAGTTTAAAGGTCAAATTGACGAATGCATCAGACCATTTGTAGAACTTGTTTTGACTCGACTTACACGTGAAGTCAAGAATACCAGTCTACAACAAATTTGTCTCCAGGTCATTATTGCCGCTTTCTACTATAATCCTATCCTTTTATTGAATATTTTGAACGATATGCAGCCAATCGATTCAAATCAATCGCTGTTTACACATTTTATCAACCGCTGGTTAAGTGATATAGAATGTTTCAAAGGATTACATGATAGGAAAATATGTGTTTTAGGTCTGATAACTTTAATCAGTTTACCACCCGAGAAAAGAGTTGCCATTATCAATGAGGCGTCACCTCAATTAATGCCCTCGATCTTAAAACTGTTTGACGGCTTGAAGTTAGCCTATCAATCAAAAGCGAATGCGGAAAATGCTGATGATGAAGATTCTGAAGAAGAACTGGATGAAGATAGTGACGTGGAAGCTTTGGAGGATGAAGAAGACCATGTTGCTGCTACCGATTACCATAGTAGAATATTAGGAAAAATAAGTTCACCCAGCTGTCCTTTCCCAGTTACATCATCTTACCTACGTGATGATGAGGATATCAGTGAAGACGATGAGGATGAATATAGTGATGATGAAGAGGCTGATTTCGTTCAAACTGCCTTGGAAAGCTATACCACACCATTGGATGCTGATGATACAGACGTAGATGAATATGTTATTTTTAGAGAAGTTCTCGAAATGTTACAAAAGAAAGATCCTAATTGGTACAATGTTTTGATGTCACCTTTAAAACAAGAACAACAAGAGGCTTTACAATCCGTTTTCATTTTGGCCAGTCAACGAAAAGCCGCAGCAGGTTTGTTTTAGTTGGTTGTTCAATTATTACATTCAGTTGTTTCATCTTATTTTTTATCAGTCTTGCTTTCCAATTATCCAATACTGTTCATCTTTACTCAATTTCCTATCATGGTATTAATTGTAAACCTTTTTCTCATCCTACAGAATCACGTAAGATCGAGAAACTCGGAGGTTACATGTTCCACACTCAAACCGTGCCTAGCTCTTTCAATTTCGGAGGAACACCTATTGTATAGCTTTAATGTATCCATTGACAATTTCTTTGAAAATCTTCCTCGCCTCAATAATCAGCCATTCTGGCCTTTTCTGAAAAAAATTCTCCTTTTTTCTTTCATACTAATTTCCTTTTTTGTCATCTTGTTACCCTTTTCCACACCCTATCTCTCCTTTTCTCTCATCATCACTTTATGGAGATAATTTAAATATGTGTTGGCTAACTTTAATTTTGGTTCATACAACAGCCATTCAAAGACGAGTTTACATTTTAATTGAAAGGCTTAATTTGCTTGCAAAAATATATTCACAATCTTTAATTAAATGAATACAAGGCACAGTTGAAGATTTTTCTTCTGATTGTTATATCTGCATTCACTTAATGCTTTGATGCTAAGTGCCAATGTTACAGGGCTTTTTGGCTGAATATTTGGATTAAGTAGATTATCATCAAAGGATTGCTGTTCGACTTTTCAATTGATTTCCTCCATTCGAGTTTCTAACGTCATTTGAATAAGGCAAACTGTAACCCTAAACCGTCATGATAATCTTGTTATATGAATTGAATTTTCTTGATAAATTGTGACTCAATTTGAGCAGAAGCTTTCATTCCTATTCACTGTCCCAATTAGTTTTGATCAATCGCTTTTTGTCAGTTTGATAGATGTCTCTTAATAGATTCAATGCTTTGATTTGCCATGCAGGATTTACAAATTCAATGCTAAAACTGTAAATGGAATAAAGCCTAAAATCCATTGAATTTAATTACATGATAGTAGATTGACCTTCAAGTTAACAACTACATTACATAAATACGACTACTGGGTATTCAACTATCAATATTTAGCTAATCTGGGATTGATAGCGATAGATAATCACTATAATCACTTGTTATATCTGCACTCACTTAATGCTTCGGTGCTAAGTGCTTTTTGACTGAATATTTTGATTAAGTATTATAGATCAACATCGAAGGATTGCTTTTCGACTTTTCAATTCATTTCTTTCATTGATGATAGTAGATTGATCTTCAAGTTAACAGTTACTTGACGATAAACACTGGTAACTAGCCAGCAGTAACATTTGAGTCAAACTTTGATTGGGCTACTTTTGCTTCTATGACTATAAACGACTGGTTCAATTTTCCGTTTAAAAAGGGCATTCTTCAAGTTGAAATAAATCTTGCAGTATATTTTCAGTTTTCATTTCAATGGTTTTATTACTGTGGTAATTGATCTAGGTTCGAATGTAAAAGTAAACGGTTTATCGACAAAGCCATCAATCGATAATTTAATAGGTTTTTGATTTCGATTTAGCACAGTAAAAATCAAATCATTAGATGGACTCAGGAATGTAGTCATTTTTATGTTTGCGTCGACTACTCCTTTAGTGATTTGATGACCAAGACGAACTGATCCGGGCTGAATAAATTTGCTAAAATGTCCAAATACATAAAACATTGGTTGTTTATAATATTCTGGTGAAGTTGTATTAATGAATATAAATGCATCAGCTGCATTTTGAAGCCAATTTGGTCCACCGATTTCGTCAAGAACAAGATTCCAATCAACCCAGCCACTTGACCAATTGTTGAGACCTTCAATTACGTCAGCGGCTATATTTTCAGCTCGTGTCCAGTTTCCAATGGTCACTGTAAAATGCAGATAAAAGTGTTAAATGAAAATCAGTTGATGCTAATAGAGACTTACAGCTCTTTTCATTAGATCTGAATCCTTCACAAGCTTCACTTGAAAGTATAAAATACTCAGGATACATTGCATGAAATTGAGTTAAAGCTTCATACATGTATTGAGCGTACCAATGATAAGCAACACCAGAAACATATTGATTCACTTCAGGATCACTGAGAATTGGCCAAACAAAATTGATAAGATAAGGAATATTGTCATCAAGTACCATCAATTTGAGCTTATTTTTCCCGTAACCAGCTGCTTTTAAAGCTGGACCCAAATCTCTTTTGATGAATTCTGCCATCATGTAACCCGAAAAGCCCAAAGAAGGCAACTTCAAAAAAGGCACAAGGCCAACATTGGGTTCGTTTTCAGGCGTAAGTCCCCAAAAGTCAATACCGAGGGCTTCATAGGCTTGAAAAAATCTGATCCAGAAGAAAGTTCAACAGTTGAATTAAAAAAATGTAGACCAATAATGTTAACTAAACATACTTGACAAAATAATTTGCATAAGTTTTCCAATAGATGCTTCCAGGATTACCTTTCAAAATACCAAGACCATTGATTTCCTCATTGGTTTTCAGCCACTTAGGAGATGACCAGGGTGAGGCAAAAAGCTTGAGCTGAGAGGTCAGGTTGAGAGCTTTTTTGATGTATTTTATCTAGAGAAGTAAAAATTAGCAGTTAAATTAGATTATGATCAGTTGGAATAACAGTTACTCACTTTATATTGATAATCATCATGAGTTAAGGAAAAATTTTTCAACTCGAAATCGTTTTCGACATCATCATAGGAGTAGGGTCGATCTGAGAAATCACTGCTCGCCATAACAACACGGCAAACTGTGTATTGTAAGCCATTGGGTCCGAAATAATCTTCAATTAATTTATCAGCTAAACACTCTGGTAATTTGTTAAGATTGATTCCAGATGCATCAGTGAAAGCTCCTCCAAAACCAATAATTTTTTGCTTACGATCAGTTGTATTGATTTGTACATGAACATCAGCAAGTTGATTAGAGTTGTAAATTAGATCATTTACGTGGATTATACTTTTTGCAAAACGATGAGATGATTTATCAGTTTGAAATATGGTTAAGTGATCGGGTAAGGAATTAGGTTCAGTATTGATTGAATCACAATAAGCTTCATTGCAAACACAGACGAAGGATTCGCCTTCAGTATGTTGTCTTACTTGACAGCCGTAGGATAGGGTAGCTATACAAATTGAAATTAGTGAAAACGTAATCAATCGAGTTGACATCATCACTCAAAGGTACAAAACAACTTTCGATCTGTACGTTTTCATTTACAAAGAAAATAATTTATATTTACCTTAATTAGCGTAACTCTAGAGATCATAACACAATCAGCTATGTAAGTATCGCAAATGGGGTTCATGTAAATATCTTATAAGCATTACATGAAATTACACCTTGTGCTGTATTGTTCTAGTTGTGAATAGCTGGATCAAAATGCGATAATCAAAAAGTCATTTGATACCACAGCCATGATTGGTTCAACGTTGACAGAGTTTTCCTTAATTGATGATGCAATCAAACTGATCATTGAATTGTTACTAATTCAAGCTCAGAATTCAAGATAATTTTACATTTTATTATTTTATTATTTTATAATACATTTTATATGCTATTTGGTATTCAAGAACATACTCATGTTTTTTTATCAACAGATCAGAAAGAGCGTTGGAAGTTAGCATTTATCGACATTTTTGGTATCAACAATCGTGAATAAATTGTTAATAATGATGCTTAAGTACATTTGGGGTGGAAAAATAACAAGATTAACTACAGTGAGGTATCAGTAATTGTGAATCTCTTGAAATAAATAAAGGCTATTATATCAGCAAATGCTCTTTAATTATAAAGTGATTGCAAAGGTCGAAATGGCTTTGTTCAGTCTGCCTGAGTACAGATATTACGATGATAAATTGCAAGAGTTTGTAAATTTTCCTTTTTTTGTTAAAAAACGTCGAGACATGGTGATGATGATCACAATTATTGGAAAAATGTAAACAATAAATAATCAATCCATGTAAGGTTGTATATAATTTAGTCGCAATTACTATTAAGCGCGCGATATTAAAAGTGAATCGACTCATAATTTATTCAATTGGATTACCAAAGTATAGATTGTTGTTCTTTTATGAATCAAAGTACTGACTGAAACAAAGAAATCGACTGAATTAAAGAAAAGTACAACAATAAGTACACAGTGAATCTTTTATATTTTAAATGCATTTCATTGGGATCGTCAATGATATTTTAATTTAAGTTTAACACGAAAAATATGTTGATATTATTGGGGCCTATCCCATATTGAATACAATCTTTTCACTTTACTTTCCGAATGTTACAATCTTTGCTTTCAGTGTTCAGTGATTTTCTAAGTAGATAATGGGCTTATGGACTGCGGTAATAAAATACAGAAATAAAAAATAAAATGAAAATCGTTTAATGAATTTTTTATTAGATTTTACGATAAAAAATTAACATTTCTTCCCTTCCGTGAGGGTAATCTCTCAACGGCTCGAAAATATCATCATTGTTGACTTCCTTCCAACTTCCTCTATGTTTGATCATTAGTATAGTCATTGAAGACTCGATCTTTTGTATAGTCAATTTAATTGTAAGAGCTTTAATGATTTAGATTGGTTTTTAAGAAGCTGAATTCATTTCTTGGTAGCTCCTGTTTCGGTCGTAACTGATTTATAGATGTTACATGATCTGTAAAATGATCTTAACTTATATTAATACTGAAGAAAAGAAAGTCAAGCATGAAATATGAAATTCTGAAAATTTGAAACAAGTAAATCTTTATTCGCGACAAAAAAACATAATTTTCAAAACAAATGGAAGATAAATTTAACTGATTCAGTAATTAATTTCATTTTTACATTTATTGTTAATAAACATTAGTATTTTGTTGAGAATTCGAAACAATTAAAGAAAAAATAGATTTAGTAATCTGTCATTTGAAAGTTGTAACGAGAATTTTTTTTAGAAATGTTTGTCTTAATTTTAAAACACAGAGTAAATGTATGGTTAGAGGTATGGGAATAGATCTTAATGAGTGAGGTCAAGTTTTCATAATTATTATGCTCAATAAATATTGAGGTGGTTAAAGAAACAGCTATCGAATGAAACAAAGATTGTTCTTGAAATATTGAAATAGACAGTTTTAGCCATTATTCAACCCGTCAGTAGTCAAAGCTAAATTTTATCATTTAGAGCGATATTGATCGATCTAATTATGATTCAATTTGGTCATTTTGTTTCGCATATAATTTTAGATTAGAACGAAATCGCTTAGTCAAGTCTTTGTCTTTTTTGATAACCATAAGATGAGGATATCAGATGAGCAACGAGTGAACTAATCTCGTTCTTCGATCACTCACATTTTCTTTTCCCTAAAAACAAAATAACAGGAAAACAAAAAATAATTAAGATACAAAAAAATATGCCTTTTACATTGCCTCAAGCCAATTCTGAGGTTCAGAGATAGGAAATATCTGGATAACTTGTCCAATGCATTTAGATTGTCCTTCACGGAATAGTACTCGGCATCCTGGATGGACATATTCTGGTTGTCGAAGGAATTTAAGCATTATTGATGCTGTTTCATTTGTTGTAATTCCTCTTTTACCCATAATCGCAATAACAACTGCTGTTTGACAAATATTACCAATATGAACAGTTGCTTGGTAACCTGATGAGATCATAGTTGCATGATAAAGAACATGCATACGAGCTTGAAAATATAGACAAATTGAGTTCTCTAGATGAGGTTCACGAGTCAACGACACTATCACCATTCCCTTTCTCAATTGTTCTAAAGATTCAGGTTCTTTATTAGCTAAAGCTAATGTAGCACTTTCTCCGGCTCGGACAACTCGGCATGGAACTTTATATCGATGGATTGATTGTATTTGAGCTTTAACAAAATTTCCTTCGATATTAGGTCCAATTTGAATCCAATTGCCTTCTTTTAGAATACCTGAAGTTAACAATCCACCTACAACAGTTCCAACCTCAGTTACATGGAAGGTTTCATCAACCTTTGCAAATAAATAAATATGTAAAAAACATTAGAAGAAAAAAGAAATCAGATTAAATAGATTATCTTATTAGCAAAGTAAATTTTTTGAAGTTAGAGATACGAAAGAGTCCAGAAAGAAAGATTTGGCAACAAGATAGAAAGATGAGATAAGAAAAAAGAAACCGAAGAAACTGGTATTGATAATTCTTTTTAAGCGGGAACTCGTTTTACGCGGGCAAAAAAGACTCTTATCCCGTTCTCGCTTGTTCAAAATGGTTCAATTTAATTGTAATTAAAAATTCACCTGAAATTCCGCATCCTTTTGAATCAGCTTATCTACATCCTTATTGCTTAGGCATGGAGAGAAAACATTGAGAAAAGTATATAAGAGGTCAAGTCCAGTGCCATTTAAACAAGACACTTTAAATATCGGTGTGATATTGGATGCCATTGAACTGGCAGCAGTAATTGCATCATCTTTACAGTTAATTATGATTGGAAGCTGTTGAATGAATGAAAGGAAATAGTCAGATAATTGGTTTGTATGTATACAGGTAAGTGTGTGCGTGTGATTAGATCACTGAGCAACTAAAGTTTGTTCAAATGGGTGAGTATAACAAGCAAAACCAGCATAAAAAATATTGTGCACCATTAAATACAATTCATTTTCTCTGTTTTTTTACTTTCCCTCATTTTTTATGAGCTTGTTCTTTCCAATAATGATTCAATCATAATTGGAACGATGTAACTTTGTTGTAACATCTAATGAAGTTTAACAATGTGTTTAACTATTAGCAGGTTTATTATCTGATATTTAGTTAGGAAAAACAAATGAAGCGTTTTAAACACGTCGACAGTTTCCAGTCAAACTTAAAATTACTGTTTCCTCTAGCCTCAGGCTTAGTATTGAGCATGTATCTGTCAACTTGACTATTTAATGGTTTTAAGATTTCAGCGAAAAAAAATGATGCCAATGCAAGGCTGATTTTTGCTTTACTTGTCATGTCGTTTAAACTTTCTACTTTTTTTGCTTTTCAGTTCTGTTAATGATTTTTCTGCTTTCTCTGATATGCGAATAAGTGTATAGAAGTATGAAAATTTAGATTTACCTTTTTACAGGCCGGTGATTTAAGTAAAGATTCAAGTTTATTGAGAGTGTCCTTGGTAGTTTCACTGGTAGAGAGATCAACTTTATTAACAACAATGACTATTGGCACATCCAAGGCCAACGCTAACCCAAGGTGTTCTAGTGTTGTCCCGGCAAGACCGGCAACTGCGCTAACTACTAACATTGCAATATGGGGAGAATGTCCCATCAATCCAAATATAGTAGTCCTCAGATATTTCTGATGACCAGCAAGGTCTATAAATGTTATTAGCTTAGAAGATGATTCATAAATTTCTTCAGGTGTTCGACAGACATTATACGTTACAGGACATCCTCGACTATCAAAACCCAAAATTTCTCGACTAATGGATGATGTATGGCCACTTTGAATTTCATGACGATGTCGGAAAAGATTTAGTCGAGCACTTCCACGACCATTATCAAGCTCACCCTGTGTCAGAACACCAAGTAAGGTACTTTTTCCAGCTTCGACGTTTCCTAAAACAGCAACTCTAAGTTCAATCGATCCTTGATCATCAGGAACTCGTCTGATTAAAACTTCCATCACTTTTCTCTTGGTTGAGCTCGTTGCTGGACTCACAATCTTTTCCCTTAAGATTGTAACAGTGGCTCCAAGTTTCTCAGCCATCAAATATAAGGTTCGGAGGGATGAATCTGCTTCTTCTTCAGTTAAACCAACCAATAAACCTTTATCTTCAACACCAATTTCATAAATAGCTTCTCCATGACCTAGGAATTTAATTAAATAGTTTGGACAGGAAATGATGCAATATAATTAAATCTTTAATAAGAGATTAACTAACATGTTTGCAAAGTGAGTAGCATTTTTAACGAAATAATCTAAGGGTACTTTTAAGTCTTAAAACAAAAAATCTTATACTAACCTTCTCTGAGTCTCCATTTCATCTGTGTGACCAAATGTTCAAATCTACTTTGCGACGGATTAATTAATTTTAATTTGTACTCTATATTACCTTCTGCACATTCAGGAGGTAGATAGTTAATGCTATTAGAAGAATTGTTGCTGTTGTCAACCATTAATCCTCCTGTATCATCGTCAAATTCACAGTTACCCTCCAAGTGTCCACTAGAACAGTTAGAACTTTTATGGCCAAATAAGCCGATCAAAGGATCCATTTTCGATTTCCAATGTTTAATTAAAGTGGAAAGACAAAATCTTTTAACCCCACTAATTACATAGAAACTTGAAAAGCAACACAAGTCAGAATTAGCAAAAAGTCAACACAAACATAAAGAATGAAGGAAAATTATCTCTCAAACTGTCACCAACAACCTTTTCTTGTTGCTTGTTTACAAAGCTGACTTCAGCTGTATAACTTGTTACCTGATATTATCTCTGATATCAACAGTTCATAATTATCCCTATAGAGGTCAGGTAATTCAGTAATCAGTTGATTAGTGCAACTTGATTGTTCAATTGAATGAAATCTCTTGAAATAAAGGTTGATAACAAACTGAAAAAAACATGATACTTATCTCCGTTCAATAACTAAAGTGAACAGGTTTATTAGCATTACTTTTCATTCCATTCTTTCCAGCAATTAACAAAGATACAAACTAAATTCATTTTCACGACTATTTTCAGTGATGACATGAAAAGAAAGAATTTCATCATCTTTATCAAATGCTCCTCTTACCATCATAATGTTTAAACTTTAATTAGATTTGACAAAATTAACTTCTGTACATATCATCATCTGTTAACCAATCATCAATTTATTTCAACTGTTGATTGAAAAATTGAAAACAGCGGTAGAACGGTAAGTATTGCCATCTATGATTAAGCAAAACATGAAATGTTAGTGAGAGAGAGAAGATGCTGGGAGAGAGAAAAAAAGAGAGAAGCTTGGTTTGGTTTCTTTTTCAGTCACTTCCCTATCTCTTGCCTAGCTTCTTTTCTTTGGAGAGAAAAATTATCTCTTTCTCTCTCTTTCTCGTTATAAATGTATTTTTTACCCTCGACGAGTTTTCAAGTTATTGATGACAATTTTACTTCTGTGGTAGCTCAACAAAAACCTTTGCAGCCAAACAATGCACCTCAAGGGATGGTCATGGTTAACCCACCGCCCCAGGCTGCACCTAATCAAACTACAATTCCTCAGTTAGAAGGTAATGTCCAAGGTAATTAGTTATAATTTTGAATTTTTATTTAATCATTGCAATTACTTTAGTAGCAGAGCTACAGGAAAGTCCCTATACGATTGAGGAACTAGCTGCTGATCCTGCTTTCTCTTCGGCGGCCTTATGTTTCTATCAAGCTGACCGAATGGTTATTTTGGAAACTCAAAATCCAAATAAAAGTCAACAAGAGTTGGTCACGATGGCAATTCATGAATGGCATAGCAAACTAACGACCAGTCAAAAAGCAAAATATCTCAGGATAGCCGAACGTATGGGCCTTACAAGCGTATGTAGAGCCCCTCCAGGGACTCATGGACAAGGAAATCTATTGTCAATGTCATCATATGTCAACTCAGGGCCTCCACCACCTTATGGTGCTGGTCCTATGTGTTTAGAAGAGATGTTGAAAAGAGAACCCAAAAAACCTCCCAAAAATGGTTATTCATTATTTACGTCAGAACAACTAGCCAAATACGTAAACGTTGAACCTCAAAAACGTCTTGCTGAAGTCGCTCGGATTTGGAGGGAGAACATCTCTCAAGAAGAGAAAGAACAATATGACGCCAGGAACAAAGTTCTTTTAGCACAATATCAGAGACAATTGGGAAATTTCATTGATGTAAGTAATCCTTAAAATTGAATGATAACATATTGTTATCTCAATTTGTTTTTCATTCCCTTCTAATTTCATCCAATTGTTTTTATTTGAAGACCATTGCTTGCTTACCCTATTTTCATGTTAGGCCATCAGGTTAACTGCTTTTTTTGTTTTTATTTTGTATTCCACTTTTCACTTACCTATCAACTTTAGACCTTGACTCCTGAAGAAAGATATATTTATGAGGATTATTGTCGCAAGAGAAACAAATACAAACACCACAAGAAAAAGTACAAGGGTGATGATGGCCTGGAACCTAAAAAGAAGAGCAAAAAGAAGAAGGATACTGTTCAACAACAAGTACTGCATCAATGAAATCAATTTGTTCCAATTATGATTTTTCATCTTTAATCCAGTCGAATCACATTCTCGCTTTATCACATTAAAAAAACCTCGTTTTGTCCTATCTCTTTACCTATCCTTTTCATCTTTAAAATAAAGTAATGAAACTTGGGTTATTTTGATTCGTATTAATGTTTTGTGTATTTAGCCAATCATTGTATCATCATCATCCTGATTCTCTCATTGTCATCGCACTTTCACCAGCAACACCAGTAACACCATCGACATCATTTTCATCAATCATCATAAAAATGAAAAAGAAAGATTATTATAAATCTATATTACACTCTAATCGACAACTTCAACTACACAACCAACAAAAAACAATATTGACCTTTCTTTTTCTTTTGTGAATCTAAAAAATAATTTTAACTAAACAATGATTTCCTCTGATTTTGTCGAATCAATTTTTGTCATGAAAATTCTTTGGCTGAACAGAAAGATGAACGTTTTTAAAAAAGAGAGAAAAAAGAAAGATAATTGGGAAAGAAGAGAAATGGAAGAGAAGAGAAAAAAGAAAGAATAGAACTGTGAAGGCTGTTTTTTCTTTTCCCATCTTTCTTTCCCTCTTCTTCTTTCCTTGGGAAATGAAAGAAGAAAAGGAAAGAAGACAAACGAGTCAGTGTAGACGAAGTACAAAAAGAGAAAGAGAAGAGAGGAAAAATGGAAAAATGGAGAGGATGATAGAGAGAGAGGAGAGAAGGGGAAAAGGGAAAAGGGGGAAAAAGCTATATTTGAAGTGAATGATGACGGCCAAATTTTCATTCTGATGTGAGTTTGCTTTGCTCAGTTGAAATATCGATCCACAGTTAGGTAAACGAATCCATAGCAGAGATGATAGTGGTGATGAAGAAAAGAGTTAACGAAAGATCAATCAACAACCAAGAAGCGTTCGCACTTTGTATATTTTAAATAAAAATCCCTCTAATGGCAGAAACAAAAATTTTAACAAGCAAAATCAAATGAATGGCAATATAGACAATGACATTAGTCATTAATAAATTCAACAATTTGAAGCAAACTCACCTTTAAAATCTTTAATTTATGGGGAAAAAATTACATAATTTTCATTTTTCTACATTTATTCAATATCTTTCTGTATCATAAGATAAACTCATAGATGCATTCATTCAATTCATTCTGTCCGTCATTAAATCCCTCTAGCGAACAAGAAGAAGAGTGAAAGAAGAAGAAATTAGAAAGATTCCCTGAAAAAAAGATTCATTGAAATAAGAAAGGAAGGAAAAGAAAAAACTGAAAATTCTGATCAAGAAAAAAACAAGAATAAGACTGAAAAGAAGAAGCTGAGGAAGAAAGGGAAGAAAAAAGAGGGAAAAGGAGGGAAAAGAACAAGGGGGAATTGTTAGTTTGTTAGGGGAAGAGCTTACAAGAGTGAATCATTTTCTAGCAAAATTGTTGAGAGAAAGGAAATGGGTTTCTCTTATATTTGCTCTTTCTTTTCAACATTTTGACGAATAAAATTTGAATCAAATTCCGTTTTTTTGTCATTATTTTTTTTTGCTTTTACTGCAAATGTTTAGTATTGAACAAGTTTATGTCTAATGAAGGCAAAAACCAGTTACTGTCCATACCATTAAAATTGAAAATAACCAGTCTTGATAATCAATTTTCTTCTCAATTTGATTTCAAGAGTCTCAAAACAATAATCCATTGATACGATTGACAACTGTTAATCACCAGTTTAACAAAATCCGTAATACTCAACTTAAATCCTTACCACTAATACATATATTTAACAATATAAAATGATGATTAAAAATGACAAAAGCCTATTAGAAGAGTAAAAGTAATGAAGTTAATATTTTGTCAGCCTTTGGGTCCAATTGACAATCCTGTTGACCTTCATATCAATGTATCTATGAGACCAGTAAATGAATAACAATACTGGATGGTGAATTGTTAACACAAATAAACAGCATTTATAATTGACAATCAATAAAACAATCCATCAGAATAATATTTCAAATAAAGTAAAGATCATTAAAACAATTATTGGATATACGAGATCCAAATTTCATTTCAATTTGATCATTTTGTTTTACATTTGTAAACCAAAACTCATCATTGATCCATATGCTTTGCAGGTTTACCTTATGTTTATGGTTTTAAGTCTCTCTCTTTTAATCAGATTACCATGTTTTACATCATTGTAATTATCATCTTTTCAGTATGGTTAATTTGGTTGGTGAATGATTAAACAACATTAAATGGATTGGTGACAATCATAATTTATTTAGAATGTAAAGTATTTTATGCATTTTAGACTCTCAGTCTCACTATTATTGCATATACAGAAGGAAAAATGGTTTGTAACATGAGTTACTGTGTGAGTGTTGATCCTGCTGGTAATTGGATAATTTTAAATTACTATTAATTCAATTCACTATGACAGTAATTAATGCAGTTAATTGTTAAATCACTATACTATTAAACCATGGATTGGACTAGAGAAAGTAAAGAGAGAAACCAAAAAGAGAGAAGCAGCAACACAAAGAACCAGAAAAAAACAAAACAGGCCAAGTCAAAGGAAAGCTGAAGTGAACCAGACAGATAGCAAATAAAATGGGCTCAGACTTGGGTAAAACAGTGCAACTAGACTGTGAGACGATCTCGAGACGATCTTGATCCATGGTTAATAATGATTAAATCATTGCAACCAATCATAAACCTTTTAAGCCTTCAGCTATTACATGAGGTTGTTGATATCTTGTTTACCTTATGCAATGCTGTTTCATCTAACACCCGATTTAGAATTGATACTGATAAAATGGTCAACTCTAATGAAAACATTCAATTATTCATCTAAATATTAAACAGTTAAAGATCTCTATTGAGATTACTAAAAGTGAAATAAATCTCGAACAATCTCAGGCCTCAATCTGATACTCTATTTCAATTTGTAAACATTTTCAAGACTGTCTGGTACTAAATGGTTACTTGCTCTCATCTAATCATGATATCAGTGAAGGCCATTTGATTGTTAAACTGCTAAAATATGATTCTAATAATAATGATTACAATTAACAGGAAAAAGGAGAATATTAAACATGTATAAAATGATTCAAATGATGGATTCAACTTTGAATGGTTGATAAAACCACAAAACGTATCATTTTACTTTGACTTGTTTCACTCAATCACTCAATTTTGCATTTTAATCTTTACCACTGTTACTGAATCGTTAATTATCAGCTAATTCTCGTATGATTTGGTATACAAACAATCATTGATAATTAGACGGATATGCAGTTGGAAATGACTAACTCTGATTTTATTGATTGGCTGAAAAAGAGGTTCAATAATTGTGCTTTTTGATGTCTGCCTTTTCACATACAGCCAACAGTCACATACTTTTATCATTCAAATTGAATTCTTGATTGTAAATGATCGACAATCAAGAATTGAAAAAAACCAACAAAGAGCTAGAAGTTCACATAATCATTTGTTATAATCTGAAAGTTCTAACAATTACCGTTATTTAATTACTATATTCTTCCATATTATAAATATTCCATGAAAAATGATTTAATCAAACCAAAATTTAAGTATCTCAATCAATATTTTTGATCATGAAATTGGATGCAAATTAAAGACAAATATTGATTAATTATTAGCAATCAAATAAATTTTACCATATTAATCGATATTTCGAAATCTAAATACGGTCATAGGCTTAAAACTTTCTGGTTTACCTAATATTAGCTTCGATATTGGGCAAGTTGCTTGGACTATTGCTTAGAAACGTCTAACTTTGAGAGGGTTGACTGTATTAATTTAATCTCAAATGATAAGCTTCTTTAGTGATGTATTATTAATAAGACCTGCTAATAGGATTTTTAAAAAAATTAATGCCAATGCAGGTGGTTAAATAGAGGTTGATTGAAAAATCTAATTCTATAGTTGATCAGTATTGGTAACCATTTATTTGTAATAAGCTACACTTATCTATGGTAAAAGCTCAGTAATCTTTTATACAATCAATGGTAATAGATTGATTCAAGTCATTCATTTCATAATTTATAACATTACAGTGATGAATCTGTGAGTTTTAATTAAAAATATTGAACTTCCTCATATCATGAAGCAAAATAGAGGAATGTCATCTCGTGAGAGTTTCTGTAACATTAAATTGAACGTATGCATTTGAATTTGCCAACTTTAAAAGCTATCGGATATTGTATCAATTTTATAAGAATTAATGGATTAGTTAAGTATTAAAACCAATGCTGTAAAGAAAATAAGATTTATGATAGAATGAGATGAAACTTGATTCTAACATAATAACAACAATTAGGACGTATTTTGTAAGATGAGATTCTTAAGTGTAAAAATAAATTATAACTGCAAGTCTTATAAAAATTTCTCTAGACATTTTACAATATTATCAATAGTTGGTCGATCCTTTTTATCGTATTCAGTTGATTGTCGAGACAATTTCATCATTTCCACAGCAAATTTCAAATCCCAATTACCAGCTTTCCAATCAACAAATGATTTCATCATTTCTTCCGTAATATCATCATTAGAATCAATATCCATTACTGATTGACTCCATGAAAGTATATCTCCACCTTCGCGATTCTCGTCAAATGGAGAAAGTCCAGTTATTAATTCCAACAAAACAATACCAAACGAATAAATATCCATTTTAGGTGTTAGTTGTCCCCTAAAAGATTCTGGTGCCATGTAAATGGATGTTCCAATGATTGTTGATGTAAAATTAACAGATGTTGGTGACGAAGATGTCTTATTTGAATAGTTTATTCTTGTAAGGCCGAAATCTCCAATTTTTGGAGTCCAATCATAATCTAACAGGATGTTTGCACTTTTTATGTCTCTGTGAATACAGGAATTAGCATGAAGATGACTTAAACCTCGAGCTGAACCGATTGCTATTTGTTTCCGTACATACCAAGGGATCGGCTGACTACCTTGTAAACAAATTATCCTATCAGCCAGTGAACCATTTGCCATAAATTCATAAACAAGGCATAAATTAATACCTTCGCAAGCAATTCCAAGAAGACACAATAGATTTTTATGATTAAATCGGGTTAATACGTCAAGTTCACTTATAAATTGTTTTCCATATTCATCTTTAACATATTTAACAGCAATTTGTTTACCATTAGTATCTTTAGCGAGATAGACAACTCCATAGCCACCTTCACCTAATTTAAATCCACCTTCGCTCAATGGTTTGGATGAAAAGTTATCAGTACTTAAGGCTAATTGGTTAAATGAATATCTTTTGATTCCTAAATCACGTTCTAACATTAATTTTATTTGTGTATTTAGCGAATTGTCATCTAAACTGAGAGATGTAACATCCGGAGCATTCGGTTCATGATTTATTTCCTTTCTATCTGCAAGTAAATCAGCCGATTCCTGTAAATAAAAAGAAAACCATTGAAAATACAATTAATAGGGCAACTAAATAACTATAATAAACCTTTTCAGATGTACTCTGGTATTCATTGTGATTATTTATTTTTAGACTGTTTGTTTTGGCCTCTAGGTTTAATGTTGTCACTCTCTCATTCAGTCCGTCACAGTTATCATTTGATTTTGCACTGAAAATTTCGTCAATGTTGCATGTATCTTCTCTGATAACAGGTCCGCCATTTAATAAACGTACTGACACAAAGTCTGCTGCTTGGTATAATTTACAGGCAATCAAATATCTCAATAAATCCTTGATTGTTGGCCTTTTCCTGCCATACGTTCCCCAGTAATCAAGAAGAGCCCGAGTAGGTGATCCATTAATTTGATTCTTATGGTTTTCTAATAATTGTATCATTTTACTCGTTAGCAAATAACCATCTTCTAGATCAGGTTTCGGTAAAATAGATGCTAATTGTCTCCAATGATCACCAGAGTCCAACATTTCAATTAAACAGCGACGATCACAAGGTCGAAGATGCCTGATTTCCGTATTCATGTTCATCATTATAAATTTTAGTAATTGCAGTAATTATAAATAGTGAGCTAAAAATAAACAAAAATAAACAAAAGTTAATCAATCCAAAAGTACTTTTTGTCAATATTATGAATAAGAAATGAGTTTGTTGTCACACTTACGGAGGATAATCAAAGTAAAACGTTGCATTAAGAATCAATTCACAAAATACTAATTTTCATGATTGAAACATCGTAATAAACTTTTCCTGAAATTTTAATAAATAGAGCTAAATTTGAAAACACTAATTCACATCTGAATTCAATGAAATAAAAACAAATAAAAAAAATTCTGAAAAATGAGGAAAACAAAAACAAAAATAAACTGGTTTATTATTTATCAACAGCCAATCAATATTAAACGCGGTTAATTTGTTCTCTTAATTAGCTCAACAGTTAAGTTTAGATTAATACAAGAGAGTATTACAATACTAGAAAAGACTATTCAAATGAAGAAATTTTGTATGAAATGTTCATCAAATCTTGATTAAAAAATGTAGGGCAAATTTTTGTCTATTCAAGTAATGCAAATAGTATCAAGTATTGCATTGGAAAAATAATTTTAATGAGCAAATAACTTGATAACATTAAAACAGTGATTGTTTTTTAAATAATGATACTGAGAATCTCTTTTATAATGAATTTGTACAAACTGTATTAGGCAAAAATCATAGCACGAGCCATATTTCGGGCAATAGCGAGACGCAGGTAATTTTCTTTATTTTTAACATCTTCGTCTTTTGTTTGTTCATTCATCATGTTTGCAAAATTTTCTAAGGCCACCAGAACTTGGTATGTTTGCTCAAAATTAAGAATAAGCATTTCAGCTTCTAGTAGTGAAACAGCATCCATTAATAAAGTGAAGATAAAAAAATTTGGAGCAATTTTGGATGAAATTAAATTTTCCAGTTGAACACCGGCTTCAATAAGAGATCCACGTTTCTTGCATTCGAGAAATTCATTATATTTCGCAAGAAAAGTTAGTTTATCACATGTTAACATCAGTGGTCCAAGAGAATCGAGAGCTTTTTGATCAGGAAATTTCTTTTTTTCCACAAAATGCTTTAAATAAATGTCAGCTATGTGAGAAGCAAAAACTGGACTTTTACTTCGAGCAGCCATGATTAAAGCTTGGCCCAAATTATTTTCTGTTAGAGCTTTTCTTGCTAAAACAATATAAACAACACGGATTACATCATCCAAGTTATGTTTCTCACAAATTTGAATAATTTTTGATTTTGTTTCCTCTGAATCTAAAGGTTTACTTTCTAAATGCAGCCTTAGTGATTCCAAGCCGAATTCAGAACATGAAGCATAATAATTTACTGCATCTGGCCAAAGTTCATCATCGCCCATCAATACATCAGCATAGTCAAGAATAAAAAACTCTCTTAATTTTCTTGGCTCTTCTATTCCTTCTAAAATTCCTCCGTGGTAGAGAAGATCGATGAAATGTGTACAGAACCACCAACCATCTTTGAAAGCTGAGCAAGATTCTTGCACAACAGCCATAAGATCGTAAGCAAATGCCTTGAGAATTGCCCGATCATAAGGTTTCGCTTGTTCCTCTGATCGAATGTCCAAATATGTTGATAAACTTTGGAATGCTAGAGATGGAATATCTATTTCTGCTACTAATGGATCAGCAAAATGCAGAAAAGCTACCATGAGATGATACCAAGACTCAAACAGATGTTTATTTGATGAAAAGGTTCCAAAATCTCCACACAGCAAACCTAATATTGTTCTTTCTTCTGGAGATGTGAAAACACTCTTTCTGAAATGAGTTTTAACTTGCATATTCCAAGCTTGCCATTTAGCAAAAAACTCGTATTTCATACAGTTTCGAGTGAATTGTGGCATCTTTTCCATAAGAATATGAATAAAACTCAAATTTTCATTAGTTTCACAGTCTGGATGCAGTTTAAGCAGTTTGGAAGCCATTTTTATTTCTCCTCTGATGACAAACTTGAGTATAATAGTCCAATAGCTGGGATGCTCGTGCACTTCGTTGTTTTTTAACATGGCATCAGCTTCTAAATTTGTATTTGGATAATGATACCTGATCCAAATTAACAACTGTTCAACTAAGTTGCCGGCAGGTAAAACATCAATATAAAGGATCTCCACTAGGTTCCACAGAATATTGATTTGATGAAGCATCTTCTTGGTTTCAATACAGTCGGTTGTGTTCATGTTAGATTCAATAACTGCTCGATAGCATCGGCTATTTTTTAAAACAATATCTCTAGTCAATGGTTCGTTTCCTGCCATGCAGCATTCATCCAATATCAAACTTTGGATGTTTGAGAAAAGGCTGCTGGCTTCTTTGACCAAATTTCTTAAATTTTTTTTCAAACATATAACGGCAGCTTGCCGAATAGGCATAACACAACCGTCTGCCATAACCAATGGCAAGATTGAAGGAGTGTAGTCATTTCCGTTGTAAATCTAAACCATGAATATGGGATGAAAAGAAATAGATGGACATGGTCATAATCATGTTTTTAAATAAAGAAAGGATAAAAGCGAAAACAGGAAAAAATGAAAGTATTTTACCATTTCCAATTGTTTTTCTGCACTTTCTCTTTCATTGGAATAAATAGTCCCGCTTTAAATGTTCGCAAGTTTATTCAAATCTGACAATGCTAATAATCAATTGATCAACGTAAGAATGCCAATCACTGTAAAAAATGCAAAAAAAGAGAGAAATGGCATGTAAAAAATCGAAGGAAAATACAAAAATTCACAAAATAAATTAGCCAAAACCAAAAGAACGAGTTACCAATGTTGCCAATAAATTGTTACACACACTTTTCATCAAAAAGTATAACTTTTTGGCTATTACAGTAATAGCCTGTTTGTCCGGTTATATCGTGTCCGCGAATCTGTTCGGATCAAATCCAATGGATTTGCTTCTTATATCGAGTATTTTCTGTTTTGATATTGGTATCCTGAAATACCATGCAATAAGATAAAACAAAAGTAAACAATTTATTATCATTCTCATGCTGTTTTAATCATATCACATCATATGCCAAATTTGATTATTTATTCGTAAACTTCTACCAGTTATGAATTCGCTAGTTCGCCAATGTCTAAATTTAAGGACCATCAATTGTCTACAAGTCATTCATAAAAGAGTCTACTCTGTTACTCAAGAGGAAAAACCTCTAACAACATCAACAACTCAAGTCTCTGAAACAGCAACTAGCTCGTCTGGATCAGATGTAACTGGACTACATGAATTTTTTGATTCACCTGACAACTGGGGGGAACAAGTTGTAAGAGTTGGTAAGTCTTATTTGTCTGATTTAGAAACTTCATAGTAATATTTATTTACTCTGTTCAGGTAGGGCATGGCGTGTTGAAGAGTTACGGTTAAAAAGTAATAGTGATCTACATAAACTGTGGTTTGTTTTGTACAAGGAGAAAAACATGCTCTTGACTATGCAAGAAGCCCACAAATCTGAATGTCGTGTTTTTCCGTCTGAAGAGAGAATAGAAAAAGTAGAAGAGTCAATGGAAAACTTGGAGAAAATAGTCCGTGAAAGAAATGCAGCTTATTTTAAATTAGAGGTTGCAGAAGATGCAACAGCTGAGCGATCTATGGCCTTTAGAATGGATCAATTCGGTCGATGGCGATGGTATGCTTATTTTTTAAACACAAATTTTCCATTCACAACTAATTTCCTTTATCATTTATCTTTTTTCACAGGCAACCAATTTATGAACATTTCTTGCCATTTAAAGTCAGCAAAAACTGGAGAATTGTTTTTGGACCTGGATATGGAAAAGATGTCAGTGAATTTATACGTGCTTGGAAAGAAAGAAGAAGAAATGCAGAGTATTCTAAACTAAAAAGGCAACATTATACTGTGAGAAATCTCCTGAGAAGATTTCCGAGCACCGATCTTGATTATCTTCAGAGAAGATATCCTCAAGTTCCAGTTCAATATTATAAAGATAACCTCAACTTTGAGCCTGAATATAAAAATTTAGTTAGTAGAGGAGCTTATGAAGAGAAACATTAAGCTGCAACAAAAATTTGTAATTATTAGTGATTTTCGTCAAATTAAACAAATTTAATAAAATCAAAGAAATATAATAAAAAATCTTCATTTCTTAACATGTAGAGCCGAGTGATGGTTGTAAGACCGAAAAAGGAATCTTATCATGACCATGTGTGATTTTCTTTCAGTAAAATCTCAGTGGTTTTTTAACCAGGGTTATAATTCTCGCACAACTTCTAAATTATTCAAAGATAAAGTCACTTGATTTTTGAGTCAAGATAATCTAATATAAATTAGCGATGAAATCACAAAACAGTCCAATTATGTAGAATAGATCGATTTTACGAGCATAAATAAAATGAATTAATAATTCATTATTAAAATTATCTTTATCTCTTAAAATATTGAATTTGATCGAAATCTTACTTTTGCTTTGTCTATGATTTTCATCTGATACTGACATTAAATTTTTCGTCAATTTAGGGCGTCCATAAATCAAGAGATCTTTTTATATTAATTTAGTTGTGATTTACTTGGCAAAGTCCATCTTTCACCAGCCAATCTTTACTCTGTTATTCAAATTTTGATTCAGTATTTTTTTGGCTACAGTTTGATGATTAAAATGAAACTATTCTGTTTGCAAATTACATGCATTACATGTACTTTAATCAAGAGTCCAGATATTAAAATCATTCAAAAAGATTCAGAAAATCTGAAAACGTTCAATTGCTCAACAGTGTTATACAATAAATCGTAATCTACTTTTACTAGAAGATTCAGACGAGTTAGATTCATCGCAAGTCGATAGTCATATAGATTACGTAAAACCTGTGAGATTTCATGATAAATATGTGCTTGTGCGTTGAATTTTTGGTTAATTTTAAATAGATAATAACTTCTAGTTAGTATAGTTAAACTCATTAAAAGTATATAATAACGGTAGCTGTAAACTGTAATCACCTTTCTTTGT